>OY856409.1:772552613-773152613 GCA_963693085.1 Alisma plantago-aquatica
CACTGTCATCGTGCATGCATTAAATTACAGAGTCTATAGAAGTTTATAGAGAATTCCAACCAAAATTACAATCTAAAATCAAGTCATATAATAGAATTTGTATAATTCAATCAAATATCATATAAATTATCTTACTTTCTCTATTGTCTTCAGTTTACATGTATAGGTTTTGGAAGGTATGTCAATAATCTAACATGTCAATTGAATTTGCTAGTACCACCCGTTAATAATTCTGATCACACTGTAAGATGTAAAAAATAAGGAAATTGCTGAAGAAATAAAATAAATGGACGAATAAGGTAACAACTTCAGGTCCTCTTATTGTTAGACACATAGGAGCATGATATAAAAGAGGATCCTATAGAGGACTACCCAGGCAAACATGTAGAGAAGCATGCTCAACATGCTGGATTCGTGTGTACTTATGGAGAGCTCGTGGAGAATGTTGAAGCATGTGATGGCTTCCTTAGTAATTCCATTGATGGTGAAGGTGCATTTGGTCTAAAACTGGTTCATGAGGAGGCCCAAATAGGGATACTTCATGGTGGAGACAATGTTCATCCACTTCCAATAGATTGGTATGTCAAGGCTGGAGACAAAGTAACCGCAAAAGAGGAAGAATAGAGAAATGAAGGCGATAATGACTGTGTAGCCGAGGATGAAGTTTGGGACCTTGGAAATGGAGGTGTGGCTCCTCAGACTGTGGTCGAAGCCACTGTCACCGTCGTCAAGTCCACTGTCAAACTTGTTTGTGTGTCTAGTGGTGCGACTGTTGACATAGACATTGCTCCTTTAACGATGTTGGAAACAACCTCAATCTTTCGAGGCTTGAGATTTGTGCAGAAGAAGTTGGTGACAATGGAGACTCCAAGGAGTAGGCAGCGGTCGTACTCCTGTATTATTTCGACAAGGTATTTGATAGAATTCTCACCCTTGGGTACCTTGTAACCCATCCGCTGCAGGTGATGCCCCACTTCCTTGGGCGAGTTGATGAACATGAGTTTTCCTTGCGCCAGGATGACAAGGAGGTGAAGCAACATTTAGATCTGGTAAGATGGCTTGCTCATCGAGTCCAGTCCTGATGTCGGCTCATCCACGAGCATAAGCAGGGGGGGCATGGATGATGTCCTCAGTGATGGGCACCCTACACCTTTCCCCACCAGAAACACAGTGAGTGCCCTCATCTCCGATGTCAAAAAGAGAGAAGTATTAAGATTCGACCGAGAACCCTCTTACCAAAGGCCGTGAAAATTGCAAAATAGACATAAAATGTTGTATCTCACATGGAAGGACCCATTCGTAATTAAAAAAATGAGTGTAAAACATTGCATAGAAAACCCTCTAGGCAGTTCACTATATAGTATAGATTATGTGGATGAACGTTGATTTCCATGTACCCTTGGTATTTATTACGTGCTTGGTTTTTCTTAATAAGTAACCTCAATCGTTATTTGATCATTCTTACAATAGTATGTTAAAATCAATTTATAGTTGAGAGAGTTGGTAAGGTCTTGCAACAATATGATTAAACTAGCTTCACGGCAAATACAAAAGTTGGGCATCCAATCTCCACCAGATAAAATCCTTACTATTTCATCTTTAACTAAAAGAACCATTCCCAAGCATTTTCAAACATCTGTAGCCAAGAAACAGGTCATGTTGTGTCAACTTCCGTTTCTTAGGATGCCACTAGTCTTGCCACATCATGAAGCAACACTTAGAATGAGGCATATAAGATGTCTTCCATCTGATGCATAAAGTACAAAAATTCCTTATAGAGAGACATTATGATTGAAAATATATGTTTCAGTAGCAGTCCTAACATCATAGAATATCACAAAGATGTCAAATTAAACTATACAAGACCATCTATTTTTTTGTGTTAGGTAGTTATACTCTTCCCTCCAATGTGAGCTTCTTAGACACCCACACTATTGTCCTCCATTTCCTTAAATAATGTAGCTAGTGCATCTCTATCTAACTCTGGAAAACGCTGATTTATTGCGATTTTTTTTATTTGTGGCACGTCCTCCTAATCCTAGTATATTATCTATATTTGGACCAGGCATTCATCTAAACAGAGACACAAGTTGGCATCCATTACATTCTCTTAAGTTGAAAGTGTTTGATTAGCTATGAACTTTCGGGAATTGCTCAAGTATATGCCAATTAAATCTAATTGTTATTTGATACATGACAACCTTTTGAAAAACCTGTAAAATAAACATAGATAAATCATCCAACAAAAAGTAAGAACACAATAGGTCAGACACTATAATTTCATATTTTTAGCATCTGAAAAAGCATCAGAGATATCTATGTCACCACTTCTTACTTCCTCACAAACAATGGCCACGATAGATTTCATATTGTCTCTGATTTTTCCTTTATCTTAATAATTATGTATCGGATAACATCCATTTTAGTGCATTCCTAGATCTTAAGCCTTCTCTATCAAGTTTTACACGTGGGGCCATATGTTGAACTAACTTAGGATGAAAGATCTTATCTCCCACACGACTCTAATGATAGACAATTTTTTTGTAAGTCACACAACTTCATCATTCGCACTGGTTTCTAATGATGACCTCACACATAAAATGATACCCTAGGACTTTTGAAACCTTTCAAACATCTTGCTTGAATTCCTTTGACCCATATTATTATTAAGTTATAGTACACCAAAGAGAAATCTCGTGTGTCACAAGATGGCCATGCAGACTATCTGCCTAAAGCTCACTCCCATGATAGAGGATTTGATTGAAGTGTGAGATGAACTTCTAACCATGTGGAAAGAGAAACTACTATTTTGAAATGCACCATCATGGTATCATCTATTAGATGTAACACAAAAGACTGACCTCCTTTGCTTGGGAAAGTGGATAAATCAATTGAACAGACACAACAAGACCTTAAAGTAACACATGACATGGCTTCCTCAACTGAGAGACACTCCATAAAGGCTAGTTATTCAAAATTTTCATATAGGTAGGTGTCCATCAACCATACTATGAGCTGCCTAAACAACCAATCTACTACCCTACACTACTTTAAACATGAAACTTGTGATTCTCCTATTGTAACAATTGAAAACCATGATTAAATATGAAAGAAAATCTTGATTGTCACACTTCTTCCTATAAACCTAGTGTACTACGTACATTCAGACAATGCACTGATACAAACAGAGCCATAAGTTGGTATCCTCTACATTCTCGTAAGTAGAAATTGTGTAGCTATTGGAAGCATGTTAGATTCTCCATGTATAACTATACTTAATTCTCTATCAAGTGGAGCATTATGCAAAACAACACAACCATTAGCATCCTAGCTAACATGACACATTGTGAAGCAGCATTCTGCAAAATTTTTAATTCTCTTATTGTCCTTACAGTTTTCATGAATGGTTATTCTTCTTCACTTTTTTCTTCATATGATAGAGTCTCTTTCTTCCTTAATATCACCTCAACTGGCCCTAAGATTGTATTTCTAGTGTTTAGAGGTATGTTGGATTTTTTTTCTGCCACTACTATTTTTGTTAATGTGGATACCTTGTTATGACCAATCACAGCCAAAAACATCCAATCACCTCCTACTTTGAGATTCCCTGAATCATATGTACACATTTCAAGGTTCCTACTAGCAACTGCATTGTTATTTTCTAACATGATATGTTTACTACAGGAACATCAATTCAGTCAGTACTTTTCCAACTCAATTGTGTTTACATCAGGGACAATTCAATCAATACTTTTCGCTCAAGGGATCACACCCACATTTTCAATACTATTATAATAGGTAGTTTCTCCTTTACACTAATGATTTCATTGGTCCATAGCATGTTTATACATCTAGATGATTTATATTTTACTAGTCAAACATATATGAACAAAACAATGTTGAAAATGTTGATGTTGTGCTCATGGTGAATCTTGCACCAAAGGATAAGGTTCTCACTGATGGTCGATGAAGTGAGGAAGAGGCAAAAATCCTTGTCCCAGGTGATATCATCACCATCAATTTTAGTGTCATCATCCCTATCGACGCCCAGGTACTTGAGGGTGACCTGCTGAAGATTGATTAGTCCACACTTATTGGTGAGTCCATCCTTATTACCAAGAATATAGGTGACGAGGTCTTCTTCTGACTTCATCTGTATTCCAAAGCTAGAACATTTATTGCAATACTTCTTCAATGAGAAGGAGATCTTTAAGAGCATCAACCCAGTTGATGTTGTTGCATATTGCCTATGGTGTAAGAGTTCAACTCACTATCGTCAGTGGTGAGGGTAACAAGAAGGTGCCATAATTTTATAACTATGAATGTTGTATTCTTACCTTTGACTTCATGAACTACTAAAAGTATCATTGTTTAGGATGGATTCGAGGACTTTTCTTTGAGTATTGTTTCCTTGAGTTTGCATTGTTTAAAAATCTACATCCATATACCAATGTTGGACTAGTTTACATACTTAGGTAGTGGAATTAGGTCCACAATACATGAAAAATGTGATGCTTATGGATATGAAATTATATTTTTTAACATAAGGTTTATCATTCCACCTACAAGTTTATTGTGTTTAGAATACACATGTAGGAAAAATGATATGAAAAACACTTGGCTGTTGGAGACAATGAAAATTGAATTGCAAGCAGCCAATTACATAATTTAGGATAGGTGATGCAGAAGTTGAAGGTAGTAATATCATCATGAACATCAACTATAACTATCCTATATGTGTTCTCCATCACCAAATATCCTTGTCTATCGTTGCAACATGTATGTCCAATACCAAGATAACTAATTGTAGAAGTTCCCATGCTTTCTAGCTGGGTTTTGTTGGTAGATTTCTCACTACTAGATCCCATCTACTACCACTGAGATAAAGGATCTAGATGGTTCCAGTCCAACTTCTTATCAAAAACTAATCAATAATTGGGATCAGAGTGAAATTGTATATGCTCTCATGCCACCAGTACATTATATGTTGGATTTCTAGAAATAAAACTTGATAGGGAAATGGATAAGAAGTTGCATTTATTAAAAACATGTCTCACATGAACACGAGAATATGATGTTGGCATATAATTTATATTTTGCTAGTAGTTTGTGTGAAGTTGTTTATGGTATGTTTTGTATTGCATTAGAAGAATAGGAAACAACAACTAAATGAAAGGAATTCGAGTGGCTATCCATTTACAGAATCTGAGTAAAACACCTTATCTTTACAAGGAAACAAGCTATTCAGTGAATTCCAGTTAGCTATTGGTATACCATGCCTTTTAGATGTAGTTGGTGTTCATGTGAGATAGTCTTAGAAGATTGTAGGGTGATTATATAGACCATGTTCAACATGGTATTCTTCAATTATGATGATTCCATGCCTTGTATATTATAATATTGGCCTTACTGTTACACACATGAAGATTTCTATTTATGTAGTTTAAAAATACTAACATCTAGAATTATATGTTTGATGTGTAAACGAGGGTTAGATTAGTTCGTTGGGTAGTCTATAAATATAGGATACTATATGATTTAGCATATTGGATACTTACATATCACAATTTTAAGTAGGTAGACCAGTTTGTTAGATACTTGCAAATGTGGCAGTGCGAAGAATTAAAATTTTATCAATAATTGATGTTGTTAGATTTACATTGTACATATAAGAATATGTACATAGACATTTTACTATGTGAGAATAACATTGTGGGTTTCCAGCACTTCTTCCATCTCAACATCAGAGTTAATGTAACATCAGAGTTAACATAAATAATGCATGGGAAAATAGTCAGATAGTATCTCCCCCAATAATAATAATTATCATATATCTACAAGTAGCATAGGTCATTTTTTCACATTAGTAATGGCAGTTGAGCTATTACTTCATTACCCATATTTCCAAACACATTTCTGGAGAAACTAGTATGTCTATTTGTAAGTGTTACTCTAGAAATCTGTAGTTGCATATGTCTCTATATCTTGAAGAATTAAACTAAACATCAACTGAATATATAGGATTTACAATGGATACATATATTTTCATATGTCAACAAGGATAACAACCAAGTGGAATGTCAATACATACAAAGATGGACACAATGACATTGCTCTTTTAAGTAGGATCTTTAAGATCTCTAAATAAATTTGTAAGTATAATATATATGAACTGTATATTTTCAACAACATTCTAACTATTACTGGAAAGTTTTTGCTCTCTAACACACTAATATAACTGTGAATTGGTATTCAAATATAATTTTTTGTTCATTTGACTCAGAATTCAGATACTTTATTGATTTGAGGTTCTTCATTTTGACACTCAATGCCCTTTTTCCTTGTCATAATGATCTAATTGGCTTCTAATGCAAACCCAAATATACTTCCTTGGGTTTCTCAATATGAGACATTGATTATTTTTTGGTATGTATAGAGATATGTTGTTTTCTGTTATGTTTTGTTGAGTGTCATGTGCATAGGATGTGCCTCACTTATGATGTTTACTTCTGTATTTTTGTCCCATATTTCTCACCTCTGCTTTAGTCTCTATTCTCTTCTATTATATAAGAGACTGCATTGTACACTATTTTACTCACTCAATAAACAAGCCTTCGTTTATCTATATGGTATCAAGAGCACACACGGTCCCCATTTTACCTTCCCACCATGCCCCCATGCCCTGAAGTGCTGCCCTTCCAACCCCCTCCTCCCCTAGTGTTGCCGACACCCTCCCTCCTCCCCAACGCCGCCGACTTGCCCTGACCAACCGGCGCCCAACCCACTACCACCCTCTGCCCCCTATCCCCACCCACCACCCACCGCCCGCCCCTTCCTGCTGTCATTGTAGCACCTCCCCCCCCTCACCCATCGACTTCCACCACCCCTCCCTCTCCACCTCTGCCTCCATCTTCTTCCATCTTCACCAATCCCATCCTTCCTCTTCTCCTAGCGGGAAATCTACTCTTTCAGACAGCCATAGACCTCTCACGTTGAGAGTCCCCTACGTCTCTGGTTCTTTTTCTTCCTGTGCCTCATAAAGGATTATAGATTTCCTCATGACAGCATAGGTTCTTTTCATCTATCTCTGCCCAAATACGGGTCCTTTTGATCTGATGTGTCAGATCCCTACAATTGCATGCTACTGGGACCAACTATCTCATGTCTTCTCACACTAGAAAAATCTGAAGAGCGTTTTTGAAATTTTCAAAAACCTAGCCAAAAAGGAGTACTACTCAAATGCACCGATTGATGAATTTTACGACTAGTGCTTCGCTCTCTGGAATGAGTATGAGATCTACCATCCGTTAACTGCTGACATCAAAGAAGTTCAGAAGCAATGTAATGAACTCCAACTGGTTCAGTTCTTTATTGCATTTCTGACTTCTTTTTCAGGTGTTGTTGACCAAATATTGTCAAGTGATCCGCTACTGACTCTTTGCGATGTTCTAAAGTGGGTCCAACAACTACCATCTATTTCCTCTACACCAACTATTGAGCATCCTGCCTTGGTTGCTCGTACTCCTAATTTTGGATGTGGTAGCGGTCATAGATGTGGTCGTGGTGGATGTCCACCACACTTTAGAGGAAGAGGCACTTCTACTGCTCCAGGATGAGGTCAAGCCACTGGACCCTACAACTACAACTAGTGTGGTCATGACAATCACACAAAAGATATGTGTTGGATCAATCACGACAAGCTAGCCTTGGCAAACCAGGCCTCCACTGAAGCTACTAAAGAAGACACACATTATCCACCAACTGCTCCTCCATCCACTGCTTGGCTTAGCTCTGAGTTTGAGAAATTCTTTCAAGAGCGAATGCCTCAACTACCATCGACATCGAAGGAAGGCTCATCTACTATGCTGGCATCTCCCTCTACTGGTAACCAAAAGTGGTGTATTGATTCAGGGGCATCTGTTTACATGGCAAGCAACCTCCACTTATTTTCTACCCTATCTAAAACATCACATATTCCATTGGTCACTGTTGCTAATGACTCGAAAGCACATGTACATGGCATTGGCACTGTTCCGTTATCTCGCAAGATGAATCTTCACTTTGTTTTATATATACCAAAGTATGTAAGCTGAATAAGGCTATTTATGGTCTCAAGAAAAGTCCACAAGCCTGGTTTGACAAGCTCAGTCAAATTTTTGTCACCTTTGGCTTTCGTCGTTCTCATTCTGACCTTACAATCTTTATTCACAAGATTGTAGCCGAACTTGTGATTCTGATTGTTTATGTGGATGATATTATATTATCTGGAAGTGACACAATGGGCATATAGGAAACTATAACTTACTTAGAGAAGCATTTTGTCACTAATGATCTGGGAAAACTTTGATATTTCCTAGGCATTGAAGTCCCCAGATCATCTGCAAGACTGTGTCTTTCTCATAGGAAATATGTACTTGATCTATTGCAAGAAACTGACATGCTTGGTTGCAAACCGGATAACACTCCACTTGATCCAAACATGGACTGGGATGATGCAAACTCTCCTCCCTATGTTGATGATCACCAGTTCAGGAGGTTGGTAGGCAAGCTTATTTTTTGACTGTCACATGAGCTGATCTTACTGCTGCTATCGGATTCATCATCCATTATCTTGACAAACCCCATCAATGTCATTTTGATGATGTATGCCATATTATGAGATATCTTAAATGATATCTATGAAAAGGCTTGATGTATAAAAAGCATGGCTACTACAACCTATCCGGGTTCTCAGATTCAGACTATGCAGGAAGTCATTCTGATCGGAAGTCAAGTTCAGGCTATTGTACTTTTGTGGGTAGAAACCTTATCACCTGGCAAAGAAAAAAGAAGACTTTTGTCGCCATATCCAGTGTAGAGTTGGAATACCGATAAATGGCTCATACTTCTTGCAAAATATTATGGGTTCAGAGTCTCCTTCAGGAGTTTGACATATCTTATTCTAGCCATATTCCTTTGTGATAATAAGGCCTCTATTTTTATTGCGAGCAACCCCACATTTCATGAGAGGATGAAACATATCGAGGTCAACTATCACAGTTCTCACAAGCAGAATTTGCACGCCATATCTCAGTATCGACAAGCAAGTTGTAGAAATCTTCACAAAGATACTTCCCAAAATTCTTGCTTTCTAACTCTGGTTGACAAGCTGGGCATGTTCGACATCTATGCTCCAGCTTGAGGGGAAGTATAGAGATATGGTGTTTTCTATTATGTTTTGTTTAGTGTCATGTGCATAGCATGTGCCTCACTTGTGATGTTTACTTATGTAGTTTAGTCCCATATTGCTCACCTATGCTTTAGTCTCTATTCTCTTATGTTATATAAGAGATTGCATTGTACACTGTTTTACTCACTCAATAAACAAGCCTTGATATATCTATAGTATGGATTATGTTTAACAAGATTAATGATGAGTCATAGCACCATGAGGTATATTTGTTATGTTATTGGGATACTTTGACATGTTAATTTTCTAGATTTGGTGGCATAATTGTAGCTCTACGTGGATATGTAATTTTACCTCTGTGTTGAGATGGTTATGCTTTAGAAGTGATCTAAGCTTGTTGCTACTGTGATGAACATGATTAGGCCTATAACTCATTGTCGGCATGTATTTTATCATTTTCCAAGTATGTGTATTCACCTTCCTCTTAATGTTTGGTCTCTAATTGGTCCTGTCTGCTATTTTAATAGTCGGAATACCCATATGTTGTTACTAATTTTGAGAAACTAATTTCCGATGTGAAAGGCAAATGGATAGGTTTGTTCCTAGACTATGAAGGAACATTGTTCCTGATCGTGCAAAACCCTTGGTGTGCTTTTATGCTTGATGAGGTCTTTTAGTATCCTCTATTTATGAAATTGTAAATGGAAGTGGTGCTTGTATATCAAAAATGTGTTCCCTTTTTCATCCATATGGTACAGATGTGTACAACTGTGAGGTAGGTGGCTAGATGCTTCACTAAGGATATCATACGAGGAAGAAATTATGTAGGTGTGTGAATGTATGCTTTTATGTTTTTATGTTTAATTTCCCCCAACATTTCAGTTTGTTTCTAGCTACTCCATTTAAGAAGTCAAATTATTCTTCAAATTCTTAAACTCGTACCTCAAATATGACTGCTCCATTTACACAGTCAAATTATATTTCATCTTCTTAAACTCAAACCTCACATTAGTATACCTTACATTCCTAATTGGTAAATATTTTATTAATACTTCCTTTGCAAAATAGAGTGGGAATCACATTCTATCTTTTACAAAGACATAAATCACTAGTAGCTTGAGCTAATGGAAGAAACAACCTATTGCAATAGCATACTGGAGACCTCCACATCTTGTTCATTGTGTAAAAGAGAAGAGGAAACTGCCCAACACTTATTCTTCTCCTACACTTTTGCCAATGCCGTTTGGAAAGGACTCATCGCAGATCTGTCAGCCACCGTGACATGGAATCCATGGATGCCTCTAAGAGACTTGGATGGTGTCTCGAGTAACAATGTAAGGTAGCTATACTTGTTAGTCCTAGTTGCTACTACATACTTCGTGTGGAAAGAAAGAAATAAGAGGACACACGGGGATCGGGAGCAGACTCCTACAATGCTCACATCGTTGATCAGAAGGTCCATCAGGAACGTTCTCTTCGCACATGAAGAATGGCGGGAAGGTTTGCCACGTGGGCTGGCAATCGCGTGGGATGTCCACTGAGCTCGCAGTGTCTGAGCACTGGTAATCACGCGGCTTTTTCCTATGTGTGAGTTGTGGTTTGGCCCAGACCACCATTTTCCTCTGTGTGCGAGCTCCTTGGTAGCTAATGTTGAACCTGTGTGAGCGGGTGAACTCTCTGTGGCATTGTTTTGTTACATATATGTACAGGGCGGCCATATGTGGCTGGTCCCTTAGTTTGGTGGCTCGTCCACACTTGCTAAGTACTTTGTACTTCTAGTCACTTAGCATACTGGTGGACTTGCACGACCCTGGGTCAGTCGAGCCAAGATATGCGTGGCGGATTAGATTAGGCCCATAGGCATGGTTTGCTTTGTTTGCACCCTATAAAAAACTCTGCATGAGCACTTTGTGCTAAGGGCTAGTTCTCTAGTCCTTCATCGAATAGATTACCAAATATTCTGATGATTCGAGATTCTTGTTGCTAGGAAATAAAATGACCCCTTGGAAGGATAGTTTCACACCTTCACAATAAAAGTCAATTTAAATAGTGGTAGTTGTTCCATGATGACCATGTGCTCTCTTTGTCCTTACAAGTCCACTCATGTTAATTAGTCACTTGTCGCATGTGTTACTCTTTTTATATAAAGACTTATTATTTCACAAAGTTATTTGCCAAAGGTGCTAGACGTGCAAGTTTAGTTTGTGTTCTTCGTTGATGATTTTCTGGTGATGCTCTAATTGTATATTGTAAATCACTTTTCATATATTTGTTGTATTTAATTAATGTGCTTAATGTGATTGTGTTTCATGTTTGCTTGTAGTGCATGTTACTCTTTTTATAGAAATACTAACCATCTAACAAGAAAATTTGCAAAAGGTATTAGACAAATTAGTTCTTGTTATGTCCTTGGTTGGCACTAATACAGTGATGTCCTATTCTGTTATCTAGCTCATACATCTCAGAACAGGGTTGAAACTGCTCAGTTTTGTGCCATTTTCCTTTTAGGTATGAAAATATGAATGTGTGGAAGATCTTTACAGATGTTTTGACTATTTTCCTCTTACATCACTGGTTTTTATTTCTAGTTTCATACAATATATTCTTTTGACCATTTTCTGTGTATAGTGTAGACAGACTGAGGAGTTAGACATGCATGAAACACTGGGACATGCATGAAACACTAGGTGCTAGGTGAGGCATCACCATGTAGCTTGCTAAACTTTTTTCTGGTATATTTTGGGTTAGCATTAGTCAAGAGTTTATGCCTTCCATTTCTTTTTAATCATTCTATCTTCTCTGCCTTCTATGCCATAGCCACATTAGATGTCTTGGTAGCTTTATTAGGAAAAAAGGAATTTGTTTTAGGTGACGATGTGGTGCTGCATATTTAATGTGTTGCTTTATGATAATTATCTATATTATGAACCAATATTCTATGTTATTATAAGTGGTTGTAGGGTGCTGATTTTTTCATGTAAACACAAAGTTTGTTTCTTCGATATTACCAACTTTGGTGATTCTTGAATCCATGCATGAGTTTAAATCAAGAACAGAGTGATTTGAAAATCTAGAGTCTACACATGTTGAACATAATCTTGACAGTATTACAAAGACACTATGAATTACTCAAAAATATATTCAAAATCTCATATAATGTCACCTAGATCTTCATCTCTCTTGATATCTTCTCCCAAAACAAGTGAGCTTCATGCACTCTCAAAACCCCCTCTTTGTCCTATAAAATCCCAACATTCATCATTCTGTCCCTTGAGTTTTAGGAAGAGGACCTATGATTTTTGCATCTAGAGGTCTTCAGTTTCACTCAAGCCAACTCCACTACATAATTTGAATATTTCTCACACACATAATTAATATGATTTTACATAATGGAGGACTTTCTCTATTTGTTTCATTTATATATGTCTTATGTTTAGGTCTTTCTCAAAAGTTGTGAAGACTTGGACGTGTCAGAAAACTTATTGCCTCACCTGATACATGTCTCAAGTGACAAGAGAACACAATCTAGTCCACATTGTCTTAAGGCCAATCCTCAAAACACATTAGTGAGTAGTTTTCTCATTGAAAATTTATTGATGTTATGGTTGCATTTATGTGAAAAAAAGTAATTGGAATATGTAACTATTTGGTCTAAATTTGCAGGGTTGAGTGTCAAGTGTGATGAGTGACAATCCTAACCTTAGTTTGTGATGTCATATGCAATGATCCAAAGGCACCTCTCCAAGCACAATGCTTCTTAATTGACATATAGTAAACTTTACTAGAGTTGGTTTGATAAACAAGATTTACTTTCTTTTGAGGAATTGCTGACACTTTGTCTTGATTTTGTACTTAGATTAGATTTATCTTCTATTGTGAATAGTAAAAGTCAGTATTACTTCACCAATTCGCATTGAAGGGATGATAATGGATCTTAGATCAACCCTCAAGATCATATGAACTAATATGCTTTTCATACATTCTCTGCTTTATTATACCTCAATTGCAATTGTGTAATCATTTCAATTAGCATGAGTCCCTATCCTAAACTAGTTAGTAACATGTGTTCACCTTGTAGTTACAGAACGAAACAACTTTGGCATCCTTAGTCATAATCCACCACATTCTAGTAGTGTATACCACCTACCTTCATGTAAATGTGATATTGAAACCCATTCCCATTTCTAGGATTCTCCATAGAAGGGTGTCTCCACTAATTAGGAACATCAATATCATTAGCTACTTCTGAAAGCTTGTTCAATGTGTCAATAAGTGCTCTTTTGAAATTTGCTTTGCACATTCTAATTGAGTTGGATCGATTCTTTGAACTCCACAAACCCTCTGGACTTCATTTATCATCTAATCATTTTCCATGATTTATAATATCAGTGCCAAAATTAGATGTGCCATTCAAAATCTGTCCACAGATCCCATTACGCATCTGAACTTCTTCTAAACCCCTTGCTTTCCAGTGGTTGATTGGCTTGATCTGCTAAGCTAATCTCGTGGGGTTTACCTTAATTAACTATTTCAAGTATTACTCTATGCTCTACATATGAAACCCAGAGCCTCTTTCATAACTCAGATATAAGGACTTCCTTACCCAAGATAACACATTATAGCCTGCAACTAATGACTTCAGAAAAAGACCATAACCTCAACGTCCACGCTATGAATTCAATATTCCTGTTTGGAAAGCCTCTGACATGACTAGAATCCTTAGCCATGATTTCCATGTATATAATGTAATGTTAATATGAATTCTGATATGTACACCATGAAGCAAAATACAACCACGAGATGTTCATTTGTTTGATCACTAATCTAATATTCTAATGGAATAGTTTAAGATGGTGGGTAGCTCATCAAAACAGGATGGATCCTTCTAATGGACAATTCCTTCATTTATTTGATCTTTGATATAAAATTCTAATATGTAGAAAAGATTGATTGTGCTACTATTTATCTTCTTGTCTTAGTGCTAATGTAATAAATGGATGAACCCTGGAAATCAATAAAAAAGTTGAATAATATAATTCCATATGGGTTATATTTCTTAAACTTCAAGCAAAAACCTATTATTATGATTTTTGTATAAATGATAAGCAAGCAAGGCATATGGAAAGTGTCTGTTTTCCATCGGGGTGTATTGTGAGTATTAAATTTTGACATTGTCATCACAGTTCATAGAAAGACTCTCATCTGTAGCAATATTTTTTTACAAAGAAACTACACATGAATCACTTTCACTTATTGCTCTTCTTTTCCATTCAAGGAAGTGGTAAGATCATGTTTCTTCATAGAATACTTTGTCATACCCACCACCTTCAGTGCAGTTATCTTGGAAAACCCATAAGTTTGCTACAGAACTCCAGTAGATGCATCAAAGTCTAGACCATCTTTCAATCCTTCTGGGAAAGGAAACATGTCATGATTAGGACATCGTTGAGATTCTATTATTTTCTATTGTTATTTTCCTAAGGTTGTTAGTTTATCTTCAATGTAACCACTCTTCCTCTGTCTTGTTCTTCACTGCTTCCCTCCCTTTCATTCCTTGTTCCTCCTCCTAGACCCCTCTTCATGTTTAGGCTTTTTGCAGTAGTAAATGGAAAATAGATGATTATGTATATGTCATTTTGATACTTGATCATTGTGCCATGATTTGTTTCGTAGGTTACCTTATATGATGAAATAGATGATTTCATATAGACATGGTCCACTCATAAATGAGATGGGTATGTTATTAGAGTCTCAAGCTCACTAAGACAGCTGCTCTAGAACATACTACAATGGCATTCAACATTTTAAATTAAATCATATACCCCAATGTGGGCTATTTTTGTTTTCCTCAAATTAGGATTTTATTGATGTATCCACCTCTAATGGTTTGAAGTGATATTTTTCACATAAACTAGGATATTAAATATATATAACTCTTCAACACCCTTGGGTTATTAAAATGGGTCTATCTATGGATTCTTTTCTGCTGGAAAGTACACAATCCTTAAATTTGTGTTGGACTTTCAGTCCTCTTGGTTGTTAATATGATATTTTAGCTAGTCTGTACCATGTGTCAAGTGTGCTAAATATGTACTAAAAACCTTGATGCTGTCATTTTAAATATAATTCAAGAATGTTGACTACTTATTAGCTATAATGGTTTGTCAGGTGGTGTTCTACATTTCAATAGTTTGCTTACTATTTCAAGTTTGACTTCTTTTTATATACACAAGTTGGAGTTGTACATGCTACATCAGATTTATAGAAATTCGGTGCTTGACTTTTCTCATCTCTCTTCAACAATGTGCCTAATCTTTTATTCTTTTCATTTGGTGGACTGAACCTCATCTTCTTTGATGTCTGAGATATTTGGTTTTATGATTTTATAGTTGGAAACAATACTAGTGTTGGAGTTGAGTCAGTTTACCTTGAAGCCTATGCTCTTGTATTCTGTTTGTTTGAGGCTGAGTGATGCCTTCTAATATTGTTTATTTGTCCATACTGATTTTAAATGGGTGACATAGTTATTCGGAGTTGGCCTTGGAATTTTTCTTCATGTTTTGTTCTTTTCTTGAAGGGAGTTTTCTTGATTACTTGTTCAAGTTACATATTCTTGAAATGGTCTGGATGGTAGGATGCATTTCTTCTATGATCCATTCTATATGTTGAGAAAAGTCTTCTTTCTTTGTCTTGAGGTCGTTTTCCTTTTGAGTTAAAATATTTTGGGTTTTTGGTTTGAATGTTACTACTAAAAGTCAATAGCAGCAACATCAAAACATATAATTCTTCACATGGACATTTGAGTTAAATACTCTAAATTAAGCAAGAACCTTGAATCACCCTAGGATCTTCTTATAAAGATAAATTACAAATGGAAACCCCATCATACAAAACATGAAAATGGAAGTATCAACTCCATAACTAAAGAATTCAACCCTTTCAAATAAAAGCCTGCAAACCATGGCCAAAGCTAAAGAATCCATATAAAAACTAGAGTGTTACTCCAAGGAATTTAATTTAACATCCACATAAGTACTTCCACCAAGATGTTTCGTGATATTTTGCATGATGCTTTATTTGTAGGAATGATAATTGCACCATTCAGTTACCTGGTGTCTGTTTAAGGTGTTCATTGAACTGTTGAAACTATGTCAGGATGGGTAGTACTTGGAATATATATATATATATATATATATATATATCATATTTTCTCGTGTGTACTTGAGTGGAACTTTATATTTCCTTTATTGTTGAGTTATTACTTCCTCAAAATAGAGATGAATTGAAAAATGGATCAATGTAGTTGATCTGTCATGGTGGGATTCATACCTCGATGTCGATAATGACTCAAATGAGATGCCTCACACCTCATAAGATATACAAATGTTTTATTAGAGGGGGCAACTATTTTTCCTTATTCACCAAAGATGGTACATACCAGGCGACACAAGTATATTTTCATATGCTTCAACTTGAAATAGCAAGCTCACATTATCTTTTTCTTTACTAATGTAAGCCATTTACATATAGGTAGGGAATTATAAGCTTTTGATCAAGTAGGGAAAGTGATGTAAATTGCAGATCTTCATGGTATATTGTCTTTTAGAACTTTTTATATCACTAGAAACCTAGGAAGATTTAATAATGTCCCTATATGTCCTACCTTTTCATTATTTCACAAAGCAATATGACATCTAGATGTTACCATATATTCTTCTAGAAAGAGAAAAATTGTCTAGTATGATAAAAAGAAAATTTGTAGGGAACTTCATGCTATATACCCTACTCAACCCTTCTATTTTCTTTGTGACACCACTTATGTTGTCAAGTAGGTTATGTGTTTCTGATGTATATTCTTAACCTTTTTCAGCTTATGAATATTTATCTAATTGTGTTTTTTCTATAGATGGGTCTATACTCCTCTAGTTGCAACACCTTTAGTTATTGGGTTCGATGAGTGTAGGAAGCATAGTAGTACACCTGAATTATTCCATCTTGAGGTCTTATCTTCTCCTACAGATCATGTTTCTACCTTAGGTACTACTTCTCCTTCTTATTAGGATTCAACTAAGTTGATCTCATAATGTGTGAGGAATAGGGGTGCGAGGTGGATAACCAATGGTGAAAGATATGAGAGATAAATAGAAGAGAATTAGATGTGTGATAGAAGGATTTCAATGTTCTGAATTTAATACCTTCACCCGCTTGTACTTCCTTTCTTATTATAGTTGGAAGCACACCCTCACAGAACATGCTACCTCCACATTGCAATTGATGATGCCAATAGCTAACACCTAACTTTACAGACTAATAGTATTACACACAATATCTATAGTCAGACTCCTAACAATTCACCCTTACTAAAGATTGGATGTTGTCCTAGGCATCAATCCAAGATTGAAATCACATCTTCATCTTTTCATCACACTCTGATGTTTCTTTAGCTTTTGGATCCCCTATCCATTTGATGTTGATGTCCACAGCAGTTGTGGTACCATCATGCACCATGTAGTGTTGCAACACTTTTTTAGGAAATTGAGAAGCCAATGCTCAATACTAGAGCTTTATCTCATAGTTTTAGCAGGCATCTTAGACACATGAAGTCTGCTTTTCTAATATTGATTCTTAGGGTGATTGTAATTGCTGTAAGTGGGTACACCTTACAACCAACAGATTGCCAACTCTGTTGCAAAGTTTGGGTCATCAATTAATTGGTTCATGATTCATCCATGTGGTTGTGTCTTTCCAGGTTAGTGTGAAGTTTGACGCACTGTAGTATTGAGTCAAAGTCAAACAAAAACTAAAGGGGAAGAGGTATATCTAAGTTAATATGAGAAGATTTATTAAAGGATCTTTAAATTCATTATATTTGAACATAAAACATGAATATGTGTAGCGCAATCTAGTATAGCTGAATTGGAAGCCTATATTGGTTATTTCCATATGCCATTCAATGATTCACTTGTCATTTTTCTATGAAATCATAGACTACATACATCGATTATGCTTATATAGAAAAAATCCAAACAGCTTTATGTAGATTCTTTATTGTGCTTATTTTGTAACTAGTTGTGAGATTTCATGGATAGAACTCTTATAATCATTGGCCTTGCTACTCCACACGCCTCTTAATTCCTATGAGCTTATTCATTGTGAGATTTTCCTAGAGGTGACACCCTAGAAAAATGCGATTGTATGAAGTACTTGTGTGGATTTAGGCAAAAAGCACAAGTACCCTTGAAATTTGAACCAAACTCACCATTCAGGCTTCATGAAAGGTCAACACATTTATATTTATAGGTCCTTTAATGGAAGTAGAATCTAAATATCCCAGCAAAGGAAACCAACAACATCCAGAAGAAACAAAGTAATTCAGAGCTAAAAGAAACCAGATTTAAACATCACAAAGGCAAATTGTCACTAACTTATTCACATCCCCAAGAGATTCAAGAGATTGATATTTATTTCTATGAACTCTATGTTTCCTCTCCCTCTAAGTATTACAAAGTGTGCATAAAATTAATATGATTTTTCTTTCCTTTCATTCTTGCACAATCAATAGTCTTTACAGGGAAAAAGTAAGAACAAGATCTTTTATTGCATTCTCCAAGATAATATTGGACAATTAAAGAAAATATGGAGGGTTTCTTAACTAGCAATAATTCATTTTGCACATGCTCCCATATGTGGGTTTCAATGCCAGATTACTTCATTTCAGATCATGAGATCCTTCTTATGGCATAACTTATTTTTCTATTCAAATCTTGATTATATGCTACAGGATAGCTTAGTAATCAATATCTTTTCAGTAACTATAGAGGCTCAGAAACCTAATGGAGCAACACATCAATGATAATGATTACAAGGGATCAAAAACTCACCATTCAGGTTTCATGAATATTGTTGGCTTTCTGTCCATGTTTACGAAGAAATGGTAAAATCTTAAATCAAATGATCAGTAACTTGGATATGTTTTTATCTTACTCCATGTTTTACAAACTCCATCAAGTATTATCTTAGCTACAATTCCTCTATAGATTTTTTTCCATAACATAATTATGTAACACATCTACTACTCCCCTTTATCTTGGCATACATTTGCTGATGTCAATTCTCCCTGCTCAACCCCCTTGAATTTGACTCCATATTGATAGGATATGAGTCATAGAGAACATATATAGTTTCTAAAGATTTCTACATTAGAATTAGAGGGTTCACAAAGACAAGGGCATGCATTCTGATGTTCTCTAAAAGATTATTCAAAATGAATTTCTTGGCATGTTATAGAGTTAATTGAAGTTGATTTTTGTTTTTTGTTTCTCTGGGTTTAAATCATGTGGTTTTCTCTGCTATTTTAGAATCCAAAATCTATTAGAGTTGTGTTGTTGAGGCTCATGCATATATTGTGAAGCCTTCTTGGGCTTACTATTCTAAAACTTAAGAATGATCTATCTTTTGATATTAGTCTTGATTCTTCTCAGGTTACATTTTTTTGTTCCAGTATGATGGTTGCCCATAAAATCATTAGCTCCTTTTATTGCTATCTGAGGCCTTCTTCTCTAGAAGATTACAATATCATTTTCTTCAGCTTTTAAAGAGTTGTTTAAAGAGGTTTCTCTTATTTGCTTCTCTAGGTTCCTAGAAGTATGATGCAAATTCAGAATTCAGATACTATTTGAGATGTTAGATAACAGCTTTACCACTTTAGAAGTATGATGCAACTTAAAAATGAATGAAATAATTATTCTATTCAATGACTGCAATTTTGATACATATATGATGCAGGATAAAAAAAGGCCTCAATGTTAACTTATTGCTAAACAAGAATCCCTCTTTGGGTCTAGATCAAGTCCAACAAAACAGAGTACAAAGAAGATTCCTAGAACATCTATGGATGGTCCAAGATTTAATAGAAAGATGTCACTATAAGGGGCGATGCTACAATCTTCAAATCAAGACATCTTCCATTCAACAAAATTGACTCACTCATCAAGGAAATCAGATGAAGGGCCAACATGTCACAAGGTCACAACTTTGTGCAACACAAGAACCCATGCTATCACCAACTCATTGAACAAAAGGAGAAGACAACAATGATTCTAAAACTGGTCGAGAAATATACATACTCTTTTTCCAATATGCGTGTAGACCTCACCGAATTTATTAGTATATGTATATCCTTTTCTTTGTACACATTATGTAATAGGTGCAAGGTATACGTCCTCCCCATGTACATTTGACGTTTTAGTACAAACGAAAGTAAGTTTGTTGGCATAAAGAGCATAACTTGGTCTAACTACTATAAATTTGTTACTAAAAGAGCTTCTGGACTAATTACACAATACATGAATAATCAAACTATACATATGTGTATATGTGGAACTACATATGTAGCTAGTGCATAATCCAACTACATATATATGTGTGCAGTAGATGTTGCCATTCCCTACATGTTAACTAAATATAATTTGTATTAACTTCATGTTTTTGCTACATATTGACTATATATATAATTGTAGGCATACATTTAGCTATAATTATACCTATATTTAAATATGTAAGGACAATATCTAGCTATGCTTTTGTATACATATGAATTTGTAGTGAATGGATTATGTAACTTCATATTTGAAAAATATAGTTAAAGGCTTTAGCTATACGAGCATATACTACAATTTGTATGTGTAAAGAAAGATGTAGTCAAAGCTTTTCGCTACAAAATATGGGGTTTTCACTACAATTTTTTTTATAGTTAAAGACCTTTTTTTTAGTAGTGATTGTTAATGGGTAACTGGGTTTACATAAATATGCATGGATGGATAATGTGAGGTTAAATGTGCATAATTAATGATAGGAAGTTATTAAACACGAGAAAATGATTTATCATGACATTAATATGAGTAATAAAGGTGATGTGACAATGTATGGATGTTTAATGCAAATAGAAGTAATTATTGGGACATGATTTGGATTAATTATAGACTTAATAACAAATAGGATAAAATTGCCTATTACATTATCTGATATAGTTCACTATGGTGATAATATGAGGATAATGTAATCAAAATCTAAATTATTAGAGGTAATGATCTAATATGTTTATATATATTGAGATGATTGAGTAAACCCTAACTATGCAAAAACTCTTAATGAGATAAATAAGAAATATATACAATTTGTTTCATTATAAGGAAATATAACACTTCTGGAAACAAAGAGAATATAATAGGACACAATTTAAGAAAATAAGGATGATAATAAATATGATGCTAATAAGTCAAAAATGTTAAATGTGTCTCAAAAGTGAAATTCTTAGTGAACCATAATAATCCAACCTATAGGAGTTGCCAATGAAGTTTTCTAGAAGTAGCATAGATTGGAAAATAACTATCGGGATCTTAGAGATGAGAAGTTGCACACTCACCCTCCTCTTTTTGGTTCAGATTTCGAGGACAAAATCCTCTTTAAGGGATGATGTGTTTTTTTTTGCAAACCATAGAGATTATATATTATTCATCCCATTCTCTATCACGGGCCAAATAGATGGAATATTGACATGGATATCTTTGGACAACCATGGTGGTTTACTGCAATGGAATACATGTGGGGAAAAAGAAAATAAGGTATGTTTTTCAATGCTATATGCTACGAAGTTGAGACTTCTAGGGATGTAAGATAGTTGTATGCTGTTGAATTCCAGCAAAAGAGAGTCGAAACTTCTCTGGTGTTTTTCCAGCCTTGGTGCGGGGCGGTCACGTTATTGCAGGGCCTTGATTGTTGAGGATGCATATGAGTAAATAGCAACACATGTCCATTGGTGTTCTTTACGTAGAAGATGAACTGGGATTATAGCCATGGTTTCTGCTTCTAGGGCCGACGATGCCATGGTGGGAAGTCCAGTTCCTATGATGCATGAACCAGAGCGAATCACCACATGAGTACCAATGCCTGCCCACTTGGAGTGCTCCTGGAAGGCAGCATCAGTAAAGATGATAACATTGCAACCTGGGGGTGGACTTTCGGAGATAATAAGATGGTTGTCTTGGGGACGGCGTAGCTCCTTCAGACCGAGAATGGTAGTTGTCCTCTTCCTGCTAAAGGTGGCTGCCACAGATTTGTGACTCGGGTTTCCTCCATGGGTGTTGTCATTGCGACGATGCCAAATTGACCAACATCCTACACAGTGTAGTGTGCGCTATTCACGTGAGGAATGAGGGGAGAGCATCTCCTGAATCCACTCCTACTCTGTCAGCTAAAAGAAACTATCGGGCATTTTCAATTCTCTCCATATTTCCTTAGCAGACTGACAATCTCTAAGGCAGTGCAAGAGAGATTCCTGGGCGTTGCTGCAGATTGGGCAAGTGTCATCCATAGCTATATGTCTTCTAACCAGCTCGAGATTTGTCAAGAGTGAGCCATGGAAGACCAGCCATAAGAAGGTTTTGATCTTGTTCGGAAGGTTTACTGACCATATCCCTTTCCACCCAGCTGAGGAAGTGTTTGGATTCTGGTTCTTGAGCCAATTATAAGCGGAGCTTGCTGTGAACTCCCCTGAGGCAGTGAAGGGCCAGGCCCACGTGTTGGTGCCATCTATATGCTCAGGAGCATTGATGTAACAAAGAATATGTTGCACTAGTTGGGGTAGATAGTAGTTGATAAAACTCCAATCCCACCCTATTTTAGGATGCTTCATCGAGTGTACTGACAGGTCCTCGAGTCCTGGGGGGATGAAAAGGGATGGATCACAATCCTGAGGTTACTGTCCCAGAATCCATCTATCTGACCAAACATTAGTCATATGACCAGAGACGATGGTTTTGTGGAAGATTTCTTGGAGTTTGATTAAGTTGCGCTTGATGAACGCCCATGTCGAGGAACAAGGTTTCTTGCTAATGGTGTCATTTTGCATGCACGTTCCCCACATAACTCTGACCCAAAGGGTAGTCGGGTGTGTCATAAAGTGCCAAACATTCTTTAGCATGAGGGCCTCATTATTTTCACGAGCAGATTTGAGGCCCAAGCCACCATGGGAGGTGGGTAGAGCTACCTTTTTCCATGAAACTGCTGATAGCTTCTTTTGTGTGCGTTCACCAGACCATAGGAAGTTTTGAATATGTCGATCTATGTCATCACACAGATTAGGCAATAGTTTTACAGATTGCATCGTATATGACAGTATTGATTGCAGTGTATTTTTAGCAAGCGTGATGCGGCCTGCAAGAGCCAGGTTCTTAGCAGCCCAGCTATTCATGCGCCCCTTGATATAAGTGATGATACTTGAATGTGTAGTCTTATTGACTTTGTGGTGAAGCACTGGAACACCCAGGTATTTCCCCAAGTCATGTGTTTGTTGGATACCGATTTTGCAGCTAAAGTTGTGTCTTACTGAGATAGGTACATTCGGGGAAAAGAAGCATCGAGATTTATCTTTAGATAGAAACTGGCCCGACACGAGGCTGAAATCTTCTAGGACATCCAAGATCGTAGATGCTTGATGTGTAGATGCCTCATCCATGATTAGGATATCATCTGCAAACATTACATGAGAAAGAGGTACACCTCCTCTAGAAAGCCGAATAGGTTTCCATTTGTCAGAATTGATTGCACTGGAAATGGCTTGGCTAAGTCTCTCCATGCACAGAACAAAAAGCTATAGGCTGATGGGGTCTCCTTGGCGTACACCCTGGATGGCTTTGAAAGGTTCCATTGGAGTACCTTCCCAAAGAATGGATGTATTACTGGAAGAAATGATTTGCATGATTAACGAAATGAGTTTATTTGGGAGCCCCACCTTTGTGAGGGTGTCTTTGATGAAGGGCCACCGCATTCTGTCAAAGGCTTTGGAGAGTTCGAGCTTGATACACACCCACTCCTTTCCTGCCTTTTTGTTCTTCATGGACTGAATCACTTCTTGGACTAAAAGAATGTTGTCACTTATGCGCCTGCCCAGAACAAAACTGGATTGATTCTCAGAGATCCAGCTATTGAGGAAAGGTTTGATGCGTTCCACAATGATTTCTGAGATAATTTTGAAGCAATAATTATTAAGGGATATGGGACGAAGCTCACTGCATCTTTGTGGTTGTTGCATTTTAGGAATCAAGACCATGTAGGACTCTGCCAGGCGAGGGTCAATAATGCCAGTGCTGAACGTTTTGGTGACTTAGCGGATGATGGACAGGTCGACGTGGTGTCAGTGCATCTGGACGAAGCCATTGTGCACGCTGTCGGGACCGAGTGCCTTGTGTGGCGCCATAAGGAAGGTCACCTGTTTGATTTCCTCTGTAGATGGAATCTTGACAAGATCATGCAGGTTGTGAATGCCCTGAAAGTTCCCAATATATTCAATAATCACTCCAAGGGAGTTGGTGGAGAAGGTCGGGGCTGTGAGAAGGTTGCTGAATAAAGTATGCACGTGCCTACGGATGCAGGAAACGTCAGTGAGCCATTCCCTCTTGTCATTTTTGATGCTCGTAATCCGATTATGGGCTCTTATGGATTTGACATAAGAGTGAAATAATTTATTGTTTCCGTCTCCATGTGGTAGCCAATTTATATTGGCCTTCTACTGCCATTCGGCTTCTTCACAACGTAGGATAGTTTCATACTCTTCTTGCAAGTGGAAACAGTAAATTTTGTTAGATATACAATTGCGAGGTAAGGATTGTACCTTACGTTCGTCTAGTTTGTGTAGGATAGTGTCCTTCTTTTTGTGTAGAGCTTTCAGGCGTTTGGATTCCCACTTTGTCATAGCAGTTTGGAAATTCTGAAGAGCATCAATGAAAGGTTTTGAATTGTCCCAGCAAGGAAGCAACTCCTTCTAAGAATTTGTGGTGAGGCTCCAACTTGCCTTTGTCGGGAAGTGGTTATAACGTCTGTGAGTGGTTTTGTTTCCTGTGATCGGGATGGGGTTGTGATCGCTATAGAGGCGTGGAAGAATTCTGATATTCATCCCATCTTCGATGGATAGCCAGCTGTCAGTAGCTATTACATGATCGAGCTTCTCTCTCAAATTACCCCTTTTGAAGGTGAAGAATTGCCCGGATGGGCTGGTGTCAGGCAGGCCAGTAGATAGTAACATGGATTGGAACTTGCAACAGGAATGCCTATCAAAGCATTTCCCTCCCTCCTTTTCACTTGTATCCAGCATAGTATTGCAGTCACCCACTACAGCCCAAGAAACATCGATGGAAGAGGATAGAGTGCAGAGATGATTCCAGAGAAAATCTCGTTTCTACGGGTTAGGACTGCCATAGATGACAGTAAGGAACCATGAATCATTCACCTTGCAGTGAACGAATTGTGGGTGGCTTTGGAGGATTTCTATCTTGCACCGGTGGTTGTCCTAGAGGACCCACACACCGCCAAAGAAGCCAAGAGCTTCTACTCTATGGGAGGAATTATAGCCAAGTTTTTTTATTATGTTGGCAGCCTTGACACCGCTGCAACGGGGTTCGATGATAGCAAGGATATGAATTTTGTATTTGCGCTTGAATTCTTAGAGAAGGTTAATTTTATCCTTGGAGTGTGCTCCTTGGATATTCCAACAAAGTATGTTTGTCATATGGATACAACTCTGAAGGAGGTGGCCCTAAAAAGAGCTTAGTTGATAGAAGCGCGGAGTCCCACGTCTTGGACCTCATCTATGCTAGGCCCTGGTGGTGGTTCACCTTCAGAGAATGAGAGTGATCTTGCTGCTTCTGTCCTGGTGCCTTGGCCTCCGACGAGCTGGGCTAGCCTGCCTTTTTTCCGCTCTCTACCCGGGCTGACGGTCTGGTATACAACATTGTAGTTCCGAAGGATGACGCCGCCATTGCTGGAGCTGCACCCCTAGTTAAAGGAAGATGGTAAGTCTGGTGTCCCCGTTTCTGTGCTTGCCTGGAAACAGAACGATGAAGCAATATGCACATCGGTGGGTCTCCCTGTATAGGTCTCGTCATCCATGAGAATGACAACAGTGTCATTTGGGATGGAGTCCCGTATGCTCTGAGTATCGTTGGCTGGGGGTTTTGGGGGTCCAACGAGGGCTTGCGGGATCTTATCCTTTTGTTGTTTCTTTTTTTTCTTGTGATTCACTATAGTTTTCCAGTCCTCCTTGCTGTCCTCTGGATTGATGGGCTGCGAGGTGGTGTTGGGTGGTGCTGATGGCTTGGCTCTTGCGCCGCCCTGTTTGTCGACCTGTCCCGTGTTGTCCTTCTTGGGAGGGGCAGTCCTGCGCTCGGGCATCTTAGCATGGATCTTGCTTGTGTATGTCAGTGGTAGTACTACAACAGCTGTCACGGGTGTTGATGGGTCTCCGCAAGGGAATTTTGGTTTGAACTTGCAATCCTCTTCTGCGTGACCCAACCTACCGCATTTCATGCAAAAAGTAGGAAGATTTTCATACTCCAATCTGTACCGGTTGCCATTGAGGAGGATTGTCGGTAGCAAGGGGGTGTTGGTGTCGACCTCCACTGCAATACATGTGAATTTCCCCTGATGTTCATATTGTGTAGTAGTATCTATCTTAATAGTTTTCCCAATCAGGTTTCTAATGTTTTCAAGTAGCAGATTCTGGTACAAGTAAATCGGCATGTCTGCAATCCTTGCCCAAACGACGAGCTTTCGAGGGATAGGGTTCGAAGGTCTAAACGTGGAGGAACAGGACTGCACTGAGAGGTAATGATTAAAGACCATCCAAGGGCCACCTGTCAACGCTCGGACAAAGTCATTTTTGTTCTCTAGTTGTATAATGTAGTAGCCCATGTCCAAGTCGATAGCTCTAAACTTGCCAGACAGTTGCCATAGGATTGATATCCTATTCATCATGACCTTGAAGCTGATGTTACTTCATATGATCTTAACAACCACTGCGAACTTCCATGGCTCTAGGAGACAGGGGAGGCGCACATGGTTAACGGTGATAGTTGGAACATTGTCGCTCCTGTCCACTTGAATATCCTCCGCTGTGAGCAGATCTGGGGAGACTTGCGGAAGTGAAGAAGGGATCTTGTTAGTCCGACCCGTAAGCATGTCTTTGTAGGACATGTTAGGGTTTCCTTCTATGGTTGTTGCTTCCTCCATGGTGACGTCGGCTTCGCGGGATGCGTCAGAACCAGCAGAAGCGCCATCATGGGCATGGTTGCCGGCATATTGATCAGTTGCAGGTTTGTGATGATGTGGGGGTGAGCCGATCACCCTGCGCCGCATCCACCATGGCCGCTGCCTCAGGCTCAGTGACCTAGCATCGCAATCAAAACCTGTTGCATCAACTCGTTTCTGGTCTCTACATTTGAAGTAAGGGATGAAGTGTTTTAATGAACTAAAACTTTGACATATTCTCTTTTTGGCCCGTTTCCAATCGTTTTATTTCTTAAATTTCCTTTTTGGCCTTGAAATGTAATTTGTGGAAATATTATTATTATGGAATGTAATTGACCATTAATTATTTCAATGTAAGGTCATATGCATAAATATGTTAGTGGTTGTTTCAATGAGGGAATAAAATGCAATTTAACCACTTAAGAGGGATAATAATAAATAATTCATACTAGAACCATCTATGACGTTTTGGAATAAGAAAGCAAAAAATGAAATAAAATGGAAAAGGCTAAATCCAAGAAAATAAGGCATTAAATGCTTTAATGTGACTAACAGTGGAACTATGGGTAAATTGCCTAAAATTCATAAAAAATATAAATCTATACCCACATTTGTTCTCCTTGAGTTAATGTTTACTTAAATGAAAAGTTTTACAATTTTATAATATTAATAATTATCATTGCATTAATTGGAATAGGAAAATATGAGTTTTTTTTCCAAATTATTAAATAACTTGAAAAGTGGAAAAAAAAACTCAAATTTATAATCTACATGTCAAAATGAGTCTATTTGTCATTTTTGAGCTAATTTGGACAATTTTAAATATTTTATTTTGTCTAGGAGAGAGAAAATAAGTTAAAGACCAAAAATATTAAATAATATATTGAAAAAAATCAATTAATGTCAAAATCACATTCCTCACGTTTAGTATTTCTTATAGGCCAAGTTTCATATTTTTAGAGAGTTTCTAGATGCCTATAATACATAATAAATGATAATATTTAAAAATATTAAATAAAATAATAAAAGTCCTCAAAAATTAAAACAAATACAAAAATCGTATATCTAACCCCAAAACCTACTAAAGTTGGGCCTATTTGGACTTTAAATACACCCTCAATCCATTATAAAAAGTTTTTAATATAGTTGTGGGCATTTAATATTTGTCCATGTGGTTCTCGGACTCACATCGGATTCCAGCCTCTCTAGTTGCGGACCGAGTGATCCGTGAGTCATATTCAACCTTCAGTCCAAGCATGAACAGTAAAACAAATGGAAGGGTCCAGTTTTTGTGGAATAAATCCCTCATTTCTCAATGAAACTTCGTGAAACAAGTTTCATTTGATGCAAATTGAATTCCGTATCTAGATAGTGCAAGATCTCATATTTTAATCGAATATCCATGATACAACCAATCTTCCTCTCAATCCTACTTTGGATCTCTGACTCCATACATCATGGAACCTAATCTTATATATATCTAACTTATCCTAGGGTTTCATCTCACCCCAAGAAACTTTCCTCTCAATCCAATTCCTTTCTTCATTGTGCTTTGTGCTGTGGTAAAGCCGAACTTCACCCTGACCTTGTGGTGCATTGTTTGGGTGGTGTGCTTCTCTAGTCAATGATTCATTTTGCAGGTGAGTTTGTGATGGTGTAATCTTTGATTTTGTATCTTCACTTTGTTATTTCATCGTCGTATTTAGAAATGCCCAAAATAGTTCTTAAAGCTATTGTTCATGTGTGTAGACATGGAGGCAAGCAGTTGGGGGAGATGATCCCTGGTGCTTTTCCCATTCTACCCTTCTTGCTTTCTTTCTTTGTTGTTTCTCGCGAGGGATAGTTAAGTACTTTTGCCACCATCTTTGATTTTAAGCTTTGACGAGTTTGCGAGTTTTCACCGTGGACATGAGCTTGCTTGGCCACATGTGGTTGGGCCAAGTAAGATGGTCGGTCTACTGGATTCTTGACATGGATTTTTGGCGAATTTTGATTGGTTGGATTTTTGAAAAATCATAGCTTTCACTCTGATTATCTAAAAATTATAAAAAATATATGTTTTAAATTCTTTGAAATGTTCTTTGTTCTTTGGTATAGTTTTCATTGCCTAATTTACCAACTTTAGAAATTGAATTTTGAGGATTTCAAACAATCATGATATTACACTAATAAGTAAAGATATATTTTAAAGGATAAAATTAGACCTTAGAGTCATATCCATGATCAGTAACCATTAATCAAGTTTTTATTGAATATTTTAGTTTTATGATTTTGCTTTCACTTATGTGTCTTAAAAAAATAATTAAAGATAATATCATAATTAATTAAGTTGTGCTTTTCCATCAATATTTCATTAAGAGACTTTGAACTCATTTCTAGGTCATTAACAAGAGCCAATCTAGAGTTTTACAGATGAATTTGAATACCTAGGGATTTCCAAATACATACAAATAAAACCTAACTAATGGATTTAAACATATGTGTAGGTCGTGTTGACTTTATACTTGGAGAGTTAGGATTGAAACTCTATTTTAGCAACTCAACTTAAGGTATGTGCATCTTTTCTATTATCTAGGGATTGCTTATATTGTTGGTATGTATGTCTTGAGAGCCAATCATGGGATGATTGGTGGGATAAAATAAGATTGATTTGATAAACATCAATGGCAAGCTTCCAATTCATTCTGGTTTAGTCATATGAGATAATGATAGAATAGATTGAATGTCTAGAGAATAACAGTACTCAATGACGTATGCTTTCAGGTTTAGGACATGAACGATGAGATCATACAGATGCTATGAGTTTGTACTTTCTTATTATGTCCCTAGTCGGATGTCATTGTGGTGTTGGTTGATCACAGAATCTCATTAGTCATGATATGGAGATATCAAACCAAACACATAGGTACTTGTTAGAAATCAAGTTTACCAGTCAAACCCACCGTGAGTTTGACACATGGAACCATGACATGGTAGTCACAGTCAGTTCTCACAGTGATGGTGGTGAGTGTGATTCTTTGACTTGAAATCACTGCACTCAACACATGTCGTTGGGTACACTTTGACATCATCAAATGTAGTCCTGAAACATGGGTTGTTATAAAGGTGATGATTAGGTGGCTTTGACACATGGGGATTTTGAGGGGTGAGTGATAGATATGGGATTTGTCCCTCATAAGGGAGTTTGATATCCATGTCCACTTGATGAGTAGTATAGAGATAGGTGTGCGCATGCATGTGTGAATCAATATGTGATATTGATGTCATACATATCTCCTCCAATCTACTCTGAGATCAAGAAAGTAAATGAACATTGACAGGATGATTGTCCCATGCCTTGAGTTCATTCGGGATATCAGTGACAAAGGAATTATACATTCACTGTAACACCATTCACAGATTGTAGGATTGAAAGTTGTTCTCCAACTTTCCTTTTCACTTGGGTAGCATTGATGTGCGACTAGGCACCACTCTTTGCTTGTGAAGTCATAAGTGTTATGGACTTTCACTACCAACGTGAAATGGACATGTAGGGTCACACACATAGGATTTAAATTGGAAGATGAGTTTATCAACAAATGATGTTTAGATTGATTACTAAAGGAGTTTAGTAGTTCAATTAAACACTCAATTAATTGATAGCTCAATATCATAGTGTTCAAGGTGTTGGACCGATTTATTAGAGTATCAGATTGATTGAAACTGTGATTGAATGATTTTGCATAGTTTGTTGCCCCAACCGATCGACTCATGTGATGAACTGATCAGATCAGGTTGGTGAACCGATCATATCATGTTATGAACCGATCGACTCACGACAGGATGAGACGACCAGTTCAAGGGTTGAACTGATCGGCTCATCTGTTCCACCCGAAATCATTTGGAAAGTCATAAGACTATTTTGCAAATACAATTTGTTTCACTTGTACAAATTTGATTTGGACAAGGATTAATATTTGATTCATCGGAAAAAAATTTGAAAGTCAATTTGAGTTGGATCGGGACCATGAACCGATCGGATCAGAAGTGACCCGATTGGCTCAGGTGCCCCAACCGATCGGTTGAGGTATGAACCGATCAGCTCAACTCCCCAAATGACATTTTCATGTATGATACGATCGGTTCAGGTGCCACAGTTGGTTGTTTTTGTGGAAAATCTCGAACCCTTCTACTCCTGCTTTAATCCCGCATTGCCCGGGGTAGAGAACCCTATCCCATGACCCTCCTATATATACAGGGGTAGTGGGGGCTTCTCAGGACAACAACTGAGTGCACTAGTTGCTCTGCAAAGTTGTCGTTCTCTCTGGTTTTGGTAATCGAGAGAGAGCCTGAGCAAGTGCTACCCGATAAGGGAGGCACAATAAGGGAAAGACAACTACAGAAAGCGACTAGTGGCAGGAGAGTGTGTCGGTGACTAGTACGCCGACAGGAGGGTGTGACTCCTTATGATTCCTTGTACGACAAGGAGATCGGAGTTCCGAGTGGTCCGTGTGGACTACTTCAGAGGTGGGAGACTTCTGCCGCTCGGAGGATAGCTATCAATCTTGCCAGTCCCAATGAGACCAGGAGGTGCTAGTCTTGGTGTGACCAGGAGCTGCACAGACACCGTCTAAGACTGGAGGTGAAGACTATGCTAGCTGCGAGGTAATGTCACCGAGCAAGCCTCGGGACAAGGTATGCCTCTACAAGCCATCCTTCCTACTATATAGACGTTGACATGATTCCTTTATTCTGGGTTTGGGAGAAGAATTTTTTTTGTTTCCGCTGCCTTCTCTGTCTCCCATAAAACCCAACAGTGGTATCAGAGCCACGTCAACTTCTATATACTTTAGGATTATCGATATGATCTATTTTGCTTTGTCGCCTTTATTTATTTCATACGGTGCAAATAATATTGTCTTTATGCATGCCCAATCCTAAATTTACAAATCCTAATATACATATATGATATGTAATATGAATGCACTCCATACGCGTTGCCCTTAAATGAGTTTTGTGGTGTATGTATAGCATGGTTATGGCCAATAAACCCTATGTTTGTGTTCTTGGTTGTGTGTGGTTGCTTGCATCTCAGTCTGTGCACTGATTCCCTATCTCCTATTCCTGATGTAACTCGAGATAACTTGAGATTTCTTTCCTATCTTTGCTCCCCCTGAATGTAACTCAAGGTTTCCCAATTCAGATGTAAATAGGATAGATCTTTTATTTCCTATTATGTCAAAGAACGGCGGACCATCTGACGACAACTGAGACGATCGGTTCAAGGCATGAACCGATAGGTTGGCGATCTAGACGACCGGTTCGAGGAGTGAGATGAGTGGGTGGCGACCATGAGGAGATGTACGATGACTAGACGAATCAATCGGTTGGAGGAGCCAACTGATCGACTGGTGACACCCAGACGACCGACCTGATGGTGAGCCGATCAATCATGAAGATGAGTTGATCAAACCTTGTAAAGGCAAATCACATAGTTCATCTTGTATGGGTTGCATGTGATGTGGACCTAGATGAGTGTGATTCCTCTTGGATCGAGGAATCACATTAGGATGGCCATAATCATTGCTTTTATCATTTCACATGTTTTTTGCGGGATATAGCATGTATATGATACATACTATGTATTGTGGTGATTTGATATGTATATGTACCTATAAAACCAAATTCGTCACTAAATATTAAAGTTTTAGATGCCTTCCAAATGTGACACACATGAAAAGCTTGATTGGCCAAGTGTGGGCACGCCCTAGTGTGGTGCACCGTTTATCTCGTGGAAGCGTGAAGGATGGATATGTGAGTCTACCCTAGCAGGGTGCATATTCAGCGTGTTTGCTTTGGGTCGGACTTAACAAGGTGACCTAGATAGGATCTAGCACCTTGAGGCATGGAGGTGATCATGGTAATGAGTTGCATATGACATCTTTCAAGAGTTACATATGATGCAATTGGTAAAAGTTGCCTATCTGGAAGATCTAAGTTGTAGGTGACAGCCCTAGCTGGTCCATGACTCAGAGGATTTCAGGATCTTGACCCACTAGAAGGTTGTTCACTGCAATCTTTTGAATTGATGGTGAGGGCTATCAATTTGAACAAAAATAGTGGGAGCGATAATTAATTGAAGTCCTAATTATATCGTTAAGTTTTCAAATCAATCAAATAAGTCAAAATTGAGTATTGGACTAAGTTGCATATATTTCCTTTTTATAGTACAAATGACAACAAACAACAATCACTTTTTGTTGCGATCGGTCCTTGAGAAGGACAAGCTGAATGGGACTAACTTCCACGACTGGTTTAGGACATTGAGAATTGTTCTCACTCAAGAGCGAAAGCTCTATGTCTTGGATACTCCAATTCCAGAGGAACCTGCTCCAACCACACAAAAGGCAGAAAGGGATGCTTATAAGAAGCATTCTGATGATGCTATTGATGCAAAGTGCTTGATGTTATGCTCTATGAACCATGAGTTGTAGAGACAACATGAGAACATGGGTGTCATTGAGATGATTCAACATCTCAAGAACATGTATGAAGATCAAGCACGGAAAGTGAGATATGATGTCTCCGGGGTGATGTTCAAGTGTGTTAAGACAGAAGGAGATCTAGTTGGTCCTCACAAGCTCTAGATGATTGGGTATGTGGAGAACCTGATGAGACTAGGATTTCCCCTGAGCCAAGAGTTGGCTGCTGACGTGATACTACAATCGTTGCCAGAATCGTACAGTCAGTTTGTGATGACCTACAACATGAACAACTTTGACAAGCCATTGATAGAGTTGTTGGGAATGTTTAGGAAAGCTGAGACACAGATGAAGAAGGACACACCTAAGTATGTGATGATGATCAGCGACAAGAAAGGCAAGTCCAAGCGCAAGGGTAGGGACAAAGCTAAGAAAGGTTCTGATGCTAGCCAACAGCCCAAGTCGTCTTCAGATCTTAAGGCCAAGGGAGGTGTGACCAAGAGAGGCAATTACCACCATTTTCAAAAGCCAGGACATAGGAAAAGGAATTGTCCACTCTATCTGGAAGAACTAAAGAAGAAGGAGGCGACAGACGTCTCCACCTAAAGGTGTCATGAAATAAACTTGTAACATTTTTTTAGGTATATGATACCAATATATGAAATGTAAATCACTCAATAAATGGGGCAAGTGTTGCTGCCATAGATAGGAGTACTTTAGTTTATTTTCAACCTTGAAGGCATGTAATAGAGTTATGAACTACTATTTCATATTTTCCAATGGATAGAAACACAATATTTTTGCATATTGTATGATAATGATTGCAATTAATAAAGTTGATGTTTCAATTTCAAAAGATATGATCTTTATGGCAATGCCTTGTTTATCTTGTGGTACTTGATATGCATAAGATAAAGTGGTACCTAAAAGTTATTGATAACTCAAACAATCAAATTAGCATAAATCATGAGAAATTCATTTCTAGTTTCCATATGATGGATAAATCTAGACTCTTTTGATTAGAGAACCAGTAAGAGACATGAATCTCTTAAACATGATTAATCAATCTTCACTAGTAGTAGTGGGAGGATGATTATCCTATTAGGTATAATACATGTGATGTATTTACATACCTATTGGAGTTAATGCTAGTACTTCAAATGGTGTTTAGAGAAATACCAATATGAATATCTTGAAGTGTTCAAGAATATCATAGATGAAGTACGAGTTTGGTAATGTGTTGGTTCTTGATGAGATCAATGAATGAAATATTTGAACCAAATGTTTGAGATCCTTATGAGTGATAATGATAGTGTATGATAGTAAACTCGTTATTAAGGCATGGTGATGTCTAAATCAAGAAGGAGTCATACTCTAAGGCGTTATAGGATGATTATTAAATAACTAAATTCTTCTTAGAATACCCTATATTAATAGAGGACATTAAGAATCACAAAGAGTTGTGAGATCATATATCCTTAACAGATGCACCGCAATTATCTATGTGATGAGTTGATCATGAGATCAATCAACTATCTAGATGAATATGAGGAATCCGATTTTGAGTTATGGTTTATGACCATTACATCCTGAATGACTTCCATGTGAACCATAAGGTATAACCTTGATGGTAGCACCCATTGGGATGAAATCCATAAGTGTGAATGAGTCTTAAGTGTTAAGACGCATGGATAACATTTTGAGAAGGATGATGCTTGTTAATTGGAACTTAATGACTAAGAGATTTGGCATATGGATACTAAAAACTGCATTCCTATGAGGAATAAAACAAGGATGTGTACATGACACAACCTACAAGGTTTATGAATCCATTAATGCAAATGAAGTCTATAAGTTACAATGGACTAATCAATGTGATTGATTGAGTACAAGGAACTCATAATTGTGATATTTATTTTGATAATATAGTCAAAGGGTTTGACTGATATGTCAAAGATAAAGAAGGGATCTATGATTTAGTGGGAGCAAATTTGCATTCCACATATTGATGTGAAATGGAAATGTTCTAGAATGGAAATCCAATGTGGAAATTATCTTTAAGAAAGATAGATATGTTTCCTATGTGATAGGAATAGAGATCTATAGAGATAGTTCTCAAAAATCTCTTGACCTGAAAAGAGAAAGCATATATTGGCAATCTATACTAAAGGGTTCAGTATGCATAGATTTAGTGGGAGAAAACTTATCCATGTTACATGGAGTTAATATCCCAAGGCCAAGTATCCAATTCTTATGAAGAATGGGAACACTAAGAATAGATATGGATTTATCATGTATGTAATCATCTCATTGTCTTGCATGTATGGACATAGCAAGAATAAAAATGCATTCATCATCTTGTATGTAGGACATGACAATATTATATGCTCATCCTGATAACTCATATGTGGGACATGACGAGTGGATGTTTGTCTAGTTCCAGTAAGGGTTTCTGGAATACCATGAGAACTTGATAAGTACTTGAGAAGTACTAGTTCTATGGAAATAAGGAAGGGTTCACTGTAAAGAGTTACATTGATGCAAACTTCCGAAAAGGACAGAGAATTAATCACAATATATATGGGATATATAAAAGTGAATGTTTGTTGATAATTGGAAACATTCCAATAAAGTTGTTTAAAAAGAAACGTTGAGTATCCATGTGTTAGAGTACAACAATGGATACTATATGGATTTAGTAGTTCATGAGATGAACTTATAGTTATTCTGGTCATTGATGACAAGTTAGGTCATGCAATGTGGCTAAAGGTTAGCAAACGAATACTATATCGCATATTACGGAAGCTCCATCGCATACGTGTGACGTACAACGAAGAGATGAGAGACATGTAGTTAATCCCGACTTTGGCAAGGTGTTGCCATAACTCACTATGTTAGCACTAGAGCACAATAACATGTGGGACATGTTTGAAGATCACTATGAATATGATTCAAGGGTGATTTGCTCATAGTGCAAGTGGGAGTCTGTTGGTATGTATTCCCTGAGAGCCAATCATGGAATGATTGGTGGGATACATTAAGATTGATTTGATAAGAATCAAAGGCAAGCTTCCAATTCTTTCTGGTTCGGTCAGATGAGATAATGATAGAATAGATGGAATGTCTAGAGAAAGATAGTACTCAATGATGTATGCTTTCAGGTTAAGGACCTGAACGTTGAGATCGTACATATGTTAAGAGTTTGTACATTCTTATTATGTCCCTAGTCGAATGTCATTGTGTAAGGTAGATAGAAAACAATGACACACAAGACTAGATTGTGGTGTTGGTTGATGACAAAATCTCATTAGTCATGATATGGAGATATCAAACCAAACACATAGGTACTTGTTAGAGAACAAGTTTACCGAATACGCCCACTGTGAGTTTGACACATGGAACCATGACATGGTAGTCACAGTCAGTTCTCACAGTGATGGTAGTGAGTGTGATTCTTTGACCTGAAATCACTGCACTCAACACATGTCGTTGGGTACACTTTGACATCATGAAACGTAGTCTTGAAACATGCGTTGTTATAAAGGTGATGATTGGGTGGCTTTGACACATGGGGCTTTTGAGGGGTAAGTGATAGATATGGTATTTGTCCCTCCTGAGGGAGTTTGATATCCATGGGCACTTGATGAGTAGTATTGAGATAGGTGTGCGCACACATATATGAATCAATATGTGATATTGATGTCATACATATCTCCTCCAATCTACTCTGAGATCAAGAAAGTGAATGAACATTGACAGGATGACTATGCCATGCCTTGAGTTCATTCAGAATATCAGTGACAAAGGAATTATACATTCACTGTAACACCATTCATGGATTGTAGGATTGAAAGTTGTTCTCCAACTTTCCTTTTCACTTGGGTAGCACTAATGTGTGACTAGTCACCGCTCTTTGCTTGTAAAGTCATAAGTGTCATGGATTTTCACTGCCAATGTGAAATGGACCTACAGGGTCATACACATAGGATTTAACCTGGAAGAGGAGTTTATCCAGAAATGATGTTTAGATTGATTACTAAAGGAGTTTAGTAGTTCAATTAAAAACTCAATTAATTGATGGCTCAATATCATAGTATTCAAGGTGTTGGACCAATTGATTAGAGTATCATATTGATTGAAACCGTGATTTACTAATTTTTCATAGTCTACTACCCCAATCGATCGGCTCATGTGATGAACCGATCAGCCTAGGTTAGTGAACTAATCAACTCATGTGATGAACCGATCGGCTTAAGATAGGATGAGATGACCGGTTCAAGGTTTGAAATAATCGACTCAACTGGTCCAACCGTGATCGTTTGGAAAGTGAGAAGACTATTTTGCAAATACAATTTGTTTCACTTGCACAAACTCAATTTGGATAAGGATTAATATTTGATTAATCGGAAACAAATTTGAAAGTCAATTTGAGTTGGATCAGGACCACGAACTGATCGGCTCAGAAGTGAACCGATCGACTCAGGTGCCCCAACCGATCGGTTGAGGTGTGAACCGATCGGCTCAACTCCCCAACTGACCATTTCATGTATGAAACGATCGGTTTAGGTGGCGCAGTTGGTTGTTTTTGTCGAAAATCTCAAACCATTCTACTCCTACATTAATCTTGCATTTCCTGGGGTAGAGAACCCTATCCCATGACCCTCCTATATCTAGGGGTAGTGGGGGCTTCTTAGGAAAACAACTCAGTGCACTAGTAGCTCTGCAAAGTTTTCATTCTCTCTGGTTTTGGTAACTGAGAGAGAGCCCGAGCAAGTTCTACCCGATAAGGGAGGTACAACAAGGGAAAGACAACTACATAAAGCGACTGGTGGTAGGAGAGTGTGTCGGTGACTAGTACTCTGATAGGAGGGTGTGACTCCTTCTGATTCCTTATACGATAAAGAGATTGGAGTTCCTAGTGGTCCATGTAGACTACTTCAGAGGCGGGAGACTTCTACTGCTTAGAGGACAGTTGTCAATCCCGACAGTCCCAGTGAGACCAGGAGGTGCCAGTCCCAGTGTGATCAGGAGCTGCACAGACACCATCCAAGACCGGAGGTGAAGGCCGTGCTAGCCACGAGGTAACGTAGCCGAGCAAGCCTTGGGACAAGGTACGCCTCTACAAACCATCCTTCCTACTATATAGATGTTGACGCAATTCCTTTATTCTGGGTTTGGGAGAAGATTTTTTTTGTTTTCGCTTCCTTCTCTGTCTCCCATAAAACCCAACATATATGACCAAAATAACTTTTCCCATATGAGGCATGAACAAATATTATCTTTTTCATCATTTGAAATTCTTATTTTCTCTGACAATGCTTATGACTCTTGTGACCCCACATGTTATATTTTTGATGCTCTCATCCTGTTATTTCTCATGGACTAAACTTATACTTGCCTTTCCCTATTTATGTGCATGCTTAGACTAGCTTTATTTCTTGTAGTTGTACATCTGTACAACTATATTTATTGGGGCATGCCTTTTTGCCCAGGGTGTGCTTTTCCACCCATTATTTACAGAGGCATGCTTTTCAGCCTAGGGTGTGCTTTTCCTCCCATTATTTTTAGGTTAAGATCCAATGATGTTTCAACCCTACTTGAAATAACTTTAGTCTTTGTTTATTACATGACCAATTCGTTGTTGTTATTATTATTGGAAAATTTTAAAGGAAAGATTCCCTACTTGACAATCTTAAGTTAAACATGCCTCATCTCTTGGCCTGATTTAATTCCCTTGGTACTTATTTTTCTCGATCATCCCTTATTTTGATGCTCTCCTTTTGAACTTTCTAAAGTAATGCTTAGTTGTTATTTACTGCACATACTCATATTTTCTAATGTCCCTTCCTTTTGTTTAAACTTCTCATAAGTGTTGTCTTTCAATCCACTCGTAGATAGAACAACCCTAGGTGTAGAAGTTGGAAGACTGAACATGATGACACGGACCTTCTAGGTGAAGCTCTTGGGGAGATTGAGTTGAGATAGTTGGATATCCCTCTACTTATATCCTTATGTTGTAAATTTCAAGTAAACCCTTTATGGAAGATAATGATGTACTTTTTGTAAAGTTTAATATAGTCTTGAAGTTTTATTTCATTGCTATGCTTTGGTCTCTTTTTATATATCATCATTTGAGAAGAAAAAAATATGTCTATTCCAACATGCTTGAAAATATGTTTGGATAAATGAGTTTATTCTCAAATTTAAGTAAGGAGTGGATCCCCTTGGGTGCCACTCCTTACAATTCCATATCATGTTAACATGATAGTAACATTTTTCAATAAAGTGTTGGTCTTATCAAGAAATCTTATGAATCCTCTCTATACTTAGAAATACTTATATCATCAAACTAAACATGTTGACATTTATTGTAAAGTAGATTTTTCTATTCATTTTGTCATGTATTTTCATCATTGCTTAAATATATCAATATATAGTTAAGGAGTAATGCATAGGCAGACTAAACTTTTTACATATACTTTTTCTCCTCAAACTAACATACCATAAAAGGTCATTCATAGATTTTCAAGTTATTTCTTTTCCAATATTTACAATTCAAATTCTAAATATACATTCTCTCTCCAAGAATCATCTTCATTGAGACCTATCCATGTTCTCTTTATATTATCAATATGGTTCATAGTATTTCAAACTTATCCATTTATCCAATCAATAAGATATAATTATCATGATAGTGAAGCAAAAGTAATTCGTACATGTCATTCCAAATTACTTTTCTAAGTTTCTATTTCAAAAGTAATATTTTCTCAAATCTATTGCTAAATGTAAGATTTGACTTTCTAAACATATATTTAATTAACATATTCCATTGATAATATCTCTAACTTATTAATATCTTTTTTATTTCCTAAAGAAACTCTTATATATATAATTAGGTTTTCAATTTTCCAATATGGTATACCATAAATATTTAGATCTATTCTGATTATAAGTTACTATACTTATATCTGTATAAGGTCACTATATATTGACGTGATTAAAATCTTGGTTCCATTGAAAATTAATGTATAACTATTTTGACTATGTATTTAACTTGGGACATTTTGTATTACATCTGAAATGTCATTATATATTCAATTATGTTTACTTAGGTTTACAATGTATTCAACTATATTAGACAATTATTATATACTAGTATTAAAGAATACACTAACTAATCATATTTAGGATTTGAAATCTGAGAGGGATACACTTCAGAGATAAGTAATACAATGCTAGTATAATATGTATGTGAATTAATTGGGTAGATCAGCTACCCCCTTGTAGAGAAATGCATATGACTCCAAAAACATGATTGATGAGAATAATACTAAATGCATTTTATGGGGGAATTCCACAGATGCCTTGATGGATAGGGTGCCCAATATCTAGAAGCATACCAACATTAGAATGAATCCTATACTAGATGATCTAAAAGAGATAGATGTGGGGAGTATGGTAACAGGCGTTGGAATTCAAGATTAGTAGTTCTTCTCTAAACAGTTTTTCTTGGAGGTGGTCAATGATATAACATCAATGAGACCTCCAGAAAGTCATTACTTAGAAGAAAAAAATGAGCTCGTATTAAACATGAGAATGGAAAATATTCCACATCTACTTCATATAGGTGTATCTGAGAACTGAGTCGCATAAGGAAAGATGGTTGTTGGGAAAGAATATGGGGCATGAATCTTCCTAAGAAAATGAAGGTGTTTGGTTAGATGATATGCCATGCAGCAATCTTGGCTCATAAAAGAAGAATGCATCAACATTTTCTATAAGTTCTAGTTGCATTTATAATGAGGCCAATGAGGGATCCATCAAGCATGTTCTTTGAGAATACAATGTATAATGTAGAGGTATAGGAAGCATTTGAGATCTAGACCATATGCAACAACTTCTATGACGGCTTATTGCATCGATGGCTAAGTGGATGCCTAAAACTCAATTAGTGGATGAGACAACTCATTCTCAACTGATACTGGTTGATCGAAAAACTTGGAACCAACTTGTATTTGTGGTTACTATAAGGAGTAGACCAAAGGGGTAATTCAAGTTAAAATAGTACCCTAAGTGGTAATGAGAGTAAACACCATACTTCCTACCATTCACAAGGATTGGGAACTAGAAGGCGGTGTTGGAAATTCTTGCTAAGCACAACATGTTATCGTTGATGCAAGGAACCATTCTACGTTTCATTGGACTAAAATGAACATGAATGCTATGGTGAAGGCATGAAGGAAGCGATGAAAAGGGTTCCAAGGAATGATAGATGTTTGGATCTCTAGTTGGGGTAGGTATGATAAAGTTCACGAAGTGGTGAAGTAGTGCTTGGACCTATAGGCATGGCGCTCAAAGTCATCAACAGACTCAAAATGATTAAGGTTGTGTTCCAAAGTGATTGCAGAAAAGCTATTGACTGGATTAACCAAGAAGAGGAGGAAGCCGCCAAATTCATGATGGTCATCTCTAGAATCATGTCAAAGTTTAGAAATTTAGTAATGTTGAGGTCAGATTCATGGAATGATCTTCAAACACGGTCACAAATTCTCTCTTCAAACTCCTCAATGCCCTTCAAGTTTGTATGACCTACAACAACCCTCTTGATCATCTAATTAACCATATTAGTGTATATAACAAGAGTAATATTTGTAACAAACATTATCCTATCTTAACTATAAGTAATTCTAGTTGCAACATTCAAGTTGAGTCTACAAGTGGAGGGTAGAATGAATAAGCAAATTCCCGTCCCCCCACCCCCCTCACACACAAAAAAAGGTAGATACTAGATATGGGTACTAAGGAGTTCTTGATTTATCATTTTGCCCATAATTTCTAGATTTTTATTTTATATTTAATGCACTCTTAACAAATGCATGCTATCTCTGGTCTTTATGTTTTTTTAATTGTTTTAAATTGTACGACTGAATAATAACAAACAAAACCTATCAGCAAAGAATATTGTGACGTCCCCAGATTTTCTAAAACTTAATCTGATGTGTGACTTCCAAATTGAAACCCTCACCTCAACGAGAATCCCAATTTAAACATCCCACACCAGGCTAAGAAGAAGAAAATCAAGGGAGTCAGAAGGAAACAATCAGTAGCATATGTACATGACCAATAATAAAACCACAACACTTGTTCACCATTCAACATATAATTACAACATGAATTGTTACATCATTTGATATTACATATTGAACAACAAACTTATACATATACATGTACTACCACTAAACTACAGGATCTTAAGACAACAGGTCCACCTGTACATTAGCTCGCTACACAACTCTCTCTATTCTGGATCTTCAAGAGCATAACCACAACCTAAACAAAGAGATTACATGTGATACACATCAGCACAATATTTCATGAATATTGTACTGAGTACGCCTACGTGTCTTTTATTTACCTCTCATCATATCTTAGCAATAAGATAAAATTAATACTTGGCAGTAACAAAAGAATATAAGAAAAGCATATACTTGCACAAAGATATTCATTAGCAAAAGAGAACACATATTTTAAGCACATTTCTATCATACATCTCGTGCGTCTGCCACCAAGTGGCTTTGATGTCTTTAGGCCTTATGATCTACCACCAAGTGGTTTGTGATCATTATACAAACATCATATGATCTACCACCAAGTGGTTTGTGATCATTATGCATGCGCTCTACCACCGAGTGGTTTATGAGCTATCTTATGATGGAACATTTATATTATGTTTGATGTGTTCATAGCAATAAGTATGGAGAATCAAGCAACATAACATACAAGAACAATCATTTCAATCAATACCATATGCCGAGTATTTTACTACACATATAACACAAGCATATTGTATAATAAGCCAAGTAAGAGGTAATAGCGTACCTTGGTCAAGAACAAACCTAATCATCAGATATCCCTCATATTCCTGATGTCATCTATATCTTGGTCAAACCCCTGGTTAAGACAAGACCACATACTATCATCAGGTTCTCATCATCTACATCTCATCTTAACCCTAATTGTGTTCATTAGGGTTTCACTTAGTTCATTAGGATATGCACGTCATTACTTGTATTCCTTTCTTATAATTATCATACTGATGTCATTTTCCAGATTATAGTTCATTAACTGGATATACTCCTGTTTCACATTATTATGTGAACATATTTAACATCATGTCACTTTTATTAACCATCTTAGGGTTACATCACTTGTATTAAGGGTGCTCTTCATATAACATGAATTCCGTGTACAAGACTGATCTCAGATCTACATATTATCTTCCAATTACTGATATGAGCTTACTCTGTGATTTCTAGGATTTTATGAGCATGTATGTATTTTGCACATTTTATTTAGGGTTATTAGCCCTAGATAGCCATTCTAAGAAAATTACATGATTTCATGCATAAACATCATGATCACTGATATTAGATGGATTATAAACATTATTATGGAGTACCGATATTTTTCCATAATTTTACGTCATCGTTAGGTAATTATTATCCATTAAACAAGAATTACACACCTTACATGATATTTCTGATATTAGTGCATCAAAAGCCTGATATGATGGTTCCAGGTTGTTCTACACATTACTCTGAGAATTTCGATACCTTACTTGTATTTTTCTAATGACCAGGCTAATTATCGTGAATTAAAGAAGATCTAAGCATTTGCTAAATATTTACCTTCTATGGCCAATCGGCAGCCGCCACGTGGCAATTTGGGTTGGAACAGCCCATGGCTTGGCCCGCTGGGGTCCGGCCGGTTTGGTCTGCCTTTGGATCTGGTTGGCTGGAAATTGGGCCCGGTTCCTCTCCCTTTTTCCACGCGCGACTGGACTCTCTCTGTCCTCGCGCTTCTCGCGTTCTCATGCCTGTCGTTGTGCGGCTCCTTATTCCGCTGTGTGCGCCACCACTTGGCCCAGCTTCGGTGAGGCACGGCAGCCGCTTCCTAGCTCCTGGCGCACCCTGACTCGTTGTTCTCCACCCGATGCTGCGTACATTCACGGACCTCCCGGTCGCCGCCGTGCAGCTTCTCCGCTCGACGCCCCTATCTCCCGACTTCATCCCTCCGCAGGTCTGTCACCGCTGAGGAACTGCTCTAGGGGGAAAACTTATCGAGAGGCTGACCGCTAGCGCGCTCGACGAGCTGTCTATGGGGGTCCTTCATGACCCGGATCCGTGATGCCGCCGCCACTGGCATCTTCTCCAGTGAGGAACTATTCCTCTCCAGGTCTTCAGTGCGGGAGACCCGCCGTCGTGGCCAGCATCCCCAGCGTGTGATCGACGGCCCGTACTCCACTCCTGTATCTGCTAGCACCTCCAAGACCATGACTTGGTCCTTCCTTATGCGTCGTGTGCTCCCGATCCAGCGTGCCAGGCTCTCCTCCTCATCCTCTCTCTTGTCTGCAGAGCTAGGTGGAGAAGAGGATAGACAATAACGAGGGGCCTCTCTCGTCAGTCCTACATATGACCCGAAAGGGAAGTCTTTTGAGGGCTCGTACGCTTACAAAGGTAACCGTAGGGTCTGACTACCCATTACACCACGATCGGCAAGATCATCATCGTGGGAATTCGTGGCTCCTGACCGTGTAGCAACCGCTGCCTAGAGAATGACTTTGAGACTGTTTGGTTAACAAAACTACAGACAGAAAAAGGTCCCACACAGCTCGTCCGGGAATATCGCATTTTACCAGCTGGGTGACATGGGGTGATTAAAAAAACCTTAGGTTAGATACAACTTTACTGCTCATGCAAAAATGAATGTACATACTTTCATCGAATTTTGAGTTTCAGTAACATCTTCTAGGGATCTCAACACCTCATGAAATTGAACCATAGATTTAATTAAGCTACATCCCATCCATCTTTGGAGCTAAGACTCACTTATTTGACCATACAATTAAATTCATCAAACCATATTAACTTTGGGATATTAATCATAATGTAAATATCATTCACCATCCAAACTTTGCCAAAGCACATGCAACTCTTATGATAACTCAACATGCACAAATTCTCTTGTGTCACTAGATATTCAGGGATTCCAAAAGTCCACTCTGTCACAAATATTGTGTGACCATTGTGTGAATCTCCTATTATATTCTAGTGATAATTGTTATTGGAAGAGTGATAAGAAAGTAATCAAATTATATAATGTCCAAGCTATGACTCTTTTTGACAACACAATTAGTCAGAACCACTTACAAAAATCATCTAAAGAAGTGGTTTAGCCAATAATGCTCGTCAAATGTTCATAAATGAAACCATTGAGGGGTCTTTCTATCGATCAAGTAGGAGACAAATGAAATTGATTCACTTTATTTTCCTCATATAAGTGTGGTTTAAAAAGGAAATATTTTTTCCTTGGAAATATGTTAGGTGCACCTAAAATTGTTCAATAAAGGAGTCCATTAAAACCACCCTTAACAATGAGTTTGTTTGGAAACCTAAAAGGTTGTGAGTCCTCTCTCAGCCTATACATTCGATCTTATGCCACCAGAAAGGGAAGGCCAGCTTCACGAAAACGGAGCACTTGTTTTAGGCTTTGAGAGTGGAACTCAAACCATGTCTTTCTTTGCCTCGATTAGAAGGACTCTCCCACCTTCGTACACATCTGAACTGAGCCTTTACGTTCTGCTTTGCGCCTTGACATCCTGCCATTATAGCTTGTGCTCCAAAACCAAGATTGGCAAGGTACATAATAAGTGAAAATCAAGATTATGATCTGTAAATATTTCTTGATGGGATGAGTAATGGTGTGCCACATCAACCTAAATTTATCTCTAACGTGATTGTCGTGATGATCAAAAATTTCAAAGATCATGTAAATCATAACTAAACATCAAAGAGAAGAAGCAAACCGAATGAAACTTTTGCACCCTTTTACATTTAAACTGCTTAAAGTTGCTAATATTACCTATCGTGCAATTACAGTTAAAATCGAATATTATATTTAAAACCTAAATAAAAGTATGAATGATACACCATACAGTGTATCATATATATATATATATATATATATATATATATATATATATATATATATATATATATATATATATATATATATATATATATATATATCAGTTAATGGTGATTACAATTTCAAAACCATCATCAATAAAATGCTCATGTTATACTGAATGTCGGAGCTTCTAAACACTAGCATATAACGAAAAATCGTCCACAAGCTACCAAACCAAAAATGCCCGGGGTTACTTCGTTTTCCTACAAGACAAGCATCGCCTCCATTAGCAAGACTAGTGTTGTGTCCAACAAGTAGGCAGTAGCACCCAATCCTGATCAATCCAAACATTGAAAGCATCAACCTCCAAGAAGTTGAGGAATTAATGGATGGCACGAAGCCGCCGAGCCTGTGGGGAGGTGCCGTGCAAGATGCCGCCGAAGCTGCACAACGAATCATTATGGATTTGTAGGAAGGACAGGGCAGACCCATCCATCCTTGGCTGTTGAGGCAACTTGATGGGAACCATTCTGACCTCTACAGTTGATACCATATCGTGACAGTACTTCCTTACAAGTTGTTGGTCTGTCGCGCACATGCAAGATGCACATACGCACCGTCCCCCCAATTTAACGTTATCTAGAGCAAGCATGCCGACAGCCAGCTATCTTTGTTGTTTGGCCATGAGGCTGCTATTGCCATTGCATTACTATTTCAAATCATTTTCTCAGTTGAATTGCAACGATAGAGACGGGAATCGATTGACTTGTTTATCACGAGCAGAGATTGGATTTGAGTATAAGGTGAAAGGAGGCCGGAGAAGAGTTTGCAATGTGGTGGGTCGATGACATATCAGTATTGATGACGGATCACGGAGTGAACGGTGAGACTCAATAAAGAAGAAAAAACAGGAGAGGGAACAAGGACTGGGTACACTTGGCCATGCCACGGCGTGCCCACAGCAAGCAAGAAGTTGAAACCAAGTCGTTTTCTTGATTATCATTAGCATTTAAGAACATATTCCCTTTCATCCTCTTCCTCAACGTCTTCTTCTTAAGGCGTGGGCCTGCATGCATTGGTTATAATGCTGGATCTGCTGCTGCTTCACCCACCAGTTCACGGTTGAACAGTGGATGCAGTTCGCGGTGCACTAATTGTCCTGGGTGCCAAATTTAGAAAGGTACTGGTGGTGCCCTTAATGCCAGAGAGGGACCGAAGTTTATATAGCCCGAAGACCTCAGCAGTCAGCAACGACACGATTTCAGATATGCACGCCGGTGGTTGCACAGAAGTGGCCCTTGATTCTCGTCCACGCCGGTTATTGTATGTAGTGGTGAACCGGTCGTCGGTTCTAATTTGCAGGATCCTTTACACTGTGTCCACACCACGAGCGAATGGCATCAGCCGATCAGAGGTCATTCATGGCAGCAGATATCGATGGTTGAGTTGAGAGGCAATCTTAATTGTAGCCAACATACGTACAAATTTAGAAAGGTACTGTGTGTTGTTTGGGGCATTTAGCTGGTGTGATGGGGCTACCTGCACGGTGTGGAGTAACATGAATAATGTCGGAATATTATAGGACCACCACATGCCAACGGTATATGGGAGTCGGTTTCCAGACCCTTGGCAGCTGGGTCAGTGGTTGAGATGCTTCGTCGTTTATTTGTGCATCATTGAACACTGGAAACTGAACAATACGTTTAATCGTCTCACAATTCGTAAGCTTAAAAAGAATACTAACAATACACCAAAGTGACTAGGAGATCCTTCAGCTGATGCTTCTTCTGCCCTAAAAGTTAGGGTTGCTCTACGGGCCTTGTAAACTTTGGCTTAACGATGTGGGTGGAACCGGTGGCTCTTATCAGATTTTGAGGTTGATGCCCATCTATTCTGCCGACAAGCTGATTAAATGGCCCCTTGAAGTTAGTGTTGAATGGAAGCCCCAATGTGTTGTTGGTTGATCACTCCCCGGCCGTTATATTATGTGATGCTTTCCACGTTCCTGTTTGACCCGTAGTCTAGTGGGTTGTACTAAAGTAATCTCACTTGGATTGTCTCAAACTATGTCGATCTTATCTGGTTTGATCTTTTATCAGGTGCAACCAAATAAGAAATCGGGATTCCTAACTCAGTGTTGCATATCGGGGAGATGGCCCTCGCTTAGACAAACATGGAGCACTTTTGGTGCTCTATCTTTTCTTTTGTCTAGTCATACACTCTAGCTATATCATTGTATGTGGTTGCATTACCTGATTTGGTACTTTGTAACATATCTTACTGGTTTATCAACTAAATATAGCACATGCCATTTATGATTTCCATCCAGAGGAAATCACTACCTTGTAAGAGGCCTTCATAATACAATTTTATTTAGTCCCACTCCCAACCTCAACCAGAACGTAATGACATACTCGTGAATGCATATTCATAATACTCTTAATCACATATTTTGTCTACGTTTACATTCACATTCCTTATTTTACTTGAGAATTATCTTCCAGTTAGTATTCCTTAACTTTATGTTAAAATGTAAGATTTTGGCATAATATGTTGATTTTAATGCCAGGTATGAGCTTCATTTCCTATACACTAGCGGGAGCAGTGGACAAAGAAAATTTTGATATTGGATAGTATTTTCATAATTTGATAATGTTATTGATCAACGACTTCATCAATACATGCCCATCGACACATGTCGATACATCCCTCACTACCCCTAATACACATGCCCAAAATCATATATTTTATGTTTCATAAAGATAATGGTAAATGACTTTTTTTTGTTGTTTCGTTTTCTACTTCCACCATAAGTTTTGTCTCTATTTCCATCAATACCAGTACCAAGAGGACTATCTCAGTTATCATAAATGAGCATGCATATAAATTAAGTGTTCATTATACTATAATAATAAGGTGTGGATATATAAGATATCAAATATTGCAATTGAAACTATATTTCAGAAAAAACACAAAAAAAATTAATTTTTTGGAGATGGCTCGTGGGAGAGGCGGACGAGGGCGAGGTCGTGGGCGGATCCCTAGCGGTCGAGGGGGCGAACAGGATGATGCAGAGTCGGCTTCGACTCCTCCAATTCATCAATCGACGAGATCTGGAGATGGAGGAAACCCTAATAAGTCCCCTAGCCCATCAAAGGAGACACCTCGCAAAGGGAAGGAGGCGGCGGCGTTGGCTGAAGCTTCCTCAAGCGGCCCTCCGAACCCTCCCCAAAATAGCCAGTCTGAAGCAGATTCCCCGCCACCGCCGGTAGCCGACTGGATTTTGTCCAATAGACAAGATCACGAGGTTGCAGGAATCGAATCGATCGACTTCGTTGAGCCTATCTTATTTGATGGAGAGCGTTGTGCTTCACTTTCCAGTCAGGAGGCCGTCATCCCAGATTGGGACGAATTCGTCTCGATTCACTTCGTCGGTAGGATGTCATTCCAGGAACAGCTTGCTGGTTGGATCAAGAGACAATGGAGGTTGAGTGGCCCTGTCGAAATCTTCTCCGAAGAGAGAGAGGGCTACATCGTCAAGCTCCCATCTCTGAGCGAGCGGGACAGAGTTCTAAACGAGGCCCCGTGGTTTATGGATGGATCCCTAATCGTGATGCATTCATGGCGGTCGGGGTCTCCTCTCCTACCCCTCTCCTTTTCGCAGGTCCCCATCTGGGTGAAGGTTGAAAATGCTGGCATTCCATGGAATCGCGACCATATAGCTAGAGTCGCCAGCATCCTTGGAAGACCGGTTGACTTCAACGACAACTCAGTTATAGTGGGGTGCCTTGGTCCGCCTCACACTTGTATTGAAGTAAGTAATGATTCTGCTTTGCCCAAGTTTTTGAAAGCTGTGGTGGATAAGGTTGCAAAGCAACTGAAGGTAGAGATCATATCAAAGCCTCTCACATGTTCTTGCTGCAAGAGATTCGGCCATCGTCAGTCTTCTTGCTCCCATAAGGTCAGGAAACCTACCCCAGTCAATGATTTGCAGGTGAGGTTTGGGAAGAGTGAAGGTATTCGTAGAAATGCCCCAAAGAAGGATAGGGTTCTCGCCAACTCTGACCAGAAGAAGACTACTCAGTACAATATAGGATATACCATTCTCCAATCTGCTGAAGATGAATACCTTTTAAAGGTCATCGATCAACAGGTGGAAGAAACGGTTCTTAAAAGTAATGAATTAGGTTCCCCTATCCAGTTAAATCAATCTCTCGCTTCCTTAGCTGAGCCAGATATGTTCGGGTCCATGCCGGTTTGTAATGTGAGTAGCATTAACTTGGAGTGGGAGCTTGAGTTCAATAGAAGTTGCTCTGAGTCTTGGAAAATTAACAAGATCTGGGAAAGTTGTGGATTCTCAGTTGAATACCATCAGAGCAAAGCTAAGTTACTTGAGGAAGATGAGGAATCCATTGGAGATTCAAACTCTAATGTCGGTTCAGATCAATCGAGATATGCATTTCTAGAGTATGAGGAATCATGGTCTAGGAGGGAAAGGAAAACAACCAAGAAAAAATCTGAGGGTGGTTAGCCACTCTTGGGACGTTTTCCTAGTTGGCTGGCATCCAGGATGCAACCTGTCAGTCCATCAGGAGATTAGTCCTGGTTAGTGGGTCAGTATGATGCTCGTCAGTTGTTTGTTTGGTACACATTCAGAGGATGATATTATTGCAAGTGCTTTAATGATCAGCTACGGGCCTTGTTCTGGTCCCATTTGTTCAGGGTGTGAAATCTTGGTGTACAGAGATCTTGCTAGCTGGTTGTTTTTGATCTGGACTCTGGATAGATTTTGGTTGTAGACCTGCTGATTATGTTGTCGTGATTAGGTTCTTATGATATTTACCTACTACCTAAGGCATCATAAATTCAGTAGGATGTGGTTAATGCTATTGGTGTTTTGGGTAGATGGGTCTATTTCCTTTCTATGGACTGTAGTTTGATTGGCAGGATCTGTACCCGCGTTGTTCCGTGTCCAGTTAGTTGGCTCAATAGGAGTTTGGTCTTTCTTCTGTATCTTTTTTGTTGGTGATAATTTGTTTCTCACCCTGGTTGTAATTGGGGGCGCAAGTTTTGTTGTACCCAAAGTTTTTGGCATCAATATAGTATCATAGTTTTTTACCGACCAAAAAAAAATATTTCAGAAAAAACCAACATTCAAATAAGCAAACTTATATTAATGTTTAGAAACAATTGTTGAGAAAGAAAATTAATATTTCCTTGTTCAAGAAGAAGTTGGATATAAGAAAATGTAAACGAGTTCATCACATGTTGCTAGGTGGAATAAATGTCAATAAAGTAATGATTTGTATATCTTAACAAAAAGATGATTTTAAGTAATAGTTTAGATATAAAATATCTAAACTAATGCATGAAGCACTACTTGTATGAATATTGAAATGTAAGCATAACTAATAGGGTTCAAAATTTGTGGGTATACTTGATTTCAAGAAGGCCCGACCCCTTATATGAGTATGAGTATCCATTATTCATAAATCTAAGTGACGTACCTGGTGAATTATTTCTACTCCAATTAAGTTTATATGCATAACCGGTCACATTTAATATATGTAATAGATCATTCCTAAAAGTTGCAATTAATAACATATCATACCTTAGAGGTTGTTGTGAGTGTGTTGGAAACATCACAATATATGGGAAGCCAACGACATTGAACACCATATATCTCATTGGTCTTATTAGATCATTTCATGTGTGAATTACTAAGTTACTAAGGCATTAGCTTAAAATAATAAGTGTAGAAACCAATATTCATAGAATATAGTGTTCGAGATTGATCCCATTGACTTTTATTTGATCTACCTATTCCCTAGAAAATCAATTACAAGTTTAAAAAAATAGTATGAAATATAATCTATCAAAATTTATTGTACACATGCCTATAATATATAAATAAATGGAGTAATGCACCCATCACTCATTTTGACATTTCATTCATCATATTTTAGAACATCTCATTGATCAACACTCTTGCTCCTTATCTTGATTCTTTCATCTTACTTTGTACAATTTCAATAACTTCATATTAGTGTGTAACATAGGTAATAAAGTTGTTGTTTTCAACAAAGATAACAATATTATTTAACCTTATAGCTCAAAACATTCAATTGTATTTTTTATTTCCCTCCCAAAAAATTTCATTTCCAATTCATAGAAATACACCATTTTCTATAATCTTATCATGTACAATACCAACTAACCTAGTGCACTTGGTTTTGATAGGATTGATAACATGAAGAAAAAACACTCTCTAGATCTTCAGTACTAGTATTGGAACCTTCATCTTGTAATTTTCTTCTTTTAAATTTATAATACTAAAAAAATTGTTTTGGAATTGTTAGATTATAAGAATATTTATTTTTAAGAAATTAAATCCATAGAAATTTGCATTGTTTTATACATACGATAACATTTGAATCATTAGTATAAGCTGCTTCAAATAAATCTAATTTACATGGAGTGTGTCCAAGTTGTATCTCCTACATTATCATAACATGTAATTATATAGAATAAAATACATTTTGCAAAGTATAGGGATACATATATTCCTTTTACCAAATCCTGAAGACTTCTTGCAAATGTCTTAGGTCCAGTGAAATGATTAATTTTTATCTTCGATCAGCTAGTTTTGTTCTTTTCAACAATATCCTAAAATGTGAAATGAATCATGTTATAAATTCATAAAAAATGAGTGCTCATTAATGAAGCATACTTAATACCAGTGTTTTAGGATTAATCTAGTTCTGGACCAAGCAAATGAATTGATGAGGGTGTATGTGAGTGTATTTTCGAACCTCCTCCTTCATGGTGTCCATATTAATATTTATTTGGACTAGTATTTTATGTTCAACTCAACCCTCTAGTTATTTATACTAGAATTCATGGGGGCCTACACCCTTTCCCAAACCTTAGCATTGAAATCAAAATCAAAATCATCCTACATGTATATAACATTCAAAATATCAAATTACTTTAATGTTTATATGAAATTTATCATGCACATATTACGTCTGAATTCATTGCCTCTATGATGGTATTTATATCATGGAATGCATATTGAGACATTTGAGGCAATATCAATTCATAGGCGAAATACTAGAATCTCGATATAATATTCCACACATCAAGCTAATATATTTTCCCTCATCTCGAAGTTCAAATCTTTTTTCATCAAAAACCAAATTGTCTTTGACCAGATTAATATTTGTCACATAATTAGGACCCCTCCATCACCTTCTTATTGATTCACACTCAAAATTTAAACTTATAGGTACTTCTTCATTGACTTCATGATTATGGGAAGGAATGGGTGTCGGATCTATAAATTCTATAATAACTTCTATACCATGTCGTTGAGCCAATCTTGAGAATTTTCCTGCCATCTTATTATAAAAACAACACAATAACTTTGCAATGGTCAATATAATTAGAAAATTGAGTCTTCATAACATAAAAATTGATATGCAATCATGAAGAATTCCATTATTGATATAATATAATGAAAAACAAAATCAGGTTGTTTTATAGATACAAGATTCATAAATTATATTTTTTCATATTTTATGAAAAATGTTAATTAGATGAGAAAAAATATAACAAGGTCTGTAATTCCCTAGGAGATTATAATATGCCTCAAAGTCATTAATGAGGACAAGCAAATTCTCCTCTTGAATTATTTCTAGAGATATTAACATATGATGTAAAGTCACCAATCATCCGCAGAATTACAACAAATATGGTGCAAATTTTCTTTCAGAAAGCATTGTTTGTGTTACAACTTGTTTCCCATAATTGATGTAGTCCATCAATTAATCCTTCAACATATACATATATACATAAATATCATTTCCATGTTCTTTTGAACCAGGAATCAACAAGGAAATGATGAGGTTTGGTTGCTTCATGCAAAACCAAAGCACGAAATTTATATCATATCAATACCACATGCCAAGTGTTATGGGAAATGTTTGGAGTTTCAAATGGGTCGAATAAATCACTAGGTGAACCCATTTGGACATTATGTGGATCAAATCCAAATTTAAGAAACTTCACATTCAACTCTTTACAAGCATTTGAATCTAGTGCATATCTCAATCTCTCATCTTATACTCGTTGTCTATGGTGCCATTTCCAATCCTCATCTACTATTGGATGCATAAAAAGCTTTTACAACTTGAGAACTATTACAAAATGGAAGAAAAAATTCTATTTTTCTAAGAATTGTCTTCTTCTTCCATAGGGGAAACCCACAATAAATACATGAATCTAGTATTGTTGGTATTTGTAAAATACCATGCAGTCATTAGACCAAACATTAATTTTCATGTAATCAATGCCTACATATTTTATAAGCTTCTTTGCTTCCTAAAAGCTTTTTGAAAATGTATCACCACCATCTGAGAAAGCCTCCTTGGAAAATTTAAGTTGTAATGTGAAGGACTCGTTGGTCCAATGAGAGTAGAACTTGATATTGAGCATGTTCATTAGATAAGATAGTTTAGAAAGATCCATACATCCATTATACAAAGGTGGATAGTTATTCAACATTTTCCAAAAGCTTATAAAACTTTTAAGCATCTCAATTAGCATGTGTGTCTTTAGTATCATCATGAAAAAGTGTTGTAACTTTTTTTAATACCAAATCTAACATTTAACAATCAATGGAAATCATCATCTTCAATGTTAATGCTCGTATTTTTAGACAAACTAGAATCTTGTTCTAATTATCTAGAAACATCCCCACATTCAACCTAAATATAATAATTAAGTAAGAAACATTTATTCATGATGTGTTCATAAACTTATTCTTTAGGTTTAAAATATGTATTGCATCAATTTGTTCATATTAGGGAAGCCATATGTCATCTACAAAAATATATGCGATGATGCCATATCGAGAATGAAGGCACAACACAATATATAGAAAGGAGTGAAAATCTCTAGAGCACTTCAGCTTGGATTCCTGGTTGTTTGCACTTAAAAGTAGCTCTTTGATAGAATCCTACCTCCATCATTATCATCACCATTTTTTAAGGTACCCAAATTGCCATACGTAAATTGGAACAATAGACCCCAAAGTAAAATCCCTACATCTTCTTAAATTAATAACATGGTGTTGAATAACATTCCTGAAACCTATTGGCAAAATAAAGTATCAAAAGAAAACTCTAAAACTAAAAAAAGATCTAGGGGAAACCTAAATCTTATCCTCCTCTCCTTGAGGAACACACATCAACAATGATGGAGGAAGAAAGACCACTTAACAATAACAAAACAAAGAAGTAGCCTTCTTGAGAAAATCAAAATAGAGAAAATAAACACAAAGCCAATAAAGATCATAAAAGGGAAAAGGAATATAGGAGCTCAAATCCAACCAGATCCACACAAGAAAGGGGGTTCACAATGGATTTCAAAGGGATAAGTAGTGAGTAAAATTCCACCCACAACACGTCACCATATCCTAGTTGCCTAGCACCTAGATCTGACACTCAACTTCCACAATAAGTCACAACATAGGTGGAGAAGACCAAAGGTAGAGAAAACCCGCTTCCGAGGGGAGGCACCCAACATGGCCACAAAATCACCACCTTTTGAGCACAAACCTGAGAGGGAGTCGGGGTGGAGATGACACACGATTAGGGTTTAGGTTATTCTTAGTCAATCATAGAAAAAACTAAAATCTCATGTGTAGGCTTATTGTGCCAAAAACAATAGACATGATAGTATACATTCTTCATATTTTAGTTTTAGTTTCAGTAAATCATGGAAAATAGGTGACTCTACACATAACAATAATCTAATTCTAGATTCCAATAACGACTGTAGCACTTTTGTAACTAAATCTTAGTGTACATATCCTTGTGTTGGGTCAACAAGTTTCAATACATATCTCTCAAAAGGCATAACCTGCCTTTCTTTCAAGGGAATCCAATGAAGGAAGAAAAATAAATAAAGCATAAGAGAAGATGCCTCAAGATAGACTAAATCTTAACTACCAACAAGGAATAGAGAAATAAAAAAAGAACAAACAAATAAAAAATTAATTACCTTGACTGATCTAGACTAGGTTCCCTCTTCATTCTATGATGTTCAAATGCTTCTCATAAATCCCCTCTTGGTTACCAATTTTATGTTTTTATGGGTACACAAATGTATAATTTAATAAAAGACTCATATTTTATTGAATTTTATTGATTAAATATCATGTTATGATCTTTTTAGTTATTTGTTACATTGGAAACAATGATATAGTGAGAAATGTGAACATTGGGTTGATCACATTATGGTGCATCATGCTTAAAAAAATTTAGGTTGTTGAACACAAACTTCTCAGGTTTGGATGTTATATACATGTTTGACTATATATATAACTATTTCTTGTCTAAACACTGATTTCTCTCATTATTTTTTTCAAAGGACATACAACCGATTTCCTATCAATATTTACTAATAGTATGACATTCATAGTTGATAATTTTTAATTAGTTAAATACTTAGTAACTTATTTTTGAAGCCTTTTCCACATGAATGCGTATGAATTTTCTATTTTCCCTATATTATCACAACTTTCATACTTATGACAATATCCAACTAATGGTCCTTGACGACTCAACTAAAGCTTTGTTACCAAGACTCAAACCCCAAATCGAATGATTTATACTTAGACTACATGATTAGAAGTTTAGATAATCAATATGGGTAACAAAGAACATGTATGAACTTTTCCCCTATATATTTGCAAGTTTGAACTTGATGACAATCTTTTTACATATGCATTCAAATCATAATAAAAAAACAAGTTTTGGTATCATTCCCTGTTATTTTAAATAAGTTTAGATACATTACCATATATGTACAAATTATATTACAAGAAAAGAAAATCACATTGTTATATTACTTGAATAGTGTAATTCTTTCTTTACCACACTAGAAGACTTAGAGTAGAGAGGGAGCAAGACTAATTTCTACCTTAAAACACTTATAACAACAATGTGTGGTATGACTCTTCTAAAGTTTTGTTCCCCTATATTTCATAGAGTTAACAACAAAATTGTATGATAGACTTCAAGCTACTGCCACGATGACTGGATATTCACCAATTACATAAGATAACACATATATTATATATTAAGTGCATTACCACAAATAAATAATAAGCATGGTTTGGGGAACAAAAATTTGTTTTGTAAGATGGAAAACCCTAGCGTAGCTAGACACGACGGAGGTGATGCGTATGGAGAAGTGTCGTTGGATGATGATGGAGACAGAGGACAGCTAGCTCGTCACCAATCGGTTATGCTGGGCAACACTGGCATCAATCTGAACTATGCGAGCTACCAGAGTGGCAAAGGAGACAACGTCTGTAAAGAAGTGAAACCACTTCTGTATTAGAAAGAAAACACCACATCTATTGAACCAAACACCATGTAAAAAATTTCACCAAAGGGATGGAGACCAGTTCATTCAACATGTATGTATCATTACACAATGAGTAGCAGCAGAAAATATCATTATCTAACAATTTACAAAGCTTGATAACATGATATAACACTTAACCACATATATGTATCTAAAAGGAAAACTATACATAAAAACAAAAGAACAAGACGAGGGTCATCTAACCACCTCTTCAAGCCTCCCAAAGATCAGCTACAAGGTTGATGTTGAAGTTCACTCTCCTCGATCTAACATGGGGTTGGAAGCATACCCCACAAAAGAGAAGAAGAAAAGAAATACATCAGCAAAACGCTGGTATGTGTATGCTAAAAGAAACTTTGAGCAATTTATTAAATAAGGACAACAAATGTAGAATGCTTCATATACAAGAGATAAGGACTACCCACACAGGCATAAAAGAGAACAAACATCATTACATGATAAAAGATGATACTTGCCATGAACAAATAAATAAATTTGTGCAACAAAAGCACATAGATGGGTAGTAGGTCACACACCCCACAATCATCATCAAACCTACATGCATGTGAGATAAACATAGCCCTAGACAATATAAAATACAAAGGAAGCCAAGGCTTCACATCCTTGAAAACCTGATAGAGAATGACTCACCGTCAAACTCCCAATATATATAAAAGTTGAGCCAAGGCTTCACATCCTTGAAACTCAGGTATGGGGCACCACCACCACCATCCCATAAACAAAAAGGGCACACACCCAAAAACCAAAGAAATTTACATTATTCTAGTGCTACTGATTCACATTGCATGTAAAAATATAGAGGCAAGTAAATAGTTTAGTCAGAAGATGATACAAAGGTTGCCATCACACAATGGAAAACACAAACATATAACATCCACTTCAAAGTGGCACATAACAATAAAAGAGACCAACATGCACCAAGGCACAAGATAGATATCAAGAGAATATCCAAGTACATAACAAGTAAGATGGTTCACATGAACCATGATAACAAGAGATAAGACACTTTGTGTAGGCCAAACTCAAGAGGATGAAAACATAGGTGAATTGCTCAACATAGAGAAATAGGAGATACAACATGCCTCCAATCAGAGTCCAAACTGAAAAGTGCTCTTAAATCCAAGTCTAGGTCACCAAAGGCCTATTAAACACATATACATATTTCATGTCAATTTCATATGCATTAACCAAACCCTAGAAACCATCTTTTCATTTATGTGTGAATTAGGTTATGAAAACTATTCCATATTTTAGGTTATATTATTAGGAGTTCAAAACATATTTTATTATATTATTTTGACTTATAATTAGTTATGATTTTTTTTACAAGTTAATTCATCATTTATTAGATCCAAAGAAAAACACCTATTATTAATCTTTAGATTCAGTTATCCAAACTTATATTATTAATTAGATCTTATTTTTCTGATTCCAATGAATATTTTTCCATATTTTTTTGATCATCCATTAATTAGTTATCAATTTTTATTGTCGACCAATCAGATAATTCCACATAATAAATTTGCATCGAAAGTGGATAATAGGAAAGGGTCTTGCGTGACTTGGCCCAATCACAACCAGCCAAGTCACCAGTCAATCCCTTGCCAGACTCTTATTAAAGGAGGAAGATAGAATCCGTGAAAAGACAAAAATACCCCTTATTGTAAAACAAAGAAGAAAAGAAAAGAACGAGGGCAAAGAGGGGAATTGACCATGTGGTTTGTTTCCCCCGCGAGGATGACCTCGACAACTGAAAGCAACAGGTCGATCCACAAACTCCAGATCGCAAGAGAGTGCGAATTAGGTGAAAAGTCCTACATGAACAAAGTTCCCGAGACTCCAACGATTTCAGAGAACCCAACTGCGATGAAATCGGTCATCTGTAGCTCGAGAAAACCTCGCCGCAATACACTGCCAACTCTGAGGTGGTCGGGTAAGGAAGATGAGCCAGCGAGAGGCTAAATGAAGAACGAAGAAAGATTAAGCAACCAAAATTGGAACAGAAAGTGAGGGAAACCGTCTAGAAGGCGATCTACCGCTCATCATTACAATAGATGATCCAACTCAAAAGAAAAGAGGGAAAACCAAGGTACCTACCGAACAGATGACTAGAAGGCTCTCGAAGCTTGCCCACACCTTCACAACTCGAATCCAACCAGAAACAAGCCCCGCCAACGATTAGAATCCCCAGATAAACTCACTGCCGTCAACACTGGTAGATGGAGTAGGGAGAGACAGATGCAGAGCAAAATGGATCAATAGAGCTATGGTGCGAGGTTTCTGAGGGTTCAAGGATCGTGTGAAAATCCCTTTATATAGGGGTGGTGCTCAGGATCAACGAGTAACCAGAGAGAACCAGGAAACAGAGGAAGGAGAGGAATGTTCTCATTGACCCAAGTTTCTTGCAAGGGAAACCCTATTAAAATAGGGATGGGATAAATCGGAAAGTCTCAAAGATGGAGGAAATCAAAACCTAAGGTGCCGAAAGGGAAACACAGAAGAGGAAAGTGCGGAGGAAAACTCATGTCACTGTAGCCGCGAGCAACAGTCCGACTCAAGGTAGGAGACAACTCCTCCTCCATCAGATTCTCATCTAAGGGCCACGATGAAGTCCGAAATAAGTGGGCCGCGTGACAGCCCAACTTTAGGAAAATCGGGGAAATCAATCGAATTAAACAAAGTGAAATTCAAATAATTCATGTATATTCTCTTTCCTCATTTAGGGGTTCTAGAATTATCCAAATTAAACCAAAACTTGAACATAAGTTAAATTAAACATGTAGATTCCGAATATCCAATTAGATTACACTTTTGGCAACTTTAGATATGTTATTTAATTTATTCTTTATTTCTCTTTCTATATGCATTAATGACTCATGGATTAACCAAATTGGATGAAACTTCATCAACAAGTTAACTTAAGTGTGTTGAATACGAATTTTCATTTATTTACAACTTTTGGTGTCATGAATTTTATTTATTTATTAATTACACCTTTTAGGCATTTTCTCTCTCCTATATATACTTATTAATCGAACATTATCCAAATTAGCTGCAAATTTTCCCAAAGGCTTATTTTTATGTTTAGATTACGAATTTAGAGTTATTTTTCTATTTTGAGAGCATTAATTATTTTATTTCATATTATTGGCCTGTTTCCTATTTTCATTTGATAAGGTCATTAATATTTACTTTCATCTTCCAAATTAAATGATACTTGTCCCTTAAGTTACTTTTTAGTCAAGAAAAGGAATTTGAGTGTCAACTTATCATTGTGGGTTTCCAATTAAATTTTTTGTGCAAAATATTTTTCATTATCCTCTTTTATCCACAAAATCTCATATTACCTCTAATTATTGTATTTATCATTTCCTATATATATAACTTGGATTTTCTCTTCTTTTTCCTATTCTAAAAAGAAATAGAAAGTTCTAGGACGAATTATTTTAGTATTTTTATTACTTAGTGTATAATTTGCACTTTAAGCCCATTATTAAAAACCCAACTGAAGTATTTGTGCATACAACCCTATATGAAGAATATATGGGAAATATTTATCCAATTAACTTCTTTAATTCCTTATTATCATCCAAATGAGTTATTATTAAGCACAAAGTATTTTGTATTCCCTTAATTACATGTATTAGCTTATTCTTGTTTGTCTAAGTCAAAAGGGTAAAACTATAAGGGTAGAATTCTATTTCTGGTAAGTTACATCACACCACCCCTTAAAGGGATTTTGTCCTCAAAATCAAAACATCCATAAGAAAACTTATCCACCAACCCTTAAAAGGGTTCATCTCAGGAAATGAAACTTAACTTTAGTTATAAAAGTTTCAATTATACTTCTTACATCCACTACATAAGCAACATGCAAAAGGAAACATAACTTGTAAAGACTAATCTAAGGAACTATGGGTTAACTTGCCCTTGATCTTCATCATTAACTTCTTCACCGTCCAAAGAAAAAACTCTTCCATCTCTTCTTTCCATAGGTCTTCCTCTATTATTGTTACCATTATTGTTTCCATGATTTTGAGGAGGTGCTTGTTGTTGCTATACTAGAGCATGACCATTATGACGTTTAGAGAAATCAGGTCGGATGTATCCAGGTTCATTGCAATAGTGACATACCAACATGGTATTATGATGAGGTTTGTCCTGAGAACATTTTCCTGGAGGATGGTAACCATTGCACTTAGCACACTTGTCCCTTCTTTGTTCATCACTTGAGGGCTTCCTTTTCTTGTCGAACCCCCTATGATGAAACCCTGGGTAAGACTCCATAGCCAAAGATTTATCAACCATATGCTGAAAGGTCAAGGGAAATTGTGGAATAAGAGCACGTCCCACATTGTAGTTGAGCCCTTGGAGGAAAAGGTCATCGCTACGTTCCTCCCCCAAACCAACTACATAACGCTCCAACAGTAGAAACCTTTGAACGTAAGAAGAAACAGATAAGGGACCTTGCTTCAAACTGTTGAACTCTGCTTCTTTCTTCTTTAGGGAAGTAGTGTAGATATACTTACCATACAAGAGAGTCAAAAAATCTACCCAAGACATGGTTGAGATATCTCTAGTCCTTGCAATTCCATTCCACTAAACTCTTGCAGGTCCCTCCAAAACAAATGAAGCAAACCTAACCTTCTTGTGTGGAGCACATGCCATACCATCAAAAGTTCTCTCTAAGGCTAACACCCAATCATCTGCTTTTTCGACCATCTCTATCTCACCTTCACCCTTGAAGGAAGGTGGTTGCATCTTCATGAACTACATGATCGAGAACTCCTTAATCTTTTCAGGTACAGACGCATCTTTCATCTTCCCCACCATGGAAGATGCAAAGAGTTGTCGAAACATGGCCAACTCTTGTTCTGGAGTCATAGCTCCTCCAGCAGAAGTTGAGGTCTCCTGGCCAAACCTAGTGTTTTGAGGTGTCTCATAACCATATTGGTTGTCAACTGTTGAGTTATCTCCAGCCATTAGGGTTTTGCCTGCATAAGGCAAGGACACTAGGTATAATCAACCTAAGATAAAGGTAAACATCCTAAGGGAGATGAGTTTGGAATAGTTAGATAAACAACTTCTAGTGGCTCTGATACCATGCTGTAAAGAAATGAAACCACTTCTCTACTAGAAAGAAAAGACCATATCCCTTAGACCAAACACCATGTAAAAATTTTCACCAAAGGGATGGAGACCAATTCATTCAACATGTATGTATCATTACACAATGAGTCACAGTGGAAAATATCATTCTCTAACAATTTACAAATCTTTATAACATGATGCAACACTTCACCACATATAGGTATCTAAAAGGAAAACTATACATAAAAACCAAAGACCAAGCCGAGGGTCATCTAACCACCTCTTCAAGCCTCCCAAAGATCAACTACAAGGTTGATGTTGAAGTTCACTCTTCTCAATCTAAACTGGGGTTGGAAGCAAACCCCACAAACGAAAAGAAGAAAAGAAATACATCAACAAAAAGTTGGTATGTGTATGCTAAAAGAAACTTTGAGCAATTGAAGAAATAAGGACAACAAATGTAGAATGCTTCCCATACAAGAGATAATGACTACCCACATGGCCATAAAAGAGAACAAACATCATTACATGATAAAAGATGATACTTGCCATGAACAAATAAATAAATTTGTGCAAGAAAAGCACATAGATGGGTAGTAGGGCACACACCCCACAATCATCATCAAACCTGTATGCATGTGAGATAAACATATCCCTAGAAAAATATAAAATACAAAGGCGGTCAAGGCTTCACATCCTTGAAAACCTAAAAGAGAATGACTCACCGTCAAACTCCCAATATATATATATAATTTGAGCCAAGGATTCACATCCTTGAAACTCAGGTATGGGGCACCACCACCACCATCCCATAAACAAAAAGGGCACACACCCAAAAACCAAAGTAATTTACATTATTCTAGTGCTACTGATTCACATTGCATGTAAAAATATAGAGGCAAGTAAATAGTTTAGTCAGAAGATGATACAAAGGTTGCCATTACACAATGGACAACACAAACATATAACATCCACTTCAAAGTGGCACATAACAATAAAGGAGACCAACATGCACCAAGGCACAAGATAGATATCAAGAGAATATCTAAGTATATAACAAGTAAGATGGTTCACACGAACCATGATAACAAGAGATAAGACACTTTGTGTAGGCCAAACTCAAGAGGATGAAAACATAGGTGAATTCCTCAACATAGAGAAATAGGAGATACAACATACCTCCAATCAGAGTCCAAACTGCAAAGCGCTCTTAAATCCAAGTCTAGGTCACCAAAGGCCTATTAAACACATATACATATTTCATGTCAATTTCATACGCATTAACCAAACCCTAAAAACCTTATTTTTATTTATGTGTGAATTTGGTTATAAAAATTGCTCCATATTTTAGGTTATATTATTAGGAGTCCAAAACATATTTTATTATATTATTCTGACTTATAATTAGTTATGATTTTTTTTACAATTTAATTCATCATTTATTAGATCCAAAGAAAAACACATATTATTAATCTTTAGATTTAGTTCAAAACTTATACCATTAATTAGATCTTATTTTTCTGATTCCAACAAATATTTTTTCGTATTTTTCTGATCATCCATTAATTAGTTATCAATTTTTATTGTCGACCAATCAGATAATTCCACATAATAAATTTGCATCGAAAGTGGATAACTGGAGAGGGGCACGTGTGACTTGGCCCAATCATAACCGGCCAAGTCACCGGTCAATCCCTTGCAAGACTCCGACTAAAGGACAAAGACAGAATCTATGAAAAGACAAAAATACCACTGGTCATAAAACAAATCAGAAAAGAAAAGAACGAGGGCAAAGAGGGGAATCGACCCTGGGGTTTGTTTCCCCCGTGAGGACCACCTGGACAGCTGAGAGCAACAGGTCGATCCACAAACTCCAGATCGCAAGAGAGTGTGAATTAGGTGAAAAGTCCTACATGAACAAAGTTCTCGGGACTCCAACGATTTCAGAGAACCCAGCTGCGACGAAATCGGTCATCTGTAGCTTGAGAAAACCTCGCTGCAACACACTGCCAACTCTGAGGTGGCCGGGTAAGGAAGATGAGCCAGCGAGAGGCTAAATGAAGAATGAAGAATGATTAAGCAACCAAAATCGGAACAGAAAGTGAGGGAAACTGGCTAGAAGGCGATCTACCACTCATCATTACAAGAGATGATCCAACTCAAAAGAAAAGAGGGAAAACCAAGGTACCTGCCGAACAGATGAATTGAAGACTCTCAAAGCTTGCCCACACCTTCACGATTTGAATCAAACCAGAAACGAGACCCGCCGATGACTAGAATCCCTAGACAAACTCGCCGCCATCGACACTAGTAGATGGAGTAGGGAGAGACGGATGTGGAGCAAAACAGATCAACAGAGCTATGGCGCGAGGTTTCTGAGGGTTCAAGGATCGTGGGAAAAGCCCTTTATATAGGGGCGGTGCTCAGGTTCAACGAGTAGCCAGAGAGAACCAAGAACAAAGGAAGGAGAGGAATGTTCTCGTCGACCCGAGTTTCTAGTGAGGGAAACCCTATTAAAATAGGGATCGGCTAAAGAAAAAAGTCTCAGAGATGGAGGAAATAAAAAACTGAGGTGCCGAAAGGGGAAGACAGAAGAGGAAAGCGCGGAGGAAAACTCGCATCACTGTAGCCACGAGAAAGAGTCTGACTGGAGGTAGGAACAACTCCTCCATCAGATTCTCATCCAAGGGCCATGATGAAGTCTGAAATAAGTGGGTCGCGTGACAGCCCAAGTTTAGGAAAATCGGGGAAATCAATCGAATTAAACAAAGTGAAATTCAAATAATTTATGTATATTCTCTTTCCTCATTTAGGGGTTCTAGAATTATCCAAATTAAACCAAAATTTGCACATAAGTTAAATTAAACATGTAGATTCTGAATATCCAATTGTATTTTAGTTTTGGAAACTTTAGATATGTTATTTAATTTATTCTTTGTTTCTCTTTCTAGATGCATTAATGACTCATGGATTAACCAAATTGGATGAAACTTCATCCACAAGTTAACTTTAGTGTGTTTAATATGGATTTGCATTTATTTCCAACTTTTGGTGTCATGAATTTTATTTATTTGTTAATTACACCTTTTAGGAATTTTCTCTCTCCTATATATACCTATTAATCAAACGTTATCCAAATTAGTTGCAGATTTGCCCAAAGGCTTATTTTTTATGTTTAGATTATGAATTCAGAGTTATTTTTCTATTTTGAGAGCATTAATAATTTTATTTTATGTTATTGGCCTATTTCCTATTTTCTTTTGATAAGGTCATTAATATTTACTTTCATATTCCAAATTAAATGATACTTGGCCCTTAAGTTACTTTTTAGTCAAGAAAACAAATCTGAGTGTCAACTTATCCTTGTGGGTTTCCAATTAAATTTTTGGTGCAAAATATTTCTCATTATCCTCTTTTATCCACTAAATCTCATATTACCTCTAATTATTGCATTTATCATTTCCTATATATATAATTTGGATTTTCTCTTCTTTTTCCTATTCTACAAAGAACTAGAAAGTTCTATGACAAAATATTTTAGTATTTTTATTACTTAGTGTATAATTTGCACTTCAAGCCCATTATTAAAAACCCAACTGAAGTATTTGTGCATACAATCCTATATTAAGAATATATGGGAACTGTTTATCCAATTAAGTTCATTAATTCCTTATTATCATCCAAATGAGTTATTATTAAGCACAAAGTATTTTTTATTCCCTTAATTACATGTATTAGCTTATTCCTATTTGGCTAAGTCAAAAGGGTAAAACTATAAGGGTAGAATTCTATTTCTGGTATTTTACAGCGTCGTCAACACATCCCAAGATATGGAAGTTGATGCAGGAGCAGCTGTAATGCCACAATTCCTTGAACTACCAAACTCTAATGCGAGGTCGGGCTAGGGAATGTCCCAGCAAGCAAGACCATCATTCAAAGATACAGTGGGGAAGGCTACATCAGAAGATCGTGGGTACATTCATATCAATGTAGAGGATTGTGGTATTAACCTGACACGAGAAGATATCATTGTCTCGTCAAATGGGGGCCTCCTAGCTTTCTATCTAATGAAGGATGCGAGGGATAACTTGCTGAAGCCATGGCAATACATGGTAATCATAAAACTTCTATCTAAGGGGATCAATTACCTGACCCTAAGAGACAAGATCATGATTATGTGGAAACCAACTGAAGGATTTAATCTGATAGACCTGGCCAACGATCACTTTGTCGTCCAACTCTAGCGTGAGGATGACGTCATGCACGTGCTCACAGGAGGCCCCTGGCTATTTTTTGGATCCTACTTGACTGTGCAGGGATGGCAACCAAACTTCTCACCGGAGGCCTCGTCAGTGCCAAAGGTGGTCGATTGACTGCGTATTCCTAATCTACCTATACATATGTATAGGGAAGCACTGCTTGTAGAAATAGGGGACTACATTCTAGAATTGCAGTAGAACTGGACATGGCCTAACCTCTCATACCCCAGGTCATGATCGAAGGAAACCGCTACCTCATCGAATATGTGAATATCCCGTTCATATGTATGTACTGCAGAAGAGCGGGGCACCTAGACAATGATTGCTCAAGACAAATCATGGAAGATAATGAGGCTAGGAAACATGCTACAGTAGATGGCGCAACCCCCCCACCCAAATAAGCTAAAGCCGAAGGATTCACAGAGCACATCTATGTGAAGCCAATTCAAAGAAGGAACATGACATCTCAAACCAACAATTCCGGTATTCCAATGAGACACGGTAACATATTCCAAAGCCTAGATAATCAAGAAGAGGATGGTGAGGTCGAGGTCATCAACATAGACCGCGTTGTCGACAGAGTTGTGAACGGAATTGACTGGAGTCAATGGAAAAAATCCCACAAGCAAACTAGGGAATACCGCAAGAAAACCAACAAGGCTAACAATGCTTCCAAAGAGACACCCTCACAAGTTCGGAACAAAGTAGCGCAGGCAACAACAGAGACAACACAACAGAATATTGTCCATTCCATAGTGAACCCTACAGGAGACTCTACAATCCATGGCAGACATAACTCCACTCACCCCTTCATCACAACTCCCTTCATCTTAGGTGGCTCGATAAAAGTTGTCATTCCACCATCGCCCTATAGAAGTCCAGGCCAGAATTCAGTAGGGATACACCTTTGCAATCATAAGATAGTTAATGCGGGGGAGGGTGCCAAATCGTCTAGCTGGAAATGTGGAAAAACCTCACTACTCCAAGACTTGGAGAAGGAGGCAAAGGAAATAGGAAGTTCCACCCTCAATGACTCATGGCGGTGAAGTTAATCACCTGGAATGTTCAAGATTGTCTGTGACAAAGACACCCAAAACAATGTCAAGGACCTATCTACGAAATATGGTGTGTCAGTCTTCTATCTAGTAGAAACAAGATGCAGGGAGAAAGAGCCCTGAAAATTATCAAGAAGATGGGGTATGCACAATCCCATAGGGTTGAAGCTGTGGGATTCTTAGGTGGGATATGGATCCTCTGGAAGAGTGACATTGATCTGGAGATCATTTTGACACATAAACAAATTGTACATTGCAAGATTCAGAATTCTCTCTACACATTCATTTACTCAAACACCATGAGGAGTGGAAGGAAACTACTATGGAATCAACTCACCAACCTGGCTTGCTCCATCAGTGAGCCTTGGGTCGTGATGGGAGATTTTAACATCATTATGTATCCCTCTAAAAAGTTCGGTAGCAACACCTTCGATAGGGATAATAGCCAGGACTTCCTTGATGCCGTCAAAGCCTGCTCACTCTACGACTTGGGAGCAAGTGGCTCCCACACAACCTTTCATAGAGGCCTCCTACATGAGAAGTTAGACAGGGCGTTGGGAAATCGACAGTGGATTGATCAAGTAGATAACAACAAGGTACAAATCCTAGAGAAAAATCACTCAGACCATGCACCGATCATGGTGACATCCGGGCCACCTCACATACCGAGTGGGAGGCAGACCATGCGTATATCCGCAAGATGGTACTCGACACCTGTTTATGAAAACTTCTTCTCCTCCTCTTGGCCATTTGGCCAAAACCTCATCGAATCCAACTCCATGCACTTCTATAGAAACAACATTCAGTGTCGCTTTTCTGGGCGTCAGTTATTAAGATAATCTGACGCCTATATTAGTTAATGTCGTATATTTAGGAAAACCAACGTCTATCATCAAAGAGAAGTCAGACACGGATACCTCTTTGTATTCAGCGTCGACTGGATATAACAAATCGACGCCTAAAATTTCCCACGAAATCCAAATTTCGAGCGAAAAAAATTTGCGTCACATACAACGTCGGTGTTTTCAATACTAACTGACGCCTATGCAAGAATGATATTTCCGTGAAAAGTTCCGCTTTTGGTGTCGGTTAATCTTTTGATAACTAATGCTGATAATAGTTCCCGCCAAATAAGATTGTCTAATTTGGACGTCGGTTTTTTCCTATCAACCGACGCTTAAGAGGAATCAGTGTCGGTTGCGGTTATCTATAGAACAACTGACATTGTTTGCTATGGCATCGGTTTAGTGTAATGACTGACACCGATTGGTTACTTATTAGCACCCACACGAAGCAGACTCTTCCCCTTTCTCTGTTTCACTGCAATCGAGCGTCGATTTTAGGTCTTGCGATTCCGGTGAGCAAGCACTCGTTGCCGCCGCCGCTCCTTCCCCGTGCTTGCGCACCACCACCTGGCGCTCCTATTACAATAGACGATTTCGGTGACCAAGCACCCGCCGCCACCGCCACTCCTTCCCCCTGTTTGCTTCGGTGATTCTGGTGCCAACACTGTCTCCTGGTCGTCGCCGACACTACCTCCTGATCGCCCGACCGCTCACCGCTGAAGCTACTCTCCTCACCATCGCTACTCTCTCCTAGTCGGCGCTCTACTCCTGGTCGCCCGCTCACCTGGTACCCTTCTTCTTCCTCTTCCTGCTTAGACAATAGGGTTTCTCCAGCTTTCTCCTTGCTCCTGCTCCTGCACCCCCTACCCCTCTTCCCGCTTTTTCCTTCTCTTCTCATTTTTAATTGAGTTGTACATGCATCAAAATCGTTCCTACTTCATATAAGCTCTGTATGTATGTACTACTGCACCCATTTACATCTTTATGTATGAACTGCTTTATGTATGAACTGTTGCACCTACATTACATATTTATCATTTGCACATACATTGATGCTCTACTATGAACTCAACCACTAATATTTACTGATACATTATACATGTACCTATACATACATTCATACCTTAGTTTTTCTTGTATTGTTATGCCTTCAACTAATGTATTATCTATGTAGATGTACTTTGTAGTTTGCAATATATATAACGGTATAATGTACATATCATGTACTGCCTACTACTGTATAATGCATATTCTATACTATGTTTCAGGAATCAATTGATCATCTATTGCTGCCCACTGTCTCCCTACCCGTTGCTTGCTCACCTACTTGCCTGCCTACTCGCCTATCCTCCGTCTCGCCCTCTCTCCCTGCTGACGCCCGAATGAGCTTAAACAGAGGTAAACGTCCCCCAAAACCCTGATTAAAAGCACTCTTTCCTGGTCCCCTCAGTAACTAATGTTTCCTTGAGATGACTGTTAATTGATCTAGCTTGCTTACATTCCTTGTAATGACATCTTTTATGTGCTATGACCCACTAGTCACCTTTAGAGTATTAAAATGATGCAACTTGTACACTTGTTAAATTTGAATTTATAAATCCTATGAAATGATATCACCCCACAAAATCAGTAGTCACTATTATGTCTTGTACACTCTAGAATAAAGATCTAATACTCTTATGCCCATTCTAGTGGATTATTATGACCTATGATGACCTAACATGAAACCATGCTCTTAATGATATGATTTTGTTTGCCTAGAAACTCGTCCAAGATTTACTCATTAGGAGTAAATCTTGGATAGTCCCCAGTTTGGGACTGTTCTTGAACACCTAATCTCACTTAGGATGTAAGTGTATAATGTGTATTGGGTTTTTAAGAAAATTTCGGCAACATTTCCCCATTTGTTCTCTAAGTACATATGTACTTAGAGAATAGCGGGGAAATGCTGCCGAAATTTTCTCGAAAACCCAATACACATTATACACTTGCTAGTTAGATTAGGTGTTCACGGATGGGATAGGTGGTACACATTTATTATATATAAGAATGACATCACATGTATTTGTTAACCGTAGACCCTAATCTTGTCCTAATATATACTTATTTTCTCTTTGATCATAGAATGGATAGATCATGGATGTCCATTCGCAATCTCTGCACCCCATAATTTATATATGGTATTGATCAGTTTATTAGATTTCCCGAGGAACATAGGAAAGAACCTGGAGATAGGTTGTATTGTCCATGTAGGCATTGCAGTAACAACTTGAAAGTCAGCACTGGTGATGAAATCAAAAGTCATGTCATGTGCAACGAGATTGTACAAGGCTATACAGAATGGCACTGGCATGGAGAGATTTCAAACTCAAAATCAGTGGATGTCGATAGCAGTTCTTGGGTGGAAGAAGAAATTGCCTCCGATGATGTAGATGTGAACGAACCAGTTCCAGTCGACATCGTTGATGCGATGCTGGATAGTTGTACGGTAGAGCACACTGATCCACCTCCTATCTTTACAAACATTGTGCATGATGCTGAAATATCATTATACACAGGCTGTGCTAAGTTTACGAAGCTTAGTGCTGTGTTGAGATTGTATAAGTTGAAAGCTAACAATATATGGGGTGACAAAAGCTTCACTTCATTGTTGACTTTGTTGAAAGAAATGCTTCCTGAAGGAAACGAGCTGCCAATCTCAACATACTGGGTAAAGAAATTGTTGTGGCCAATGGGAATGGAGGCCAAGAAGATACATGCATGCCCGAATGATTGTGTATTATTTCAAAAGGACTATGTGGATTTGAAAGATTATCCAAAATGTGGTGTGTCACAATATAAATTGACGACTTCGGGGGAGTCCAAAATTGGTTCTTCTGCCAAGGTGATGTGGTATCTACCTATAATATCACAGTTTCAACGCTTGTTTGCAAATCTGAAAGATGCAAAGAATTTGAGGTGTCATGAAGATGTTAAGAAAAATAATGATGGGATCCTACGACATGTGTCTGATTCCCCACAGTGGAAGAAGATTGATCTATTAAACCCCAAATTTGGTGAAGAAGATAGGAATCTAAGACTTGGGCTTTGTACAGATGGGATGAATCTGTACGGGACATTGAGCAGCCAACATAGCACTTGGCCAGTCATGCTTGTTATATACAATCTTCCACCCTGGTTGTGTATGAAAAATAACTACGTTATGCTGTCGTTGTTGATATCGGGCCCTAAACAACCCAGAAATGATATCGATGTTTATCTTGAACCTCTGATTGATGACTTAAAGAAACTTTGGTCTGAAGGTGTGATGACCTATGATGCTTCAAGAAGAGAGACATTTTGTTTTCACGCTATGTTGTTTTGCACTATTAATGACTTTCCAGTATATGGGAATTTGTTTGGATATAGTGTCAAAGGAGCTAAAGTGTGTCCTATATGTGAAGAAAACACTGATTCAATAAGACTAAAACATGGCGGCAAGACTGTATATCTTGGTCATTGAAGGTTTCTTTCAAATATCCATCTGTATCGTAGGAAGCACAAAGCATTCAATGGATGGAATGATGAATAGAGTGCACCTAAACCTATACCAGGGGATGTTGTTTATGAAAGAGTAAAAGACATTGTCAATTAATTTGGTAAGAAATCACAATGTAGTATGGCCACACGGAGTGACAATTCTTCAATCATAAAGAAGTCAATATTTTGGGATCTTCCTTATTGGAGTTCTTTGACAGTCAGACATTGTATCGATGTAATGCACGTTAAGAAAAATGTTTGTGATAGCATCATTGGTTCTCTATTAAATATACCAGGTAAGACTAAACATGGGATAAAATCTAGACTGGACCTACGTGAAATGGGAATAAGGTCAGAATTAACAGAATTACGTGAAATGGGTAATAAAAGAACATACTTACCTCCCGCTTGTTACATGTTGTCTAGAAAGGAGAAGAAAGCTTTTTGTGAATGTTTGGTAAATGTTAAGGTGCCACAGGGTTACTCATCTAACATCCCTAGATTGGTATCAATGAAAGATTTGAAGTTGATAGGTCTTAAATCTCATGATTGTCACACTCTAATGCAACAAATATTGCCCGTGGTAATTTGATCTATATTGTCGAAGCATGTAAGATTTGCAATCACCAGACTTTGTTTCTTTTGCAACAATCTATGCAGCAAAGTTATTGACCTTGATACTCTCGATAATTTGCAAAGAGAAGTGGTTGTTACCCTATGTCAGCTTGAGATGTATTTCCCTCCTTCATTTTTTGATATCATGGTAAATCTTGTTGTCCACTTGACTAGGGAAGTGAAAATGTTGGGACCAATTTTCTTGCATTGGATGTATCCCTTTGAACAATACATGAGCGTTTTTAAAGGTGATGTTCGAAACCGTTATCGGCCTGAAGAGAGTATTATTGAAGGTTATGTGGCGGGAGAGGTTATGGATTTTTCCAATGACTTTCTAAGTGGTAATAACACTCCTATTAATGACAAGAGTATTGAGGAGGGCAAAGGAATTTTGGGATCATAGGTGAAAGTAATCAGCCATGAGCAGTTGGAACAAGGTCACTTGTATATTTTACACAACATGGATGAAGTGAGTGTTTATATTGAGGAACATACCAATTTCATCAAGAGAAAACATCCTCGAGCAAGTTCAATGTGGCTTGCTAGAGAGCATAACAAGACTTTTACTAAGTGGTTTGAATATAAAGTCTTAAATCAACTATCTTAAACACCAAATGATATTACGAAAACTATCAAATGCCTCACCTTTAAACCAAAACTGAATGTTATGTCTTATGAAGGGTTTGAAATTAATGGGTTCATATATTACACAAAGAGCCAAAATGATAAGAGTGTCGTCCAAAACAGTGGGGTCACTCTTCAAGCGTCGACTATGTATTTTGTAAGTGCAAATGATAAGAGTCCACGTGAAGCTAAAATGTCATATTACAATGTCATTGAAGACATATGGGAATTTGACTACATAGATTTCAAAATTCTGCTCTTAAATGCAATTGGGTTGATAACACCAAAGGAGTTATAGTGGATGAATTAGGTTTCACTTTAGTGAACTTTGAAAAGATTGGCGAGAAGGGTGAACCATTCATATTGGAATCACAAGCGAAACAAATATTCTATATTGATGATCCTGCAAATGATAAATGGTCGGTTGTTCTTCATGGTAAAAGACAGTTCATTGAAGATCCTATAGATGAAGAAGAGTATTATGATAAATATGATGACTCCAGTCCATTCTAAGTTGGGTTGCCAACTCCAAAAAATATTGAAGTTAATGATGACTTATATGTGCGCGTAGATCACAATGAAGGATTGTTAATTGATAAAAGATCACAATTTTAGAGGCATGCATGTTTATATTTTTTATTGAAGCTAAATGTTTGCTATCTTAATATCAATATCATTTTCTGATTTGATGTTTCATTATCTTTTAGTTAATACAAATGCGAAACGTTATGGGAGGGTGCTAAGGAACTATAGGACCAAGCTCACCCGAGATTACATACGCGATGTTGAGAATAGGTTCTTGATTGATTCCAATTCTAGACATTGATCAGTATTTCACTAACTCTACACTAATAATTTTTGTTTGTATTCTCTTTGAAAAATAAATATAGGAAGAAGGAAGCCACACAACAATGGAACTACTTGGACCCCAAAGACTGGGAGGAGTTTGTTACCCAAAGAAAAATAGATGAATTCAAGGTATTAAGCGCCACTCCCAATTTAATTAATATATGTTTTTATGTATTCACCTATTCAAGATTAACCTTTATTGTTAATAACCAAATAAATGTGGTAACTAACTAGGATATCAGTGATGCTCAACGACAAGTACATGTTACGACCACACAATGGGTCCAAGAGGATATGCAGGCGTTTGCCAAAGACTACAGGCTATGCAGGACGACCATGACATAGCTATGCCGGATATGCAGGCGTTCACCAAAGGTTATATAGATATATAGGCAACAAGCCATGAAACATCAAAGAAGCCACAATGAAGAGAAGCAGGGTACATATACAATACATAAAGTGTATCTTACACAAGTGCTTTAGATTCATATAACAACATGACAGACTAACACATATATAGTGCATAACAATAGTAGCTCCGAATTTACATACAACACTAACTTAGTACATATATAGTGGGACTAAGGTGACGATCCCACCTACTAAAACAGGTTACCGACAACTACATGTTATGACTGGGAGGTCGTGATTCAGCAACTGTATGCATTAGCAGGAGGACAAACAGATTTCACCAAAAATGATGAAATCTATTTGTCCTCCTGCTAATGCATACGGTTGCCAATCACGACCTCCCAATCGTAACATGTAGTTGTCGGTAACCTATTTTAGCAGGTGGGATCGTCACCTTAGTCCCACTATATATGTACTAAGCTAGTGTTGTATGTAAATTTAGCGTTGTTGTTGTTATGCACTATATATGTGTTAGTCTGTCATGTTTTTATATGAATCTTAAGCACTTGTGTGTGCTGCACTTGATGTATTGTATCTGTATCCTACTTCTCTTCATTGTGGCTTCTTTTGTTGTTTCATGGCTTGCTGCCTATATATCTATATAACCTTTGGCGAATATAGATGTATTTTGTTATATGAATCTAAATGTTTATACATATCTGAATGTTTATAGATGTATTTGAATGTTTCTACATGTGTGAATGTGAGAATTGAAGTCTGAATGTATCAATGTATCTACTTGTCTGAAAAGTATACTTTTTTTATTTTGCAGGTTTGTGGCCTGTTTGTTGGCTTCTATCAATGGATGTCATAAACCTACAGTTCAGAAAACTGAACTGCATGTTCTCATCCTGCTGACCAGCCACAACAGGCCTGCAAATTGATAAGAAAAAAAAAATTAAAACTAAGGCGTCGGTTATTTATATAAAACCATCATCAAAGAATTACAACATCGATTATTGTATAAAACCGCCGCCTAATGTGACAAACAACCTGACCGTGTAGGAAAGCACAGCCGTGGTGGAAAATGGTGTCGGTTATTCGTATAAAATCGACGCCGATAGTACTAAACACGGCAATACAGGGAAGCACGTTCGTGGTGTCTGGGGAATATGGCATCGGTTTTGTTTGGTAAACTGACGCTGAAAGTGTCGTAGATGCCGCCCTTTTTGTGGCACGAACCCTTTTGGCTTCGACTTACGAATTTGAACTGACGCCTATAGTTTCCCTGCTGGCGTGTTTTCAATGGCACGAAGTCTTTTGGCGTCGGTTGTAAAACCGACGCCGAAGAGCTTGACCTTTAGTGGCGCCCACATAGGCGTCGCTTGAGAACCATCACTAAAAGGGGTTAAACAACTGATGCCAAAGATGTGTTTTGTAGTAGTGATGTTCCTAAAGGCGGCAGCCATTTGGGACACTGCACGACGGAAAGAGGATAGAAGGACCAAAGACCAGATTATGAACAAGATCATATGGAACCAGATGAACTTAGCCATTAGATTCAACCATGATATGGCGAAAGAAACTATTACCTTACAAGTGAGCCTGGATACCATTCATAGAAGAGAGGAGGCTGAAAGTCATCAAAAAGCTCGATGCAACTCGAAAAAAGCTTGGGGACAACAACACTAGCTACTTCCATTCCCTCACGAAATCTCGAAGATGGCGCAACAAAGTCTCTTGTTTGAAGGATGATGATGTAGTATGGAACGAAGAAGAGCACGAGATTTTGTCCCTTATTGTAAACTTTTTTGCTAATGTTTATCAGGATTCTAACGCAAACATTAGACAAGCCAGGACTGTGACCTTTGCTGGTGCATTCCAACCTTTATCAATCGAGCAATCATCAAGGATGGAAGAAACCCCGAACAAAGATGAAATCAAACAAGCTCTCCACGCCCTGTCCCCGGTCAAGGCACCGGGACCAGACGGGGAAGATGCATGTTTCTATCAAACAAATTGGAATCGCATGAAATCCAAACTTTGCACTTTCATTCAGGAGACGTTCCAGGGACCCCCCTTACCCACTTCATTGACAGACACAACTATCATCCTCATCCCAAAGACAAATACACTAGAGAAGTGTTCTCAGTTCAGTCCGATCTCTTTGAATAATGTTTTCACAAAACTACTCTCAAAAGTGATTGTAACACACATCAAACCGTACTTGGAAGAATGGATCTCTCCATTCCAATCTAGCTTCGTCCCATGAAGGAGGATAGGGGACAATATCGCCCTTGTGAAGGAAGTCATTAATTCTATGGAATCCTATACGGGTACCAGGAGGTACCTTGCCCACAAGATGGATATTGTTAAGGCGTTCGACAAACTAAGTTGGCACTTCATCCATGACACACTGGTTAGAACTTTGATCCCAAGAAACATCATTAATATCATTATGCAGATTATAAGTTTAGGCAAATCTTCTATCCTTTGGAATGGAGAGATTGCTAGCTCTTTCTATCCTTCCTGTGGAGTAAAACAAGGAGACCCCTTATCTCCATACATTTTTGTTCTTTGCCTAGAGAGATTTAGCCAATCCATTGCCCAAGAGGTTGTAGAAAGAAACTGGAAACCGATAATTATATCCAAAGCTAAGGTGCCGATTACACACGTGAGTTTTGCGGATGACATCATCCTATTTGGTGAGGCTTCCTTTCACAAGGATAAGATGATAAGAAGATGCTTAAGAAGATTTAGCAAAGCTTCAGGCCTATTCCTCTCTCATGAAAAGTCTATTGTCTTCTTCTCAAACAACACTAACAGGAGTGTTCAAAACCAAATATGTAGGAAACTGGGGATAAATGAAACCAACAACTTGGGTTGCCACATAGGAGTTCCTATTATCCACAGGAGGAAAAACAAAGAACTCTTCACATCCCTTCTAAAGAAGTTTCACAAACACATCAACTCTTGGCAGAACAATCTCCTCTCTCTAGCTGGTAGGATCACCTTGGCAAGGTCGGTTCTCCAATCTCAGGCCAGCTACATTATGCAATCAATTCAACTCCCGATAGCTACATGTGACAAGATTGATCAAGTGATGAGAAATTTCATCTGGAACGGAAGTAACCCATCTCGCATAATTAACCTGGTGTCCTAGAAGCGAGTCACTTTACCAAAAAAGCAAGGGGAGCTGGGGTTGAAGAAAGTGAGGCATTTTAATACGGCTCTAATCATGAAGATAGCTTGGGACTTCATACAAAGGTGAGAAATTCCCTGGGTGGAGGTAATGTATGGAAAATACCAATTTAGAGGACAAGTTAAAGCAACCAATTCCCATCTATGGAGAAGTATCAAAAGCCACACACCCTTCTTGTTGCAGCAGTCCTACCGTACTGCTATCTCTGGTCAAGAGACTATGGTTTGGATTGATGACTGGATTTCTGGCAGACACCGCCCCCTTCTAAAGTTGGGTCTGTCTCCACTGAATGATCTGTTGGACCTAAAGGTATCTAGCCTTGTCAAAGAGGATGGATCCTGGTACATGGAATTCATAAACTACTCATTCGATGTTGAGTCTCCAAATACTATTAAGGCTATGCCCACACCGAGGACCAGATATGGAGAGGATACCTACATATGAAGACATGATGCTCACATGAACTTCATTGTTCACTCATCATATGCGGTAATTAATCAAAGCCAGCAGAACGCAAATCAACCCCTCTTCGGGACCATTTGGGCGCAGATGCTACCACACCGTATTAAAATTCATATGTGGCTGCTAGGCCACTATCGACTTCTTATGAATGTGCTTAGAAAACAGAAGAGAATGATGGATGACACCAAGTGTAAAAGATGTGAAGATCTGACAGAGGATAGCATGCACGTAATGCGTGACTGTAAAGAAGCAAAAATAGTATGGAACATCCTGCTTCCCTCTGAAGCCATGTAATTCTATACTAGCCCAGACATAGTCAGTTGGATGGTCTATAACCTCTCACACCTAGGGGTGGAGATATGGAAGACGACATTTTCTATCACCTGCTGGAGTTTGTCGAAGAACCAGAATGTGACAATCTTTGTGAACAAAGCAATCCCACACCAGGTCCTAGTACTGATTTGCAAACCTGAAGCAGACATTATTCAACAAGTGTTAAACCCGCACCCTTCATCAATAGCAGATGCGGGAGAAACTAGAATGTGTCTTATCATCCCTAAGGAATCCACCGTCATCCATGTTGATGTGGCAACATCGTCAACCAGAAACCACTCGTACACCTGTGCGATTGCAAGGAACGCGGAAGGGGACTGGGTCAAAGGAGAAGTCGAGAAGTATCCAGGCACTGATGTGATGGAAGGAGAGCTGAATGCTATAATCTGAGGAGCATATCTGGCGATGGAGAATTCTCTAGAAATGACGACCATCATTACAGATTAACGAAATGCTGTTCTGTGGGTAAAAGACGCAGTCAAGCCACCGTGAAAGTACCTACTACTAGTAAGGAAGATACGAGAGCTTCTCCAGCAACTGAGGATTTAGGGGATAGTGCACTAGAATAGAGACCAAAATAAGCTTACTGGCATGCTTGCTAAGCTTTGCCTTAAGCAACCATCCATGTCAACTAAATGGAACTCGTGCCCTGATCAAGCCGCTGCAACCCTTTCCACGGACAAGGAGCAGTTTTCCATGTCTTTTGATTTCATTTAGTCTCTGTATGTAACTGGTATCCGATAGGTAACCAATAAAAAGTAGTCATTTAAGTAAATGATAACTAAAAATCTATTAACATGGTTGAATAATAAAAGTAACTAAAAATAATAACTTCCTCAATGTGATATTTTAGTAGTTTATTTGTTTTCAATTAATTGACAATGCCTGCATGAAGTGTTCCGTAAAATGTGGGATTTGTAGAAAGATATGCTCTATCTATACAACAATCAAAGTTTAATCGAAATTCTAAGTCTCTTAAGTTATCTACTACTCAACAATGGCCCTGATCCAAACCATGGTACACATGTTGGAAGTCAAAGTACACTGGCTTACACTACCTACCTTAGTGGCCCTATAAGAGCCGACTCACTGAGTAGTAACTAAAGCATATAGCATCAATATCTCCCGATATAGAGTACATCACTGTGATTTTACTAAATCATGGCTCTTCCATGATCTCTATTTATGTTAACTTTCATTGGGTATGTATAAAATACTGGATTTTTTGGAGTACCCGTACTATTATTCAATAGGTTTTATATAATTGACTTACCCACTCATGCCCCACCTAAACATTATAGTTTCCTCTTTAGGACTTTGCTAGTGTGTAAGATGTGGTTAATGTGTCTCCTTCATTGTCATGTTCAGAGAATGAAGCTATCTAAATGACTCATTAAAAGTACTTTCAAAATGATGTACTAAACATTAATATGCCTTATCTTGTAAATAAAAGATTCTAAATTATTTTTAACTTCTATAATGTATTAGTTTTAATAAAATTTATATTAAAATAAATGTAAATATCTCTAATTCTATGAATAGACATATAAATTAATAATAACTCTAATTAATCTATTGAGCTTGATAGTGAAAACATATATATATCTAAATATTTTGAAACATTCTCTTGCATAACAATACTATAGGAATTTCTCAATGGATGATATTCTTCTTGAACTAACTAAATAAACTCGATACATGAAGTACTTTAATTCATTACTAATTATTGTTTATACATAATTGACAAGTTAACTAAAATTGTTGAAAATATTCCAAATTTTTTGACATGGAATCACAACTAAAAGTGAAAATGAAATTCCATCATATTTCTAGGAATGTATTATCAATGTTAAACTAGCAAACCTAGGGATTACCAATGACTTCCAATTTTATTATCTCAATTCACCACTAAAGTATATTTAATCAATCTAGAGATAAATACAACTGAAATCTGTTACAAGCTTTCAAATTCAATCACATGTACAAGAAAAGTATTGAATTTAGGCTTACCAAGACAAAAAATAGTAAAAAAATTGACATGGTGATATAATACTTCACATTTTAGGCTTAGACTTGTAAAAATCAACTCTAAAATGTGATTTTGTACACCACTGTACTTTAGTTTTGATATTAATAACATTTATATCCCTTCTTTGAGCCAACCCTAAAATTAACTTTTACCGAGGAAAAGGGTGTCAAATGAAGAAGAAACGATTTAAAATATGATTACCATGATTGATCTATCTTAGGTTTTCTATTCATCTTGTTCTTTTGGAATGTTACACTTCGAATCTCCCTCTTTTTCCCGATGTTGTTTTTTAAGATCTTGTAGGGTGTTGTAACTTTTATCAAGTAAATATTCAATAATGATATTTATAAGTTATTGGTGTTGGAGACAATTTTGTAGTGAGTAACATTCACATCTAGCTTCTTCCATCTACCTATGCATTCGGTTGCACATATATAAACTACACTTTCATCAGGTTGGATAGGGATTAGGTTGTTACTCATATCATGCTTTAACTACTACACATATTGTTCTTCTCACATTTTCTTACTCACATTGGGCTACTGTACACATGTTTTTACTAAAAATACTATAGATTTCTCAATTCAAATTTGATTACAAACAATGTTATTGTGCAAGATCGTAAATTTCGAGTTCTACTAGTAATCACTATTTTTTCATATAAATATTGAATGATACTCTTTATATTAATTAGTTACTCAAGTGGTTTGAGTCTAGATGGATGTTCCCACATGAATATGCAGTTTTAATATATGATATTTTCCTCGTTTGAGGATTCGAGTTTAATGTATTTTGAAAACATTTTGTTTACTTGGATATCTAAAACACTAAAGATAAAGCCAAACATTAATTTTCTAGATGCATTATGCACAACTCAAATAAAATTGTAAATTGAAAATAAGACTAGGATTACTCAATCCTAAGATAAAAATTTAAGTTAAAATTAGATTACAACGTATATTCAATAATGTTTTCATCAAACTTTTGGTACCATTGCATCAAATATTATATCAATCCATATAGTTATTTCTTCACTTTGTAAACCATATTTTGTGAACTTTAATCAAAAGGTCTTCATGTTGATGTTTCAAATGTTCTTCTTGTAATTTTCTCTTAATAAATGTAGCTTTTGCATCCATTTGATTAATCTCAAGGTGATAATGATATAATAAAGTCATGATAATTCTAATGAAATCCTTTGTCACATGGTCATAGATATCTGTGTATATTCAGATTTTTGTCTTGTAGACCCTCATACAACCAACTTCTTAGTGCCCTGGAGGAAATTGAATAAGATATAAGTCTTGATAGAAAAATCATAAAGCTGGTCTATTGAGGAAGAACTAACACCCTTTTTTTTACAAGAAGAACTAACATCCTTAATGACATGTCAAAAAACGTGATATTTAATTTTCCCATCTTTAAATTCTACATACTCAAATATTTCATGATTAGAAATAGAAGATATCATTTCTATAGTAGAACTTGATGTTATTCCTTATTCTGGTGCTACAATATTCTCAATGGAAATTAAATCATCATAGTTTTGTTGACTCTTCACTATGATTTCCTCATTGTGAGATATTTTAACAATTTCTCTCCTTAAGTCTTACAAAATGGGCACAGTGCAGATACCTTTATTATTATTGCCTTATCAATTACATATTGAAATTTAAATGTCCTATTTATTTCTCAATTTTTTTTTGATAATGAGGAACCCTTCCCAGGATCGGACACTAATGGACCCCACCCAGTCAAGGGTAAAACCCGGAACCGGTCGCGTACTTGGGAGCTCCATGACACACTCAGTAATGTGGGGCCTAGTTGCATCCCAATGTCTCAATTTTCACTATTACATGTTTTATAAATTTTGAATCTATGGTTATGATAGTAAAGTCTATATATTTCAAACTTCTCTAGTCAAAAAGTTTCATACTTTTTTTGTATCAATATGTTGTGCAGAGATGGGAAAGATTCTTTAAAAACTAATTCTTTTATTTCAAGATTATTTAGAAAGTCTATGAGGAAACCTTGAACCTCATAAATATTAGTAAGAGTAATGGGTTTGTTATCAAGTTATAAAGGTTATTCATTCTATCATAATTGTAATTCCTTACCATATCTATATTAGTAGAAGTTTAGGTTATTTAAAGATAACAAGATGTGTAGTAATAGTATTTGGATCAAGAAAAAAGATGTTATAGATTTTAATAAAGGTCATTTATTTCTTCCTAAAAATTATAAAGATTAATAAGTATCACTGACTTATCTTATAAAAACACATGAAAGTGTACAAATACCGATATACATAGACAACAAAATCTAATAAGTGGAAAATAATAGGTGCAATCCTAAATTGTTGTTTAATTCAAGCATGATAGAAACACAACATCATGGTATTGTTCCTCAATATGGACATAACTAGAAGATATTCTGTAATAAATATGAATGATCTAGAGGGGGGTGAATAAAGTTTTTTTATTTTAAAAAAAAATTAAACACTTAACCAAAGGAGGAGGAAACAAGTAAGATACTTTGATTTGGAGTGGTTTTAACATTTGAATCAAAGGTTGTTAATCCACTACCCAATTGTCTCCAATTGGGATTTTGAAAGTGATTAATTTTATTTACCTCTCAAGGATGTTACAATAAAATACAATCACCTTCCTTGAAGTAGCATTCCCTTAGATGTATCTCAACCACCTTGAAGCAACCTTCTTTGAAGTAACTCCAAGTCGTTAGAGAACCCTTCTTCTCCTTGAAGTAGCTCCACCACCTTGAGATAGCCTTCACCTAGAAGTATATCCAACCTCCCTTGAAGCCTCCTTCTTGAAGTAATATCAATCACACCTTGAAGCAGCCTTCTCCACCAAGAAGTAGCTCCAGTCAATCTCCCTCAAGCATCCTCAACAACTTGGAGTAGCCAAGGACCACAAGTAGCTTTAACCTGTGAATGGGGATTGAAAGAAAGGAAGTACACCAATAGTATATTGTGATTTGATCATATATCAAGGGTTAGATCTCTCAAACCACTTATGATGGATGTTTCTTGATGGTGCCTAAGAGGCATTGGCTATATGACACAAATTTAGAGCTTGAAGAACAAGATGGCAAGTGTTGCTCAACTTTGTATCTCACTAGAATGGATTCTCAAGTGTAGCTTAGGTGGTTTGGGTGTCCTAATTCCTCTAATATTTATAGGAATTATTTGCAAGTACTTAGAGATGTTCTAGGGAGTCTCTAGGGTGTTCTTATTGCTTAACTAGTCGTTATGTATACAATAGTTGGCTAGCGATGGCTAATTTGTTCGTACTTAAAAGAACAATCCAGAACCCTACTCAGTCGATAAGTTTGTCGATCGAACTGTGTCTCAGTTGAGCATTTCTTCAACCAATCTTGAGTTTAAGGCAGTCGTGTATCAAGATCTATTTACAACTCCCAACTCCCAACACTTGTTCTCACAGTCACAAGCTTTGAATCAAGATTTGGTCGTCCGATAATATTTTCGATCAAAACCCATTTTGGTGTACAAATATGTAAGGTTTTGAATAGTGCTCAGATGTTTGATTGAGGTGGTTTTTGATCGACAAAAAATTCGACCAAGTGTGTCTCAGTTGACTAGTTTCTCGACTGAGGATGTCCCTATTTTAATATTTTGAACCACCTATTATAGTGACTCTAACTCTAGGGGAGATGCTAGATAAGGGTTATATTTGGATTGGGATGATCTAACACTTGATTTACATGATGTCTAACTGCTTGTACATTATATCTTTGTACAATTGTTTACATTTGAGTACAATCATGAAAATATAAAAAATTAAGTGCATTTTGATCTTGAATTTGTATTTATCTTCAACTTTCAACTTAGTAGGGTCTCCTTATTACCTGGAACCGTGAAATACAAAAATAGCACATTAAATACACAAGTATGAAATGTTTTTCATCGTCAAAATAAAATGTGTGTTAATGTCCAATTCGGCAAATAATCTCCCTATTTTTTTAAGATGATAAAAATTTCAAAAATATAATCAAAATAATTTAAATGAGATGAGTTTATACATATGATATACTTGAGATGAAAGTATTCTCTTGTTCTTATAATGTGTTCTAATATTCCTAAGGAGATATGGAACATAGTGTCCATCTCTTAAGGAAATGTAGCCCCAATTAATGTCAAACCAAAAGATCATGAAACTCATTGATTTTATTTTATTTTTCTCCCCCTTTTTCATTTGAAAAAGATAGCCATATAATCACACAAAACAGACACCCCCTAAACGGAATACTCCCCCTCAATAGCATACACAAGTTTTATAAATAAAACAAAGTGATGAAAAATGTCCCATGAAAGACACAAGACAAATTTTTATTATCATGAACAAGTAAACACAAACAAGCTCAATTTCATTAGTGATAAAGTGATTACATAAGGTCTACTACTCACTACATAGAATAACAATATCACTTGAAAGATTTTAAGATTACAACAATTTTAGGCTCTTTCCTAAGGAATAGAGTATCAACATAGTATTTGACAAGTGTTTGCCAAAGGGGAGACATCTAGTGAAGAAAATCCTCCACCTCATACTCCTCCTAGCTATTCAATAGAAAACCTTGCCAATGATAGTTCCTATCTTAAAGGGGCCATTTTTCAACTTGGGAGACATCTAGACTACAACCATAATTCCATGACCTATATACAAAGATTGCAAGATCTATCTCCTAATGTTCCTGACAGATGCCCTTATGCACTCTATCTCAGGAGTGTCTATCCTTGTAACCCATACATCTAATAAACACAAGTTCCACCACCTCCATCCAATGATCTCTCCCATACCCAATACTGACCCATCCAATTCTAGGACATAGCCGCTCACTTTAGATTCGATCGAGCACCTACATTTTTGGAGGCATGTGCTCTCACAAATATAGGTGCACTTAACAAGTGTTTTCCAATCGAGTGCACCTATCTTTGTAAGAGCATATGCCTCCAGAAATGTAGGTGCTCGATCAAATCTGAAGTGAGTGGCTATGTCCTGGAATTGGATCAGTGAGTATTAGGTATGGGAAAGATCATTGGATGGAGGTGGTGGAACTTGAGTTTATTGGATGTATGGGTTATAAGGATAGACACTCCTGAGATAGAGTGCATAAGGGCATATGTCATGAACATTAGGAGATAGATCTTGAAATCTTTGGTTTATATAGGTCATGGAATTATGGTTGTAGTCTAGATGTCTCCCAATTTGATAAATGGCCCCTTTAAGATAGGAAATATCATTGGTAAGGTTTTCTATTGAATAGCTAGGAGGAGTATGAGGTGGAGGATTTGCTTCATTGGATGTCTCCCCTTTGGTCCTAGCTCTTTTGGGCCCAAAATCAATTCCCATTTTGTCAACAATATTGTGAGTAATTCTTTGAGGATGTTTATCAGACATGTATCCTAAGTCTTCTAGGTTTTTTTCACGAGAATATTATATTATTTGGCAAACAAAATCATCATAGGCAGGATTTCTTGAAAAGTCAAACATATTGGATAGGATGATGAAGATAAATTTCACTTGAATGATTTCGAGTATAGCATAGATGAGGCCCATCCTAAATTGTAAAATTTCATTTAGTGGCTATAGGATATATGCTATGGGAAATAATTAGATTCACTCTTCTAGCTTTAGGGGTTAAGGATGTAGCATAACATGTGATGAGGTGTTGGGAAGGAAGATAACATTTTTTATATCACTAAGGCTAATGGTGTTATCTTAGGTGTAGAATTTTGAGATAGGATTTCTGAAGGTGAGGTATAGAAATTCTCCATATAGTTTTGCATATATATCTAGCATGTTGAGAATGTCATTTTCAAAGAAATCGAAAGATAACCAATCAACCATGGAAGTGAATGAAAATGGATCATTGGAATGCCTAGTAAGGTTAGCATAAAATTCATTAATGGCTTGGATGGACTAGAAATAGAAGGAGGAGATAAGAAACTTCCTCAATTTTTGCACCTTGAAGAGATGGGAGAGATCAAGAAGAGTGACGAAGTCATTGAGGTCCACTCGTCAGCAAGGAGGAGGAGACTTTGAGGTGAGCTTTAAGTAGCGTTCTCCAGCAGCAACATCGTTGAAGGGGATGTCATTGATGATGCTCAAGACTGGAGCAACCATCACTCCCTTCCTTGTCAAAACTTGCTTCTTCCCACCTCGAGCTAAATTGGAAGCCATCTTGATCAAAGAGTGATGGAAGAAGAGCTAGAGATGATAGGGAATGAATATTGGTGGAGAATAGCTCTAAGAAACTCTAGAGAAGTGATGGAGAAGAGTGCACTTGAGGTGTGAAGAAAATGGGTGGATTGGGGTGCTATTTATAACAAAATAGAAACCTACTCAGTCATCAAACTCGTCGATCGAGACCCCAACAACTCTTTTCCCATGACTCTTTGTAAAAAATACTCGGTCGACGTTGGAATTTTAAATTTTGGGTGCAACGGTCTATGACTCGGTCAAAAATATTTTTGATAGAGGGACTTTTGTAATTTCTTTTCAGTCCATGAGGTTTCTAGAAGAATCTCGGCTAAGATTTGCATAGTCGATTGAGGGTCCCACTGAGTAAAATGCAGTTGAGAAATTTCTCGACCGACGACTTTCTCGGTCCACTATATTGTCGACCGAATATTATACTGTGAGTAGTTTTGCATAATTGAATTGAGATTGTTTCAATGGTTGTTTGAAATAATAAATTATTGAGAATAAATAAAAGAATAATTCAAGAATTATGTGCACTAAAATCACCTGAATTTCAATTCATAAAATTATGAAGAATTTTGAGCACATAAATCTAAGAAAGAATCTTCTAGGGGAGTAATAAGTAACCTCTTTCTAATATATTGAAATTGGTCCAAATGAAGAGGTTTAGTAAAGATATCACCTAATTGCTCTTCTTTATCGACATGATGAAGATATATATTATTCTTAGAAAATATCTTAAGAAATAATGTCTAAGCACAATATGCTTGGCACGACTATGTAAATCACAATTATGTGCCAATTTTATAGCACCAGTATTATCACAGAAAATCGGCATAGAATAAAATGCAAAGCCATAATCATTCAAAATATGTTGCATATAAAGTACTTGAGCACAACATGAGCCAACAACCACATATTCAACATCAGTGGTAGATAGGGCAACCGTATTTTTTCTTACTAAACCAAGTTACTAAGATTCTTCCTAGTAAGAAACAACCACTACTTGTGCTCTTTCGATCAAGTCGACAATAAAAATAATCGTCATCGGAGTAAGCTTTTAAATCTAATGATTGACCTTTACGATACCACAAACCATAGTGTATAGTGTTGGTGAGATATCTTTAAATTCTTTTGACATCTTAAAAATGAGATTGCATTGGTTTTGATTGAAATCTAGTGCAAAATTTAAAAGCAAACATGATATCTGGTCTAGAAGCAGTCAAATATAGAAAGCTACCAATCATGTGCCTATATAAGGAATCATCAATGGGTTGATCATATTCATCCTTGTCAATTTAGAAGAAGTGGCAATGGGTGTAATAGCATGTTTTTAATTTCCCGTACCAAATCATTTTAAGAGTTCCTTGGTGTATTTCTCTTCGCTTGTAAAAATTCTGACGGGCGTTTGTTTTATTTGAAAACTAAGGAAAAATGTTAATTCTCCCATAAGACTCGTGTCAATTTTTTTTAATGATATCACTTAATTGATTACATAAGGATTCATTTGAAGTACCAAAAATGATGTCATCAACATATATTTTAACAACAAGAAAGTGCGACTCATATGTTTTGAAAAATAATGTGTTTTCATTAAATTTGTTTTGAAAACTCCACTTAGTTCCAATGATGATTTTATCTTAAGTTCTAGGAACTAAGTCCCAAATGTTGTTCTTAGTAAATTTATTTATCTCTTCTTACATAGCCATAATCCAATACTCATATTTTGGGGCTTCATTTATCTTTTTAGGTTCAACAATTTGATACAAAGGCCATGTTTACAACATCTCTAAATGATGATCAGGTTTTTACTTTATCAAAAGGATTTCCTATTATTAAGTAATGAGGATGGTCCTGGATTCGTCTAGGAATAGGTTGTTGTGCCTCATTATTATGTTGTTCATTTTCAAAATTTTGATCATCTTTTGTTGATATGGTAAGGTCCTCAATTTGATGAGTAATATCATTTTCAATTGCATTTTCAACACTTTGCATTATCATTTCATGAAATATGATATGAATTGATTCCTCAACTTTTCTAGAGATAGTATTGTATATTCTAAATGCTTTACTAGGAGTTGAATATCCCAAGAAGAATCCTTAATGTGATTTAGGGTCAAACTTATGTCCATCATCCTTTGTATTTAAGATGTAACAAGGGGTATTAAAGGTTTGAAAATAGTCAACTCTTGGTTTCTTGTTGAACATGAGTTAATAAGGAAATTTTTTAAGACAAGGGTGAATTGTTACACGGTTTAATACATAACATGTTGTATTTACTGCTTCAACCCAAATGGTTTTAGGTGTATTGTGTTTAAGTAACATTGTTCTAGCCATTGTTTTGTAAAGACTGGTTTTTCCTGTCTAAAATCCCATTTTGTTGTGGGGTCTGTGGTGCTGAAAAATTATGAGTATACCCTTGGGATGTACAAAATTCTTCAAAAATGTGATTTTCAAATTCCCTACAGTGATCAATCCTAATGGTGCATATTTTGTTTTGTAGTTGATTTTCAATCTTAGAACACAATTTAATGAATATTCTAATAGTATCATATTTAGTTGAAAGAAAATGAACTCGTGTATATCTACTACCATCATCAATAATAACAAAACAATGTCTTTTACCACCAATAGATTTAGTCCTAATAGGAACAAACAAATCCATATGAATGAGTTCTAATGATCTAGTAGAACTAAGTAAGGTTTTGGATTTGAAAGAAGTTTTATTTTTCTTTCCTAGAGTACATGGTTCACAATTTTAAGATTTATTAAAAGAAAGTTTAGGTAAGCCACAAACAAGATCATACTTAATCAACTTCTTGATGACATGTGAGCTTGCATGGTCTAATTTTCTATCACATAATGGTAAAGGTTCATCATTTGTAATAAGACATTTTCAAACAATAGCTTGCATAGAGTTAGGTCTAAGTATATATAGATTTCTTATTCTTTTTCCTTCATAAACAACATCATTAGTGTTCTCAATGAGTAGCTTGCATCATGATTTGTTAAATAAAACACCATAGACACTATCACATTATTGACTAACAGTAATCAAGTTGTGATGCAATCCATCAACAAGTAGCACATTTTTAATTTGAAGGTATGTACCACATTACCTATCCCAATAATTTTAACTTTGGTGTTATCTCCAACTGTGATTGTTCCACTCTTCTTTACCAATCCATATGTTTGTAACAACCTCTATCAACCACCCAATCCTACAAAATAGGTAGATTTTGGTACCCATGTGGTGGTCCTTTTGGTTAGGAGCATAAATTAAAACATTCCATATTTTAGAGAAACTTAATACGAAGAGTTCTTTGCATGTTTAAAGAAACAAGGTTAATATAAAAATATGTTTATTATTTCAATAATAACTATCCTCCGTGGAACATTTCATCGACCTAAAGTTTACTCAGTCGAAATAATTGTCGATCAGGAGGATTTGTTAGAAAATGTAAGTTTTGACAAAACTCCCTTTGGTTGATTATTTCTTTGACCAGAGGAGGTCTCGATCGATAAATTTGTCAACCAATATGAAGTTCTGTGTGTTTCTAATAAAGCTATGAATTTCAAACATAATATGTTGTCATTTCAAATCAAATGATAAAAAAAATGCAAGTTAAAGCCTATTTCAGTTGAGATAAGACAATATGGATTTCAAATTAAAGTTTAGGTCAAATCTCAACTAAATGTTCCATGTTTCTAAGTTTGTGGTTTCAGAACACAAAGTAAATTTTTATCCTTCTTTTTCTTGTAAGTGTATGATAATGAATAATGTACAAGACGTAAACAATAATGATATCAAATAAAATCAATTTCATTTCTCATTTTAACATTGTGGTCATGAGCTAGATTGTTTTAGGTACATACAAGACTTTGAACTTGGGTACTTGTGTATTTCTAGTTCTAGTTTTTTGATAGGATTTATCTTTGGGTACATAACCTAGTCCTCTCCTCCCAAACTGACTAGTTGAGCTTTCTATGATTTTATCAAGAATTTCATTGTTTTCAAGCTACTAATATCTTTTTGCAACTTAACAATTTCATCCATTTTCCTTTTAATGTCTAAAATTGCTTGATCTAAACTAGATAACAAGCTATCCCTTTCTTTTAGAAGAGTATCATAATCCAAATTAGTATATAGAATAGGTTGAGTTTGAAGATCATTTATTTTAGCAAGCAATTCAACCTTTTCTTGGCAAAGAAAATTATAGTTTGTTTCTACAGAAATCAACTTGACATTGTGATCATTGATGGATGATTTCAAAGTATCTCTTTCATAAATGAGACTTTCATTTTCATATGAAAGCATAAATAATTTAGAATGCAAATCATCATTAGTTTTTGTAAGATTCTTCAATTTCTTTTTATAATGTAAATATTTATCATGTATTTCTTGAATACAACTAATTCTTATTTAGATAATTCAATAATGCTTACCTCACTTGATCTTCATTTTCATCTTCCTTAGCCATGAGACATTCCACTTCTTCCTCTCCACTTTCACTTACAACACTTGATTCATCCCATGTGGCTTTATAAGCTTTATCTCCCTTGTCTTTCTTCTTAAAGGAAGATTTCTTCCCTTTCTTGATCATAAGACATTCATTCTTTACACGTCTTTTCTTTCCAAATTCAAAGCACCTACGGGATGAAGAGGAAGAAGCACTAGAATATTTTTGTAGATTTATACCTTCTATATTTCTTACCATTTACAATGAGTGCATCTTTTTCATCATCTCCTTCACTTGTTTCATCACATTCTTGAGTGATGCCTTTTTATTGAGCCTTTATCATAGAGTTTAAGGCAATGTCCTTCCTTTTTCCTTTTTGAAGTTCGACCTCCAATCTTTATTCTTCTTCAAAGGTGACTTCTTGAGTCTCTAGATTGCCAATGAGTTGCTCCATCCTCATTGTGGTGAGATCATTACCTTCTTCAATGACCATCGCCTTTGTCATGTATTTTGGAGACAAAGATCTAAGGATCTTGGAAACCTGATCTTCTTCACTTATATACTTACCAAATTCACTCAAGATGTTAGCAATAGATGAAAATCATGCATACATTTCACTAATAGACTCATTAGGTTGCATGCAAAATTGTTCAAACTTTTGTTTAAGTATCTGAATTTTGGCATTTTTAACTTGAGTGGTACCTTCATGTGTAACGGAAAGTCTATGCCATATATCATAAGATATTTCACATGAAGATATCCTATTGAGTTCATTAAATAGAAATAGAACAATATAATACGCTTACCTCCTTTTTTTTGGTGAACTTAGGGTGTTGTGCCTCTTTATTGAATAACAAGAAAGGTTTTTGGTGGTTACAAAGTGTAGCCACAAAAACGAACAAGACTGTACAAAGAAAGGAGAAAAACAAACTATACAAATCTACTATTTTTTTTTAAATGAAACCAAAAAACTTCATGATCAAAATGCAGATTCCTAAAGATTCTACTATTCCTTTCTCCTCAAAGCATGTAAATGACATGTATAGATGAGAACTTCAAACAATCCTTAAACAACAACATGTTATTAAAGGACTTCAAAACACCATGGAACTTCTGATATTCAGACCACATATACCATATAGCACAAGCATAACGACAACTAAATAATAGATGTGAAGATGTTTCTTCATGGTATTCACACAGAGAACATCTCGAAGCCAGCTGAAAAACCAATCCTCTTGAGATAATCAAAGGTAGAGACATTACCTAGAAAACCTTTCCAAAATAGTTGGGAGCTTCTTCTAGGGACACCATACCAGATCCAAGCTCCCCAACTAACAAAATGGTCTTTCTTTCTAACCAAATTCCAGCTATCTTTAATACTCATATCACATTTACCTTTAAACATGAAAAAATCCTCCTCCCTAGAAGGTTTAGTTTGAAACTTGAGAATATCTTTTAGCTCCTGTGCACCTCTAAAACTCAGAATTTTCTAATTACTTCCTTCAATGCATAGAGAGGCCTAGCAATTAAAACCTTTACCCAATCTGTAGAAAAGAGTATGATCAACCAAATTAAATAGCTTGAGCTTACCAGTAAGCCATAGATCGCTCTAGAATAAGAACTTCTCATCATTTCCCAAGAAAATATTGATTTCACTAAGAAGAGTATCCCTTTTCTCAAGATGTTTTCTCCAGAGCCAAAAAGAGTTAGCTCTGGCTTGCACCACCCAAATCGATTCTTCTTTAATGTACCTACCATGCCACCACTTAACCCACAAGGATTTTTTTATCTAAGGCTAAACTCCAGAGGTTCTTGATTAGACCAACTTTAACCCAATCATCAATACGATGAATAACCAAACCACCTTCTTTTCTGGATCTACATATAACATCCCAGGAAATAGTGTGACGATGTTTCTTATCCTCAGTATCCATCCAGAGGAAGTCTCTCATAAGCTTCTCCAGAGTTTTGACGATAGATTTAGGTAAAGGGAATGCAGAGGTGTAGAAGATATCATAGGCTGAAAGAGTGGATATGATGAGTTCCAACCTACCAACTTGGGAATGGATGTTACCTTTTCAAGATTCCAATCTGATTTTAAATTTATCAACAATAGGTGAGCACATCTCCTTAATTAGTTAATATCCTGATAAATAAGGAAACACCCAAATAATGAATTGGAAGGCTTGAAATAGGAATCTTCATAATATCTAACACATTTGTAACCTCCACAACTTTGTTAAGAAAGATCTGGATTTTCTCATTATTGAGCTTAAACCCAGAGATCCTACTAAAATTGTCCAATATATCCTTCAGACATTTTGCAACTTGATCATCAACCTTTGAGAATAGAAGTAAATCGTCAACAAAAATAAAATGAGAAATCTTCGTATCACCAGCCTGGGAAACATTTAGTCTTCTAGTTGAGACCTCAGCATTCACAATGGCAGACAGCCCCTGCATGAAAATAAAAAATAAGAGGGGGGATAGAGGGTCCCCTTGCCTCACACCATTAGATTCCCAAAACACGTCAGTCGGACAACCATTAACTAGAACTTTATAGGAGGCTGAGACAAAGGATTCTTGAATGTAATGAATCCAACAGATCAGGAAATCCATTCATCTCAAAAGGAATAAGATGTAATCTATCCAGACACTATCATAGGTCTTAGCTAAATCTACTTTAACACACATGTTCTTGTGAGGACCCACAAAGGTGCTAAGAATATCATTTGCAAGCAAGATAGCATCGCCAATTCTCCTACCCTTAACAAAAGCAACTTGGTTCAAGTCAATTAGCATAGGAATAACACGAGCCTACCTCTTTGCTAAAACCTTCATTCTCTCCTTGTATATGATATTGCATAGTGAAATAGGTCTAAAATCCTTTAAGTCAACAACAACATGTAGCTTAGGAATCAAAGCGATCAACGTAATATTGCATTCCTTCAAAAGTTTACCCAAACTAAAGAAAATAAGGATAGTAGAAACAATATCTTCACCTATGATGTCCCAAACTAATTTAAAGAAAGAAGTGTTAGACCCATCCGTGCCTAGAGCCTTAACATCATTCATCTTCCTCATCACATCCTCAATCTACTTCCTATTAAAAACACTTCTTAACATGTCAAATTGATCCTTAGAAAGTTGGGGCAAAAGCCACTCATCATTCCAGTAAACAACTTCATCAGACGAACTATTAAACAAACCTTCATAAAAGGATTTGACCCTTTCTCGAATTTTATCTATATCATGTATAATTCCTCCATGTTCATCCTTTAGAACATTGATATTGTTGCTAACCCTTTTGGTGTTAAGGTATGCATAGCATAATGTAGTATTTTTGTCACCCAACTTAAGCCACTGGATCCTACTCTTTTGACAGAGTAAATTTTCTCCATCCCTTAGAGCTTTACAAGTGTCATCTCTCAAAGTAGTGCCAACCTACAGAGATAAGAAAACGGATAAGTTCTTTACAAACCAAACAATGAATGACTTGTTCATTTCTCAAGACCAATCTAACATCAATCACCTTGTTAACCCAAATAACTATGATTCATGTATACAAATAGAAGTCGACATTATCATAGTAACAAGCACCAGGCCAAATATTATCCACGAAGTCATCAACATCATCTTTTTTTAATCCTGACACAAGAATGATATAGATGTCCGCCTTATTTCCACTCACTTCATCCCAAATGTGAGGAATTTTATTACCACCTTCTCTCACATTCCAAGATAAAATGGATAAGGATTCATCCATTTGGAAGAAGAGTCACTGTCTCTTTATCCCTCACACCCGTCTCAGATGTGATCATCACCTCCTTCTAAATCTCAATATCATTGAAGTTTGATAATGGAGAATATTTGTTCAGAGTTTCAGTAACAACTCTAATTGAAATTTTAGGACCAGTTTTAGGAACAACTCTCGACTTCTTCCTAGTAGTCACCCATTTCAACTCAGGAGAAATGATAGGGGTTAAGGAAGCTTTGGTAGAGACAAAACCTTGTACAACTTCAGACAAAATAGGGATGAACACATTTAACAAATCACATTCGGGGATAACTTCTACAACATCCATGAATATTTCTTCTTCTCCTTCTTCAATAGGATTTTTGGGGACCCAAGTCTTGGTGTTTTTTTTGGAGCTCTACCTTCCAATTTCCTAGGATCATCACAAAGGGAGGGTTTGTGACCATACAAGCCACATATCGAACACCTTGATGGCTGCCATTTGTACTCAAACTCAATAGTGTCCAATTGGCCGTCATCACTAATGGTTTATAGGTCCTTCGGGTATGTGAAATCTGTAGGTATCACCACTTGAATCCTAGCATACTCCAGTCTTCAAAACTCTGGGTCAACTTGTCAAGGCAAAGAGGTTTTCCTAGAATTGAGCTGATATAGTTGAACATTTCTACATCCGATAACTTGAGAGCGAGGTTATGGATCTTAAGCCAGATAGGGATTTCAGTTATCTTCATCTTCTCCAGTGGTTCCCCACATTACCATTTCTTAATAATAAGCAGTTCACCCGCCACAAACCAGGGACCCTCGTCAATCTCCGTCATCAAGTATTCATCGTTTCCTAACATGAAAATGAAAAAACCCCTTCCTCAAGATCTAATTTCAATGGAGCCTTTAACCCTCCATAGAAGGGCAAGATATCACACGAGTGTTGGCCAATGAGGCTTGAGTCCAACCACATATTCTGCAGTCATCCTACTCCATCTGGCATGGTTGCGATCCGCTATAGATCTAGGATATAGTAGCTTGCCTTCCACCGTCTGAATATTCATCTTGTTCAGATTAACAGGTCTGACAACATTTGTTTCCTTGAATAGATTAGATCAGTCCATTGAGTTCTTCGTGATAGAAACCCTAGATATTGGACCTTTCACATAGCTTCCAGATAAATAGCATTCTCTACGACCAGGGTCCAGAGGATCATACGCCTCAGTCGACTTAGTTGTCTCCTCCTCACTCGCCTGGATCGTTGCCTCCTCACTCACAAAATCCATATATTCTTACCTCCTTTGTATTTAATTGAACTTGTTTTACCATATCACGATCCCATGTTTCATATTCATTAGTAGAAAGTTGACAAGGTTAAGACACCATTGTCCAAAGCTCTAAGTTGATCCCTTAGAAGTATAATTGCATTCTTCATTTCCAATAGGTGTAGTTGCTTCCATCAAAGGGTGGTGGCCGAGTCACATGAGTTCCTTTAAGGTTGTCATTGCTAATCATGTTGTCCCCCAATTCTTCAAAACCTATTAGGGATCCTTGAAGACCTTCTCTGGTACAAATTGAAAGATTTAGAAGGGGGTTGAATAGAGATCTTTGATATTTTAAAAATAATTAAACACTCAACCAAAGAATGAGGAGGAAATGCAGAAAAAACTTCGATTTAGAGTGGTTCCAACATTTGAATCAAAGGTTGTCAATCTGCTACCTAATTGTCTAAAATTGGGTTTTTGAAAGTGATTAATTTTATTTACCTCTCATGGATTATACAAAAAAATACAATCACCTTCATTGATCTTGTAACACCCCTGACCTGGGTTATGGATTAACCATATAAGTTTTTCTTAAGTAAGTTGCTTACAAACTTTTTCTAAACTTTTGAAAAGTAATTAAGGCTCTTGGTGAAGTTTATTTTCAAGTATGAGCTTAATTGAAAACTACTTGTGCATTATATGATAGTCAGAGTGAAAAGTTCAATTTGCCCAAGGTGAGCAGTTACATTGTGATATGTCACATGTTGAATGTGTTCTAAGTGTTTTAGTAGCATAAGAGAGAGAATTATACTAAGTGGTGGCTTGTGGAGAGCGTAAATCTCAAATTATAACTTGTTTGAACAATGCTAGTACTTTGAGCACCAATTTTGGTACAATTTGTAATTTACTCAAAATATAGGGTAGAAATGCAAATTATTACCTCTAGAGTGTTCCTACTCCATCTATGTATCTTTTATAGGAAAGATAAGGAAGGATACACTATGTTTGAAGCATCTTTGAATGATGATACTCATGGTGAGGAATAGACCAAGAAAGAATTGATGGTAAAGCCTTATATGTGTTGTATCGAGTTGTAGACTTCATGTAGGAGCCCTATAAAGCAAGGAGCCATAGTAGAAGTCTCCTATCAGTGTTTTGAGCCTTGGAAAAGGCCATGATGGGAAAAGCACCTCAAGGGGGTGGCCCATGACAAGTTACAAGCTCCTTGAAAAAAGTATATTGATTTGCTTTATTGATAAGATAAAGATGATATAATTTACTCAACAAGATAAGGAATGGCCGAGATATTACCCCTAGATTATCCTCAAGACCCTTGAATTGAAATATATATATTTTTGCATGCATGGACATGTGTCAACCATGCATGACCATGTGTCATCTTGTAGCATAAGGTGGAGACACCTCTTATACACTTTATCTCATGAACCCAAGTATATATACTTCACCTTCCATGTACTTATGGAAGTTTACGAACCCAACAACCCTCCTCCTTGGATATATCATGCATAGCCCCTTATATATCATGAAAAGTAGCTCAAGGAAAAAGGGGTGCTCGAGCATGAAGCTTAAGGTAAGGCTTTGGTCATCTTCAATCTTGGTTGAAGTGGGATTTTAGGTTATGGATATTCCTCTCATTTCTTGTTCACGAAGTTATTAACTGTGGTGATTCCTAGTATATGGAGGAGTTGTAAACGAGCCTTGTACCTTGTATAAGCTCATTTCCATCCATAGGAACGTAAATCTTTGGATCTTGGATCTTTTAATTTGTTCATAAGGCGGGTTATATAACTTGAACCCAATCACATTATTATTCACCACCTATCTTACTATACTTGATGATCTACTTTCAATTCTGAGATTTTCTTGAATACTTGATGAATCTATGAGTTCTACTAGTTGGTTAGATCTATTATACATGCACTATAATAGTTAGAAAGAAGGTATAGATCTTGAAGAAGATGGTATCACTTTATAAAGTGATATCGGGTTATGCATACAAACAAGTACCTCTAACCCGATATGGTTATGTACATAAAACACTAGCTCAATATGTTCAAGAGTTATTACCTTATTTAATGATATGGAGATGAATTTCACACTTTGAGCACATTATGGTGTTAACCTTACACATTTTGCATGATAGGAAGTCAAGAAAAGACTCTATGCACAATACGGGGTCAAATATATACTTCTAAATTGATATGCTAAAATCCTATTTTGGGTAACCCGATTTGAGTAAGATAAGAAAGTACCTCTTGCATGATATGATCATGTAGTACACACCGGGTATATGATATCATGAAGCACACATTTTGTGCATGATATGATTGATTGAGCATACACTTATGCATAATATAAGACGTGTATTCAAAATACATGGTATAACCTGATACGGTTGAAATACCTTAAACCCGATATGAAACCCAAAATGGGGGTTAACTCGATATGGAGATAGATGATAGCTCATACACGATATGATCCATGTCTTAGGAATTATAGGGGAGATACCGACTTACACATCATACACGATACAAGTCTAAGACTATACCTCTTACACGATATAGAGATAGTGAGCACTCTAAACAACATATAGTTGGAAACCTAAGGTGATGGGTGAACCAATACAAGTGGTGAGTGATACTACATGCATGATATGATTGATATTCCTTGTATGATAGGAATAGAACCTACTTCTACCGTTTGAACGATATGAGGTCCAATTCATACCTCATGCACGATATGGCCCATTCTACCTAATATTATTGATAACCCTAGGTGATGGATTGAAATTTGATATGCCCTATCCTTTGTCCAGTGGATTGCGATAAGAGAATTCAATTAGTAACCTAGATTGTCATGTAAACTATATGATAGGGCTGATCCTTGAAGGTATAAAGAGGTTATGAGCCCAAGGGTCTACCTAACATGGTAACCTGATATGTTACCCAACATGGGGACCTGATATGATAAACCTAGATGGGAAATCGATATGGTATCTTGTATATACCACTTAAACAATACAAGATGAGGCATATAATCTATGCCCGATATGGTATGTTGTATATACCACTCAAACAATACATGATAAGGGACCAACCATATAGCTTATACCTGATATGGGGTCAAGCACCTAGCTCATGCCCGATATGAATCTAATTTCAGATGACAAAAATTAAGTGATAGTCAATCTAATATGGGTATGCGATATTATGTTAGGTGATACACCTTAAAACATGACATGGTAATGTGGTTATACTACATGACCGATATGGATACACTACATGAAGTAAAGAATGTATCTTAAAGCATAATATGATAGTATACACACATGTTGATACCCAATATGGTAGAGACACTCTAATCATATGTAGTAGATTGAGTGACATATGTTATGTATTTTGTTAATTGCAATATAAAAGATGATGAGGTTTTCTAATGGTGAACTAATGATCCTCAAGAGAAGGATTGAACCAAATTAGTAAAAAGTATGATATGATTAATATCCTAATAAGGATAAGAGAGAGACTTTTACATGTGTGATAAACATTTTGAAAAGTATGCATTGATACTTCTAAGATGAGTGGAGTATTAATTGGGGTTTGATTCTAGATATTATGAAGTTGAATCCTTAATTTGTTAATAAGAAGAAAACCCAACCCTAATTAAGGGTGATGGGATACTCTTATAACCCTAAATGATCAAGATGGCAAAATCCTAACCCTAATAATGGGAAGGATGTACTTTCTTATATCACATGGTGATGATGTAGGAAATCCAAACCCTAATAATGGGTAGGATGTATTTCCCTTGAATGGCATAATTATGTCATGGACTAATAGAGTTTCTACCATGAAGTGCAAACTTCAATAAACATGAGATGATGAGAATAACCCAGAATGAGCTATGATGTTGTGTATGTTATAGTTTTAAATGAGCCTTGTGAGCCATGTTAAATAATTGTACAATAAAGTATAATGATTATATAGTCTGATATCTTAAAAAGATAAGTTGTTACCTGTTAAGAGGTGACAAGATGCTTAGTCAAACCATGTGAGCTATGTGGAATACTTGTACAACAAGTAAAACGAATACCTTGGTCTGAGGACCTAGAGGTAATAGTTACATGTTACAGAGATAATAATGATATGTGGTGATCTAAGGGTTTGAATACCCAGGTCCAGTAATGATGATGATGATGATGATGATGTGAAGGGATGAGAATTCCCAATGATGTGATAAGGGACTGAGATCCCAAGTGTTATATATATATATATATATATATATATATATATATATATATATATATATATATATATATATATATATATATATATATATATATATATATATATATATATATATATATATATATATATATATATATATATATGCAAATGTGTTCCAGAGATTAGAAAAGTACTTGATAGATGTATTACACCTTTCCTTGTAGAATTTGTTTGTGATTAATGCTTATAACTTGTTTGATTCTAAAAGAATATTGTAATACAAATAATATATCATTAAAAACCATAAAATGTAGCTTCCCTGACCATTGATCCATCAGCGTCAAAATTTGCTGAATGGTGAAATGGGTTTTCCCACAGGATAACCTGGAGCACATATTTTTGAATATACGAGGGCGTGAGCTTGGACGGTCATATGTGAGCCAATCCCCTTTCTTGGTCCGAGTTGGGATAGCATTTTTCTTATACATGTCTATGGAGTTTTGAAAAATCCAAACATCTTAGAGATAGATATAGAGGTATACGAATTTGTCGAACAAACCACACTCCTTCGTATACATCAGGAGTCCATTCATGAAAAGGTGCTGACATGAAAAAAAAGAAACAGTTTGAATTAGGGGATTGGCTATATACCATATCCTGGCATGAGTACGACAGTGGTTGTAGACTCAGTAATGATCAAGGTGAACTGGCCCATGGCTCATAGTATGGCTATATGCCAAGACTCAGTAATTTTATAACTGGGGATGGTTGTGTGTCGGTTGTTCCCCGAAGAGAGTGCATGTTGCGACTGTAAATCTATAGCGAAGATGCCACTATACCTCGTCATAGCTAATTTGCAGTGACACGAGATGTCCTGCCAGTAGATGACATCAAACATCATGTTGAATCTGTGTGGTTTCATATTGACCGAGATAGGAGAGGTCTTGGCTGCCGCTCTGTAGTCGACCTTGTATGGTAATGACTTGTGAGATGTTAGTGGTCATTTGGAGCAAGAACGATATACTTCATCTCCTCAGGGCATACATGTGATTGTAAAATGTAATCAGTCGTGTGACGTATTTTCTTAGCGAACAAATACGGAAAACATTGGTTGAATTGTACTTCAATTATACATCTTAGTTGAAAGATGTTTTATATGTTCGTTTACATTCCTTGTAAAGTGAATCAATGGTTTATTACTCTATCATGGATAAATGCATCATTTTCTTAAGTAAAAAAATTACTCTCTCCTGTTCATACAATGATAAATCCTGCTAGTTAATATAAAAGAACCCATGCCCAGTTTTATAATTCTTATCTGTGATAATTATATGGTTGGCGAAGAGTTATATCTCTTGCTGGGACAATTGTCTCACCTCGTGGGATCCACAATTTTTAGGTGGATGTGCATGAGGAGGTAGAGACTTTTCTGTAGAGGGAGAGCAACAACCAGAGCAGCAGTGACAACTCAGGTTGAGTATAATGTATGTTGTGTTATGTAGATAGAAGTCCTATGTGTTGTCTTTGTACTCTCAAGTCCTTGGAGTCAGTCTGTAATGGTTTCATGAATGATATGAGGATTTTGCCTTGTATGCCTCGAGGTTTTATGTTGATTCAGTATATGTGTTGATAGAGAAACTGTTATATTTTGTCCTCGAGATGAGAAGAAATAGTGTTTGTATAATGTTAATCATGATATGTATAAGCTTTGGACCTTTCAGTAAGAGTTTCCTGGAAGAGGATCTCCTTGCAAAAAAATGGTTTTAAATTTTAGTAATTTTTATTATTCTGCTATTTATGATTATTCCGCATAATTAGTAACAATTTGGCTTTCGATTTGGTGGCGATCGTTTCTAGTTTGGTATCAGAGCTTAATGTTCATTGAGTCTATCGAGACATAGGATTAAGGTGTTTAGTCTGTTCTAGTGTCCTCTAGTATATCTTATAGTGACTTCTGCTTATGCAGATGATAAAGTAAAGCTTGAATATATCTGGAGAACATGAGACACACATTGCTGAAAGTAATGTTGTTGCACCAGGAGAAGGTGCAAGGGATCGGGCAAACGACTACCTGAGCATCTCCAGGTTGACCGAACCATGATAGAGATCCTTGCTTTTAATGCCCTCACGACATGTTTGGTTTGCAGTATTAAAAGTAGGATAGGATTTGGATCCCATGAGTAATCCCAATCCTATGTTTGTTTGTGCAATAATGACACAAGGATTCTAATCCTTATGTAACAACAATCCAATATAGGTAGGACTTTTGAGTTCCACACTCCCCCTAGGTATTAGATGGTATAAACTTTTGCACGCCCCTCGAACCCCACCCCTGCCCCGACCCCGACCCTGACTCTGACTCCAAACTACTTTTGCAATGACGCCTCCAGCCCATGCTCCGGCGTACAAGCACATAAATTGCTCCTTCACTATCACCGCCGTTAGAGACGGAATTCTTCATGGATGAATTTAGCTCTGTTGGATGGGGTCTGCCATAGAAGCGTCGTTTCCATCTCGGCAACAAAAAACAGTCGTATTTCATCAAAAGTTTCACGGCTTTGGCGTTGTTGTCTCCTTCATCAATGCTCATGTACCGAATCACAACACTCATGCATCAAATCACCCATCATCACGGTGTGTGCTACTGCTGATTCAAAAAAGTTATATGTTGCGACATTGCTGAAATCGGGAACGTAACAGACAAGTATGTTGCATTTTCATCCCTATTCTCTAGTAAACTAATCAACTATTTCTACGATCATGATTGAACAATAAAATTGGTACTTTTGTTTCAGATTGATTCAATAATAAACAACGATTGAAGCAATTAGCATGTTCTCTAATATAAAACCTAATCAATTCACATCATTTTTCTTTCATGAAAAGTAGTTGTCTTCAAGATGGAAAATCATGGATGCCCAACTTCAAATGGAGTTGTTAAAGTCAAGTTTTTTATTTGATTCTACAATGTATATTTCTGACTAATAATTTGAGATTGCAATGTTGTTAAACTTGCAACTAGCTCCTACATGACTTTTGACTTTATATTGCACATTCTAGTGTGATTTTTTAGATTGTAAATTTTTGATTTTTACTTTTTGACAGGTCGCATTTATTACAGAATTAACTTTGTATTAGTATCCATTGACCATGATGAACATCAAAACACAACACATGATTGGAGGAACAATTTGAAAAAGGTCATTACTAATCCTTGCTTTGCATCCAAACATAGGATCGGATCACCCAACTCCCCATCCTCCACATGTACCTCCCTATCCTATCCTCTTGCTCATACTATTACAATAACCAAACATGCCATCATTGGATTGGTTATGATAACATTGAGGGATATCAAGGATGAGATACCAGCAATACACCCTAGATTACCATCCCCCAATGATGAAATTTTAGGCTCTAGCAGGATTCCTGATCAACATCGTTATGTCAGAGCAACGAAAAATGTCAAAAGAATTAGGACACGACACAAAATCAAAGTCTTCTATAAGTGTAGGCAGGCAAGACATCTTATTAAGGACTGTCCATGAAAGAATAATGTGGTAGGGATTAAGAAATGATCTGACCAAATTCGAGAATCGATGTCTAGTAGCCCTAAAAAGTGGAAGTTTTTGGTACCACCAATGCAACCAACATCTAATACACCAGGATAGTGGCTCCTAAGAGAAGGAAAAGGACCTGATAGAACTCTTGATTTATCCTATAAATCGGTAATAAGGCTGATAAGATCAGGAAGTGCATATAAGAAATGTCATAAATGTAGACAAGTTGGGTATATTAGATCCTTTTATCTGAATAGAATGAAGGAAATGACCCAACCACTGAGGCAGAGTCAATAAGTCACTCAAGGGAAATGGTTTAGTAGTGATACACGAGGACGTGAACATATGTCTTGAGCACGTCCACCTACACCAAATAATGAAGCATGACGTTGGAAACAGGCAATGACAAGATTCTATGAAAAGAATCATCCTGAGGTAGTAATCAATCCACGAGTTGAGACAAGTCAAATGAAATAGTGTCATTTTAATATATCATTTCGTGATTTATCAGTTAAGTGTAAGAAAAGTAGTTGTCACTGAGCTTCCTCTAACTAGTCCTATGAGGACATAAGGAAGATGAGAATTTACATTCTATCTAGTAATCTTGAAAATGCTTTATAATTTCTTTTATCTATATGAAAGAGGATGAGCTGTAGAAGTTATGCCTAGAGAAAATCTAGGGATGTAAAGTCCTATATTTTTAATGATATGAAAATTAAGGAATATGATATTAAACAAGGTGCATACTACCTAATCTCAGTACTTGTTTACCCTGGCCAGGTATTCAACTATTGAAGATAAGGTAAGTATGGAACTCTTAGATTGTTATCTTTTTTATTACTCTAATTAAGTAGTCATTTTGAGACAATCTAGTGAGCATAACCAAACTAGAAATACGGCATGGATATTTTTATCACATCCTAAGTATAATAAATTGGAATTTGAGATGATCTCAGATTAATTTGTGTGTATGAGGCAGTACAAAGTATAATCCTCATGATAAGTGAAAGAGAACAAGGGAAACGATCCATGTTTAATAAAATATATGTGAATAGTATACATCTTTTCTGTAATGTGGAAATGGAAAATGTGATAAATTCAGAAAATGTTCATAAAAATGATTGAAAATAACAAAGGAAGGAATGATGATATGTAATCATCCATATAATTCCTATGCAGATGTCAAGGAACCTAGGATGAAACAAAAATAAATGACTAATGAACAGTTGAAAGTTCATGCAATAATCTTAGGAGATTATAACATCTCCTCTTTGATGAACAACCTTGGGTAATGATGGGGTGATAAAAAGAATATGTTTCTTTGTGTTCATTCCTTTATGGGACGTGGCAATCAAGTGAGACTTATGACACAAGATGTGCATACGATAGAAGTGTTCTATTGATGGATACATGGAAAAGTATCAATTCCCCTTGGACTTTGGTTACAAGATAAAGATATGTGTAATAGGTAATGTCCCAAGATGAAACAAAGATCCTTTTGTATGTTTGGTTGTGGTATTAACAACAGAGAGATGGAAATTATGAGGTTGTGATGTGTTTTTGACACATGTGATGGATATCAAGGTAAGGAATTTTGGTATTCAAGAAGTGCCATGTGGAATGGGAAAGTGTGGATATGACTCTTGATAAGGAATAATGTTTGGTTACCTAGAAGAGCCAACCTTGAGATAACTATAGTATGGGTATCATATGTTAGGGGTTTATGCTCTACATAAACTTGACATCAATAAGGTTTGGCACCTGAATTATCCAAAGAATGAATAGCACTTCTTTGACTTAGAAAGTGTAACCTGATACAAAATATACACTGCAGTAAAAAATGAAAAGACAGTTGAATATTTGTCTTGTATGACATATGCAAATGATAACCCTAAGTGGGAGGACTTTGTATTGGTCAAAGTTCTATGGAATCCCCAGGATATCAAGATGTTATAAGGAGATGTGATGATATAATACATGTATAACAAGTGTCTTCCTTTATCCTGGATTTCGGGGATGAAATCCTTGTTAGGGGTTTATAATTATAACACTCCTGTCCTAGGTTAAGTCTTAACCCAAGAAGTTTTTCTTAAGTAAGTTACTTACAAACTTGTTCTAAACTTTTGAAAAGTAATTAGGGTTCTTGGTGATGTTTATTTTCAAGTATGAGCTTAATTGAAAATTATTTGTACATTATATGATAGTCTGAGTGAAAAGTGCAATTTGCCCATGGTGAGGTGTTACATTGCAATATGTCACATTTTGAATGTGTTCTAAGTGTTTTAGTATCATAAAAGGGATAATTATGCTTAGTGGTGGCTTGTGGAAAGCCCAAATCTCAAATTATAACTTGTTTGAACAATGCTAGTACTTTGTGCACCAATTTTTGTACAATTTGTAGTTATGCTAAGTGGTGGCTTTGGTCGTTTTCAATCTTGGTTGAAGTAGGATTTCGGGGTATGGATATTCCTCTCATTCTTTCTTCACTAAGTTCTTAAATATGGTGATTCTTGGTATATGGAGGAGTTTTGAACGAGCCTTGGACCTTGTATAAGCTCATCTTCAACCATAGGAATGTTAACCTTTGGAGATTGGAGCTTTGAAATTGTTCATAAGGTAGGTTATATAACTTGAACCCAATCATGTTATTATTCACCACCTATCTTGCTATACTTGATTATCTACTTTCAATTTCAAGATTTTCTTGAATACATGATGAATCTATGAGTTCTAGTAGTTGTGTAGATCTACTGTCCATGCACTATAACAGTTAGAATGAAGGGCTAGAGCTTGAATAAGATGGTATCACTTTATATAGTGATATCAGGTTCAAGCATACAAACAAGTACCTATAACCCGATATGGTTATGTACATACAACACTAGCATGATATGTTTAAGAGTTTTTACCTTCTTGAACAATATGGAGATGAAGTTCACACTTTGAACACGTTATGGTGTGAACCTTACACATTTTACATGATAGGAAGTCAAGCAAAGACTCTATGCACGATACATGGTCAAATATATACTTCTAAATTGATATGTTAAAACCCTAGTTTGGGTAACCCGATTTGAGTAAGATAAGCAAATACCTCTTGCATGATATGATCATGTAGTACCAACCTGGTGCATTATATCTTGAAGCACACATCTTGTGCATGATATGATTGATTGAGCATACACTTATGCATAATATAAAACATAGATTCAAAATGCATGGTATAACCCGATATGAAACCCAAGATGCGGGCTAACCCAATATGGAGATAGATGATATCTCATACAAGATATTAGCCATTTCTTATGAAAGATATGGGAGATACCCAATTACACCTTACATATGATACAAGTCTAAGACTATACCTCATACACGATATAGAGATAGTGAGCACTCTAAACAACATACAGTTGGAAACCCAAGGTGATGGGTGAACTGATACAAGTGGTGAGTGATACTACATGCATGATATGATTGATATTCCTTGGATGATAGGAATAGTACCTACTTCTACCTTGTGAATTATATGAGGTCCAATTCATACCTCATGCACGATATGGTCCATTCTACCTAATATGATTGATAACCCTAGATGATGGATTGAAATCTGATATACCCTATCCATTGTGTAATGGATTGTGATATGAGAATCCAATTAGACACCTGGCTTGTCATGTAAACTATATGATAGGGCTGATCCTTGAAGATATAAAGAGGTTATTATCCTAAGGGTCTACCTAACATGGTAACCTAATATGTTACACAGCATGGAGACCTGATATGATAATCCTAGATGGGAAACCAATATGGTATCTTGAATATACCACTTAAACGATACATGATGAGGAATATACTCTATGACTAATATGGTGCACACCTTGTGTATGATAAGGGACCAATCATATAGCTCATACCCGATATGGGGTCAAGCACCCAGATCATACCTGATATGAATCTAATTAGAGATGATAAGAACTAAGTGATAGCTAATCTGATATGGGTATGAGATATGATGTTAGGGGATACACCTTAAAACATGACATGGTAATGTGGTTATACCACATGCCTGATATGGATACACAACATGAAGTAAAGAATGTATCTTAAAGGATAATATGATAGTATACACACATCTTGATACTCAATATGACAAACACACTCCAATCATATGTAGTTGATTGAGGGACATATGTTACATATTGTGTTAATTGCAATATCAAAGATGATGATGTTTGTTAATAGTGGACTAATGATCCTCAAGAGGAGGATTGAACCAACTTAGTAAAAATTATGATACGATTAATATCCTAATAAGGATAAGAGAGAGACTTTTACATGTGTGATAAACATGTTGAAAAGTATGCATTGATACTTCTAAGATGAGTGGAGTATGAATTAGGGTTTGATTCTAGATATTATGATCTTGAATCCTTAATTCGTTAATAAGAAGAAAACCCAACCCGAATGAAGGGTGATATGATACTCTTATAACCCTAATTGATTAACATGGAGATATACTAACCCTAATAATGGGAAGGATGTACTTTCTTATAACACATGGTGATGATGTAGGCAATCCTAACCCTAATAATGGGTAGGATGTATTTCCCTTGAATGGCATAATGATGTCATGTACTAATAGGGTTTCTACCATGAAGTGCAAACTTCAATAAACATGAGATGATGAGCATAGCTCAGAATGAGTTATGATGTTGTGTATGTTACAGTTTTAAATGAGCCTTGTTAGCCATGTTAAATAATTGTACAATAAATTATAATGATTATACAGTCTGATATCTTAAAAAGATAAGTTGTTACCTAGTAATAGGTGACAAGATGCTTAAACAAACCGTGTGAGCTATGTGGAATACTTGTACAACAAGTGAAATGAATACCTTGGTGTGAGGACCTTGAGGTAATAGTTACGTGTTACAGAGATAACATTGCTATTTGGTGATCTAAGGGTTTGAATACCCAGATCCAGTAATGATGTTGATGATGATGATGATGATGTGTAGGGATGAGAATTCACAGTGATGTGATAAGGGACTGAGATCCCGAGTGTGATATATATATATATATATATATATATATATATATATATATATATATATATATATATATATATATATATATATATATATATATATATATATATATATATATATATATATATATATATATATATATATATATATATATATATATATATACCCAAATGTGTTCCAAAGAATAGAAAAGTACTTGATAGATGTATTGCACCTTTCCTTTTAGCATTTGATTGTGATTAATGATTATAACTTGTTTGATGCTTAAACAATGTTGTAATACACTTATTATCATTAGAAACCATAAAATGTAGCTGCCCTGTCCATAGATCCATCAGCATCAGAATTTGATGAATGGTGAAACGTACTTTTTCCACAGGATAACCTGGAGTGAATATTTTTGAACATGTGAGGGCGTGAGCTTGGACGACCATATGTGAGTTGATCCCCTTATGTCTGAAACCTTGGGTATTATATATATGCCATATCCTGGCATGAGTATGCCAGTGGTCGTAGACTCAGTAATGAGCACAGTGAACTGGCTCGTGGTTCAGAGTATGGCTATATGCCATGACTCAATAATTTTATAACAGGGGACAAATGTGTGTATGTTGTTCCACTAAGAGAGTGCATGTTGCGGCTATAACTTTATAGCAAAGATGCCACTATACCCTGACATAGCTAATTTGCAATGACACGAGATGTCATACCAGCAGATGAAACAAGATGTCGTGCTGAATATGTGTGGTCTTATACTGATTGAGACATGAGAGGTCTTGGCAGCTGGCTCTGTCATTGACCTTGTATGGTACCGACTTGTGAGAAGCTTTTGGTCGGTTGGAGCATGAATGGTATACTTGATCTCCTCAGGGCATAAGTGTGATTGTAAAATGTAATCAGCTATGTAGCGTATTTGCTTAGGGATCGAATACAGAAAACATTGGTTGATGCGTACTTCAGTTGTACAACTTAGTTGAAAGATGTTATTTATTTTTCTTGACGTTCCTTGTAAAGTGAATTGATGGTTTATTACTCTATCATGGACAAATGCATAATTTTCTTAATTAAATGAATTACTCTATCATGTTCATACAATGATTAATCCTGCTAGTTAATATAAAAGAACCCTTACTCAGTTTTATAATACTTATCTGTGATAATTATATGTTCGGAGGAGAGTTATATCTCTCGCTAGGACAATTGCCTCACCCTGTGGGATCCACAATTTTTAGGTGGACGTGCACGAGGAGGTAGAGAATTTTCTATAGAGGGAGAGCAACAACCAGAGTACCAGTGATAGCTCATATTGAGTATATTGTCTATCGTGTTCTATAGATAGAAGTCTGATGTGTCATCTCTGTACTCTCTGGTCCTTGGAGATAGTCAGTAATGGTTTCATGAATGATCTGAGGAGTTTGGCTTGTATGCCTCGAGGCTTTATGTTGCTTCAGTATATGTGTTGATAGTGCAATTGTTATATTTTGTCCTCAAAATTAGAAGAAATAGTGTTTCTATAATGTGAATCATGATATGTATAAGTTTTGGACCTTTTAGTAAGAATTTCCTAGAATAGGATCTCCTTGCAAAAAAGTGGTTTTAAATTTTAGTAATTTTTGTTATTCTACTATTTATGATTATTCCACATAATTAGTAATGATTTGGTTGTCGGTTTGGTGGTGATCGTTTCATGTTTGGTATCAGAGCTTAAGGTTCGTTGAGTCTACAAAGACATAAGACTAAGGTGTTGAGTCTGTTCTAGTGTCCTCCAATATATCTTATAGTGACTTCTGCTTCTGCAGAAGATAAAGTAAAGCTTGAAGATGTACATAGAACATGAGAAACACATTGCTGAAAGCAATGATGTTGCACCAGGAGAAGGTGCAAGGGATTGGGCAAGAGAAGAATGATTGCCTAAGCATATCTAGGTTGACCCAAACATGATAGAGAGCCCTACTTTTAATACCCTCACTAGACTGGTTATGACAACATTGAGGTGTATCGAGGATCAGATACAAGAAATACAATCTAGATTACTAGCCCCCAATGGTGAAATTTTGGGCTCTAGTAGGATTCCTGATCAATATCGTTATGTTAGAGCAATGGAAAATGTTGAAAGCATTAGGACACAAAATGAAATCAGAGTCTGCTACAAGTTTAGGCAGGCATGACATCTTATTAAGGACTATCCATGAAATAATAATGAGGTAAGGTGTAACGACCCTGCCTCCCGGTAACCCCCAATTAAGGGAGACCCGAAGGTCAGAGCCGTTATCTAATTAACAGGATCAAAGGTTCGACAAACAATCAGTAATAATTAATAAACTTTACCAACTAAACTGAAAATTGGTATAAAATAAAACTGTTCTTACCTTGGAAAAACTGGGATTTCTAAACTTCTATCCATGAAGATGTTACTCTAACTAATCCTCCTGTGTATGTTACTTCTCATTTAATTCCACATATGCCACTTTACTGTTTGTTCTTTTCATTTGTACCTAAAACGCCGACAAACAAAACGTCGGTCAGTATATCGAAATATACTGGTATGTGGGGACAACCAAAAGTTTGCACATATGGCTAACAACTTAATAATCACAATCAAATTATTTAACAAGCCAATTTACACTTTTCAGTATGAAATTCTCCACCGCTTTTGCCCTAACCCTGGCATACCCACCTTAGGGTGCCCTTTGCCAATGACTTAAGGCCACCTTCTCAATCCCGAGCTTGGTGCCTGGGGGTCACCACTCATGGTTCCCACTAGTCATGCAATATCATAGGACACCTTCTTGGTGCCTGGGGTCACCACTCAAGGTGTCCATTGGTCTACCCATCTGGGCCTGACCTTTGGTATCATCCATCAGGGTGGCATGTAGGTGCGGGAATCCATACTTCTATTATTAATGTGATAAGCATAGTGACTTTATAATTTGCAAGTATGAGCATCAAAATTGATAATTTGCATTCAACAATTTATTTCAAGCCACGATGGAAACATCGATAAAATCCCGGAAAACTAATTCGGGTAGTCATAAGAGTAACCACATACTTGTACATGCAGATTTGAGACAGAATAGTCAATCAATAATAGGCAAGCAAGAATTCAATAAGATCCTGAAATAAGCATCCAATATTTTCTATCATGGATCATGGTATCAAAAAGACCTTATTCGAGCCCTAGGGTTACTATTTCATTTTTAGAGTTTCTATTGCAATTAGGGTTTCCTTTCATCTTTCACTATTTTAAACCCTAATTATTCACAAAAGATATTAAGGTTATCCCTTAACAACATTTAACCTTATTTTCGAATTAAAGGCATCACTATCCATCAATTAAACCCATTAAACTTATCTTGCATTGAAATTGTCATTTTTATCCTTTTAATCCATGACAATATCATTATGCTTATTTATCATCAATTTGTAATTCATTATGCTCTACTACTCATATGAACATTATTAATCATTAATTCTACTTTGATTCATGAGAAAACCCTAATTACTACCTTTAGGGTATTTATCCACAAATTAACAACTTTTTAATGTTCGAAGTAGGTTATAACCCTGAAAACTTAGTTCTATTTATGAAATTGAACAATTAAAGACATCAATAGTCCTAAGTTCCAACATTAGGGTTTCAAGGCCCCATTAAAGAATATTCATGCATATGAAACTCTAAATTACCTAATTATATGCAAAGTTCGTCCTTTTTCTTCCTAATATTCCATTTTATCATTAACAGGCTAATATCAACATTAATCATCTATTAAACCCTACTAATCACTTTAATCATACCAAAATAGGATTTCTTAATCACTAATACACTAAAGTTAACAATTTCCATTACTTTTCGCATTGCAATAAGAATCAGGCTTCAATTTTATTTTTATCAGATTCTCCTCATTTTTCTGAGCAACTTTCATATTTTATGCGAACCTATCCGAGCTACGGATATTTAGTTATGAATTTAGCAAAATTACCTCACTTGGGCCAATCCGAATCTGCCACGTCACCCTATGCGGCTTGCCTTGAGTTTTATAACCAGATTACGAGAATACCCCTGGTAAGTCATCCGTTCCTTCACTACCCATAGGGGTAGAACGGTCCAATGACCGATTCACCATCTTCTTCCTCACGATGGCGCTACAGCCACCCTAGCCGCGCCTTTCACGACTTCTCCTCCTTCCATGGGACCTCGACAGCCCTCGGGGATGGCGCTATCACCTCCGCCACCCACCATCGTCCTCCCTCAAGCTTTGACCCACGACCAGGTCGGACCTGCAACTTGCAGCTGCAAGTGCAGCCGCGGTTGCAGTCAAACGGAGGTCGTTCCCACCTCCCTAGGCCGGATCTTGCCACCAAAACGTAACCTTGACTCCGCAGCACCCCTGTGCACGCTGGGAGACTCCAGATCGTGGCCAGTATGGCCGTTCCTCGAGTGAGATCCGTCCGCGGTCGCTGCTGCACTGCGGCCATCTTTGCAGACCTTCGTAAGGCGTGATGCGAAGATTATGGCGGAGGTAGCTTGTCCACCAGTCTAGGGTTGTCGTGGAGTCTTCCTACATCCATCATGACGACAAAACTACCCTTCCTAGCTCCGGGGATAGTACTACACTCTTGCTAGGGTTTTGTGTGCAAGAAACAAGAAGGAGGGAGAGAGGGGTGTGTGGGATCTTTCTGGAACTCGACCCTGGGCTCTGTCCCCTTTTATAGGGGAGTATATCCTCGCCCTAAGATGCCCATCTAAGAGGAAACAAGTCTTCTCCTATTAGGAAAATGATTTCTTCAAAAAGAAACTAGTTCTCTCTCTCTCTCATAATTCTTTAGTATACCTTCTTCCTTTGATATTAGGATTTTGAAAATTATCCCTCTTATTCTCTTTGTTCTTGCTTTTTAAACTATTGGCACGAAATTCTATTTTCATTTAATAGGAAAATACTTTCTTTTTACCAAATTCACAAAATTCATTAATAATATACCACATTATGCTCTTATTTTGCTATCTTGGTATTTTCTCTTTCTTTCCCCTTTATTGGGGCTCCTTGGACCCCAAGAAACTCAAAGAATTCGAAATTCCTTTTTAAGGAATATCCACTATCCTTAAATGCATCAATATGCATAATTCTCATTATCTTGTTTTATTTCTTATTAAAATATTTCCTTTTGTGGATTTCTCTTTATTTCTATTTTATTTTCCTCATTGGCATTCCTTTTATCATTAGAAATCATTGGGATACGAAATCCCACTAAGGATAACTCAAAAATACCTCTTTTCACATATTTTCCGTTTTCATCAATGTTTTCAATTTCTTTATTAACAAGGCAATACTTAATTGCTATTTTCTTTTCTTATTGCCTTTTCTTTGCAACTTTAGACTCCTTGGAACCCAAGGAATCTAAGAGGCACGAAATCCTCTTTGGATTTGCCTTCTAGAGGTTTCCAAACCTTTCTTATCTCAAATTCTCATTTATTCATTAATAAATCGAATATCCTTGTTATTGGGCCCAATAGCCAATAAAGCCCACAAATAAAACAACAAGGCTATTTTAAATGAAATCCATTTATTCAAAATAGATTATATCAATTATTTGTTCAAAAATATTTAATACGAGAAATTATATTTCTCAGCAAATGAACCCAAAGTTGGGGTTGTAACATCCTTCCCCTCTTATAAGAATTTTGTCCTCAAAATTCCATCAAGCAAGTAAACAAACAGGATAATCCATTCTTATGTCCATCAGGGCTACCATGTGGCTTTACCCTATCCATGGTGCTTTCCAAGAACCTTCATCATCTCATATTCCTCCATCTGAGTTCTTTCCTACCTTGGTATATCGTACCCTCATAGGTGACTCAGGACATTTCAGCCTCTCAAAAGCTGAATAGGTTCAGGGCTCAACACATGGCTTGGGTACCTCACATAGTGCTCTAGATCGGACTCATGGAACACATCACACATCATGTTATCCTGAGGGGTAAGACTAAACACAACCATCTCCACCAATCCATCTCAAATGGATCCCTATATCGGGGATTCAGCTCTCTTAGTTGTAGCTTAGAGGGGTCGGATTTTCACATTATTCCTCCACAGTGAACTGCATGTCAGTCTGCTTTGCATCATCTCATGACTCATGTCACTACTGGGCTCTCTCTCAGCCATTGCACGATCAAAGCGACGTCATCTGCACACACCTGGGGTTCTTTTATGACCTTCGCGAGGCCTCCTTCACCAACATCATCACAATGAAGTGGTGACCGACACTACCTCCTTATGGAACATCTTGCATCCCGATAAAGGCCATGGTGGTTAACATCACATCTTAGGAACTGTCTCTATGTATCACCCTAAATGAGCACACATGCTCTCATCAGACCCACTAGTCCGGATCATACTGTCCATTAGTATGGGGTGATAAACTGTACAAACACTGAGCTCTTCATGTATATACTTCCACCTCATGGAAGTGAACCTTTAGGTCACATCAAGAACTTTTAAATTCACGTCATGGTGTAGTCGAACCATCTCTTTTCATATGTAGTTCAACCAGATCTGTCCCTTGACAGAACTCTTCCTTTCTCATGTCATCTAGGTAAGGCGATCTACCATAACCCATATTGTGTCTTGACCTTCTTGGTCTAGGAGAGACTCACAACATCCATAATGATGAACTCTCATTCCTTCTCGGGAACTCTTTATACTTTATATCCATGCACTGGGATAATGGTGTTCATCCTTCACCTCCTGGCTTGCATGGCCACATGCTACATGCAACTTTGTTTTAAGCATCCAGAATGCTACCATCACTTACTATCTTTGTAGTATCAAGGTGTATCATGATCTTAAAACCATGATCTTCTATAAATCATGATTCCTCGAGATCGATACCTCAGAAACCCTAAACTATTTTCATCAGGGTTTTATTACCTCCCTATCCAAAGAAGTGTATTTGAGGTCTTATTACCATCCTTTTACTACATCAAGGGCTAAACTGGCTAACCAAATGACCATTAACTTGTTCAACGTATCAAAACACATATTCTTTCCAAACTTAGGGTTAGCCAAACAACCTCAACCTCTTCTAGCCTCTAACTAAATTAGGCAGCCAGATCTCAACCAGAGCATTCATTACCACTTCACCTCTTTAGGTGTCAGGTAATGTGATGATATACATCTCCATGTATTATACTTATCATCTCATGTCAAATTCTAAGTTGATCTTCATCAAGAAACTCTGAACTCATCCTCATGGTGATCCAACTCAACTTTGCATAACTTGCAATTTCCACGTAGCTCATGATAAGACATCCTTACAAGATGATTTTCTTAATACTCCTAGTGTTAGTAAACCATCCATGTACCATTCACTTCACAAGGGTATGTTATCATCTCTGTCCTCATACCTTGTAGCAATGTTTCAACTTGCATTATCTTTTATCCTTGGTGTATGGCATGCGTACTGTCCTATCTCTCACCCCCATAACAAGAGGAAATAAGCATTTGGCTACAGTCCAAATACAGAGTTCTTCCTGTTCCAAGAGTAGAGATGGTACAACCCACCTCGCCAGTACACTTTCAAATCTAAGTTGAAACGTGCCACATATCATCCTGATATCAAAATTACTTCCATGGAAAACTGGTCCCGAACTTACTTGGTCCAAGCACAATCCTTAGTCGTCTCCTCTAGGTCTATAGGGTGCCACCACTTTTGGGGTCATCCCTCTTCCCTTATGCACCAGAGAGTGCCCTACTCATCTGCCCTTTGGGTCCCATGAGTTCATGAAGGTGATCAATCTCCTAACCCATGGCCCTCGGACAATGATAGGTGTTACCTCCCGACCCTATGGTCATGTGCAACTAGGGAATTAGGCAACTCCGTCTTTCATCGGTCTTATCCCTACCTGACCCTAGGATAGACTTGGGATTATCTTATAGTACAAGTCTGACTTAGAACCTTACCCAAGCCTTCATCATCTCTTTCTGCATTCATGACTGACTTTCATCCCTTCACAGGGGTCATGGCAACCTGCCTACCTTGGTCAGGCCCCGTACCGGTTACCTCCATGGTAACTCATCCACATGCACTTACAGATGGTTATCTATGGGCCTATAGGTTCATTTTCATACCATGTACTCTTCACTTAGCTTCTCAAGATCATATGAGACCTCTTTAAGTCATCTCAAAACCGACAGAACTGGTACACACCCTACCAAAGGGTCCTCTCCCAGGATGGGAGGAACTACAACCCGTGACAGCAATGTCACAACCATCCTTAGGGTTTACATCTGTATGAGCATGCTTAAACCAACAACTACTAAGGCACAAGCGTACCTACGAAACCATGCTAGGTCACACTCGTTCTCTTTTCTCATCAGATCAACTTATTCGTGAGGGGTTCATCAAACATACCCTTACCTGAAGGGGTTTTCCTTTACCTCTACACATTAAGAGTACCATGCTCGAAACTATAGAGACTCAAATCTCAACATGAGCATTGGGTACACCGCTTCCCCTCTTAGGCCTAGGAACCCTAGGTTCGCCTCCGGGTGTCCAACTGCATACTCATTCTCTTAACCAGGAATCCAACATGTCCAAGATATGTCATGTACTCCCATGATCTTTCTACTCAAGCAACACTTCAGAGTTGATTCTTCTTCCTGGACAACTACTAGGTATAAAGCCTCACAACTGGGGCCTTAACCTCCTCAGGGTCTAAAGCACTCTCTATCACATCTAGTAGGTAATCACTTATACCTTAGGTACCAGAAGCACCATCCTCCCTCTAGGGTTTGGTTACTCTCAAGCTAACCAAGACATCAACCTCCAGGGATCATGCATGAGGCAACCATTATCATCCTCTTAGGTTGCATCATCCTCTACTATCCATTGTTCCTAAGTCTCAGAACCTAAGCTTCCAACTTTCCTGATGGGTTCTTGCTTTCTCTCTCTAGAGCTAGCCCTACTACTAGAGGTCCCCTCTCCATGAAGGCTCATGCTCACAAGCATACCCCTATGTGGGTGAAGCCTATGTTGAACTCATGTTTGGCTCGAGATTATCCATATGCTTATCCCATAGGCCATCCATCATATCCTTTTGGCCTTAGTTTTAACCTACTGTTCACATTACTGATGTACTCAGGGTGCAATCTATATCCTACTTGCAACAGCCCATAAGGTTTATATAGGTTCATATCTAACCTCTCATGGCTCATATGACAAACCATAGGCATGTCCATCCAAACACCCAGTCTACCATGACATCTAATCTCATCATGTCTCTCTCTCTAACCTTCTCTTAGGGTTAGGGTTAACATCATCCTCAAAGGATGTGCTAGGTCTCTACCTTTAATGGAGGTCTCTACCTCCAAGACTAACTCTCTCTACACATCCTCCTGCCAAGGAGGTCTATCCTCAGATCTCTCCTGGGGGCAATGACAACTCTTGTCATACGACCTAAGCATGTATCTATTCCTTTACGCTTACTCTATTAAGCTTATGTCCATGACATCTTATTTACATGCTTTTTATTAATTTGGTGGAGGATTCCTTAATCCTTATCAACCTTACCCATACCTCAAGAGGGTGAGGAGAAGAGAGAAAACCCTAATCCTTAATAGAATTTGAGTTGAGAAGGGATGAACAAGATGAGAGAGTCCTAAAGGTATCTTATTTCGATTCATACCCTAAGACTTTGGCCAGGCAGTCACACGAATCTGGGAGTCCTCGTATTCCGACTAGCGGTGTGGAGGAAAATATTGCCAGCCCCCGGTCGTGATCCTTTTCTAGACACCTCTGTCTTTCAGATAATCCTCTAATAACTCCCTTGGGTTCTATAGAATTTGTAAAATTTAATAATTATTAAAGATTAAGTGAGGAACCTACGCTCTGATACCAATTGTAACGACCCTGCCTCCCGGTAACCCCCAATTAAGGGAGACCCGAAGGTCAGAGCCGTTATCTAATTAACAGGATCAAAGGTTCGACAAATAATCAGTAATAATTAATAAACTTTACCAACTAAACTGAAAACTGGTATAAAATAAAACTGTTCTTACCTTGGAAAAACTGGGATTTCTAAACTTCTATCCATGAAGATGTTACTCTAACTAATCCTCCTGTGTATGTTACTTCTCATTTAATTCCACATATGCCACTTTACTGTTTGTTCTTTTCATTTGTACCTAAAACGCCGACAAACAAAATGTCGGTCAGTATATCGAAATATACTGGTATGTGGGGACAACCAAAAGTTTGCACATATGGCTAACAACTTAATAATCACAATCAAATTATTTAACAAGCCAATTTACACTTTTCAGTATGACATTCTCCACTGCTTTTGCCCTAACCCTGGCATACCCACCTTAGGGTGCCCTTTGCCAATGACTTAAGGCCACCTTCTCAATCCCGAGCTTGGTGCATGGGGGTCACCACTCATGGTGCCCACTAGTCATGCAATATCATAGGCCACCTTCTTGGTGCCTGGGGTCACCACTCAAGGTGTCCATTGGTCTACCCATCTGGGCCTTACCTTTGGTATCATCCATCAGGGTGGCATGTAGGTGCGGGAATCCATACTTCTATTATTAATGTGATAAGCATAGTGACTTTATAATTTGCAAGTATGAGCATCAAAATTGATAACTTGCATTCAACAGTTTATTTCAAGCCACGATGGAAACATCGATAAAATCCCGTAAAACTAATTCAGGTAGTCATAAGCGTAACCACATACCTGTACATGCAGATTTGAGACAGAATAGTCAATCAATAATAGGCAAGCAAGCATTCAATAAGATCCTGAAATAAGCATCCAATATTTTCTATCATGGATCATGGTATCAAAAAGACCTTATTCGAGCCCTAGGGTTACTATTTCATTTTTAGAGTTTCTATTGCAATTAGGGTTTCCTTTCATCTTTCACTATTTTAAACCCTAATTATTCACAAAAGATATTAAGGTTATCCCTTAACAACATTTAACCTTATTTTCGAATTAAAGGCATCACTATCCATCAACTAAACCCATTAAACTTATCTTGCATTGAAATTGTCATTTTTATCCTTTTAATCCATGACAATATCATTATGCTTATTTATCATCAATTTGTAATTCATTATGCTCTACTACTCATATGAACATTATTAATCATTAATTCTACTTTGATTCATGAGAAAACCCTAATTACTACCTTTAGGGTATTTATCCACAAATTAACAACTTTTTAATGTTCGAAGTAGGTTATAACCCTGAAAACTTAGTTCTATTTATGAAATTGAACAATTAAAGACATTAATAGTCCTAAGTTCCAACATTAGGGTTTCAAGGGCCCATTAAAGAATATTCATGCTTATGAAACTCTAAATTACCTAATTATATGCAAAGTTCGTCCTTTTTCTTCCTAATATTCCATTTTATCATTAACAGGCTACTATCAACATTAATCATCTATTAAACCCTACTAATCACTTTAATCATACCAAAATAGGATTTCTTAATCACTAATACACTAAAGTTAACAATTTTCATTACTTTTCGCATTGCAATAAGAATCAGGCTTCAATTTTATTTTTATCAGATTCTCCTCATTTTTTTGAGCAACTTTCATATGTTATGCGAACCTATCCGAGCTACGGATATTTAGTTATGAATTTAGCAAAATTACCTCACTTGGGCCAATCCGAATCTGCCACGTCACCCTATGCGGCTTGCCTTGAGTTTTATAACCAGATTATGAGAATACCCCTGGTAAGTCATCTGTTCCTTCACTACCCATAGGGGTAGAACGGTCCAATGACCGATTCACCATCTTCTTCCTCACGATGGCGCTACAGCCACCCTAGCCGCGCCTTGCACGACTTCTCCTCCTTCCATGGGACCTCGACAGCCCTCGGGGATGGCGCTATCACCTCCGCCACCCACCATCATCCTCCCTCAAGCTTTGACCCACGGCCATGTCGGCCGAGATGGGTCGGTCAGACCTGCAACTTGCAGCTACAAGTGCAGCCGCGGTTGCAGTCAAACGGAGATCGTTCCCACCTCCCTAGGCCGATCTTCCCACCAAAACGTAACCTTGACTCTGCAACACCCCTGTGCACGCTGGGAGACTCCAGATCGTGGCCAGTATGGCCGTTCTTTGAGTGAGATCCATCCGCGGTCACTGCTGCACTGCGGCCATCTTTGCAGACCTTCGTAAGGCGTGATGCGAAGATTATGGCGGAGGTAGCTTGTCCACCAGTCTAGGGTTGTCGTGGAGTCTTCCTACATCCATCATGACGACAAAACTACCCTTCCTAGCTCCGGGGATAGTACTACACTCTTGCTAGGGTTTTGTGTGCAAGAAACAAGAAGGAGGGAGAGAGGGGTGTGTGGGATCTTTCTGGAACTCGACCCTGGGCTCTGGCCCCTTTTATAGGGGAGTATATCCTCGCCCTAAGATGCCCATCTAAGAGGAAACAAGTCTTCTCCTATTAGGAAAATGATTTCTTCAAAAAAAAACTAGTTCTCTCTCTCTCTCATAATTCTTTAGTATACCTTCTTCCTTTGATATTAGGATTTTGAAAATTATCCCTCTTATTCTCTTTGTTCTTGCTTTTTAAACTATTGGCACGAAATTCTATTTTCATTTAATAGGAAAATACTTTCTTTTTACCAAATTCACAAAATTCATTAATAATATACCACATTATGCTCTTATTTTGCTATCTTGGTATTTTCTCTTTCTTTCCCCTTTATTGGGGCTCCTTGGACCCCAAGAAACTCAAAGAATTCGAAATTCCTTTTTAAGGAATATCCATTATCCTTAAATGCATCAATATGCATAATTCTCATTATCTTGTTTTATTTCTTATTAAAATATTTCCTTTTGTGGATTTCTCTTTATTTCTATTTTATTTTCCTCATTGGCATTCCTTTTATCATTAGAAATCATTGGGATACGAAATCCCACTAAGGATAACTCAAAAATACCTCTTTTCACATATTTTCCCTTTTCATCAATGTTTTCAATTTCTTTATTAACAAGGCAATACTTAATTGCTATTTTCTTTTCTTTGCAACTTTAGACTCCTTGGAACCCAAGGAATCTAAGAGGCACGAAATCCTCTTTGGATTTGCCTTCTAGAGGTTTCCAAACCTTTCTTATCTCAAATTCTCATTTATTCATTAATAAATCGAATATCCTTGTTATTGGGCCCAATAGCCAATAAAGCCCGCAAATCAAACAACAAGGCTATTGTAAATGAAATCCATTTATTCAAAATAGATTATATCAATTATTTGTTCAAAAATATTTAATACGAGAAATTATATTTCTCAGCAAATGAACCCAAAGTTGGGGTTGTAACATAAGGATTAAGAAAATATCTATCCAAATTCGGGAATGGATGTCTAGTATCCCTATAAAGGGGAATTTTTTGGTACCACCAATGCAACCAACATCTAATACACCAGGACAGTGGCTCCCAAGAGAAGGAAAAGGACCTGATAGAACTCTTGATTTAGCCTCTACATCGGTAATAAGGATGACAAGATCAGGAAATGCATATAAGAAATGTCATAAATGTAGACAGTTTGGGCATATTAGATCCTTTTGTCCAAATAGAATGAAGGGAATGACCCAACCACCAGGGAAAATCAACAAGACTCTCAAAGGAAATGGTTTAGTAGTGATACATGAGGACGTGGACAAACGTCCCGAGCAGGTCCATCTGCACCAAATAATGGAGCACGACGTTGGAAACATGCAATGACTAGATTCTATGAAAAGAATCAGCCTGATGTAGTAATCAATCCACGAGTTTAGACAAGTCAGATCAAATAGTGTCATTCTGATATATCATTTCATGGTTTTATCTGTTAAGTATAAGAAAAGTAGTTGTCATTGAGCTTCCTCTGACTATTCCTATGAGGACATAAGGAAGATGAAAATTTACATTTTGTCCAGTAATCTTTAAAATGCTTTATAATTTCTTTTATCTGTGTGAAAGAGGATGAGGTGTAGAAGTGATGCCTAGAGAATATCCAGGGATGTTAAGTCCTATATTTTGAATGATATGAAAAGTAAGGAATATGATATTAAACAAGGTGCATACTACCTAATCTCAATACTTGTATACCTTGTCCAGGTATTCGACTATTGAAGATAAGGTAAGTATGGAACTCTTAGATTGTTATCTTTCTTATTACTCTGATCAAATAGTCATTTTGAGACAATCTCCTGAGAATAACAAAACTGGAAATATGGCATTGATATTTTTATCACATCCTAAGTACAATAAATTGGAATCTAAGATGATCTCAAATCAATCTGTGTGTATGAGGAAGTAAAAAGTATAATACTCATGATAAAAGAAAGAGAACTAGGGATATGCTCCATGTTTAACAAAATCTGTGTGAATAGTAAACATCTTTTCCATAATGTGGAAATGGGAAATGTGATAAAATCATAAAATGTTCATAAACATGATAGATAATAACAAAGAAATGAATGATGATATGTAATCATCCATATAATTTCTATGCAGATGGCAAGGAACCTCGGATGAAACAAAAATTAATGACTAATGAATAGTTGAAAGTTAATGCAATAATCTTAGGAGAAGATAATGTCTCCTCTTTGATGAACAACCCTGGGTAATGATGGGGTGATAAAAATAATATGTTTCTCTGTGTTCATTCCTTTCAGGGAGATGGAAATCATGTGATTCTTGTGACACCTGATGTGCATGAGATACAAGTGTTCTATTGATGGATACTTGGAAAAGTATCATATCGCCTTGGACTTTGGTTCCAAGATAAAGATATGTGTAATTGGTAATGTCCCAAGATGAAAAAAAGATCCTTTTGTATGTTTGGCTATGGTATTAACAAAAGAGAGATGGAAATGATGAGTATGTAATGTGTTTTTGACACATGTGATGGGTATCAAGGTAAGGAATTGTAGTATTCAAGAAGTGCCAGGTGGAATCGGAAAGTGAGGATATCTAATATAATTCTTGATAAGGAATAATGTTTGGTTACCTAGAAGAGCCAACCTTGAGATAACTATAGTATGGGTATCATATGTTAGGGGTTTATGCTCTGCATAAACTTGACATCAATAAGGTTTGACACCTGAATTATCCAAAGTATGAATGGAACTTCTCTGACTTAGAAAGTGTTACCTCATACAGAATATACACTACAGTCAATAATGAAAAGACAGTTGAATATATGTCTTGTATGACAGATTCAAATGATAACCCTGAGTGGGAGGCCTTTGTATTGGTCAAATTACTATGGCATCCATATGAATGCATATTCACCCTGATTTTCAGTCATCCTTTTTATAACCAATTTGATTCAATACTTTCGATTTATCTCTTCAATCTCACATATTGCATGTTCTCTAAATAAATCCAATTATTATGATTTTTGATCATATTTTTATTGATTTGGTACAGGTCTAAACCAAGTTATATCATCACATGGAGCTCACCAAAGAACCTCCCACTTCTGACATTGACCAAATGGTCTGCTCTAATGGTTCTAACCTTTCGGTTTCGGATATTCACCCATAAGGTCACAAGACCGTTTAAGCCCATTCGGTCTCAAGACCGCATGAACCTAAATGATCTCAAGACTATTTGAGTCCATACGGTTTCAAGACCAAATGAACCCAAACAGTCTCAAGACCAGACATCGTCTAACGATTTCAAGACTATTTGGACATAGAACCGATTGGATACTATAAATCGTTTGGGATAAAGACTGTTTGAACACATCTAAACTGTTCGGTCCCAAGACTTGTTGGTGCCATTCGGTCCCAAGACCGTTTGGTGCCATTCGGTCTCAACATGCTTTGGTGCCATTCGGTCCCAAACTGTTTGCTCACAAGACTGAATGAAGACTGAAAGAATATAGAACTCAAGACCGTTTGGATGTCAAATGGTCTCAAAACCGTTTGGACGTCAAACAGTCTCAAAACCGTTTGAGCTGCTTCACGCCAAAAACATGACGCTCCCATCCAAACCTATAAATAGACCCCCAAGGGTCCTCATTTTGGCATCGTTCCGAGGACGTCGTCAGGCTGCCCAAGCACAAGGTCCAATCCAGTGTCTCCTCCACGCCGTCGCTGCCACCCTCACGCCGCTCTCACCTCCTCCTGGTGCAAGCAAGGAGGCCAAGAAGAGAAAGAAGGTGAGAAGAAGGTCTTCCCAGCCCGCCTTGGTGGTCCTTCCTCCTCGTTCAGATCTGCCCTGACATGTCGTAGAAGACTGCATCATCTTCACCGACCTGCAACCACCTTCTTCATCATGCTCATGGCTGAATCTTCCTTCTCTCTTATCCTTCTTGTATATCACATCATGAGCGAGTAGTTTCTTTTCTCTAGGGTGTAGGGACTAGCCCCGGTGCCCATGCAAGCATGTTCTTATGTTCAGAATTCCATGGCAATGTGTATAACTTTCCATTTCGTTGTTAATTGGTATGTTCGTAGTTGATTATCTCCTTGCTTTCATCTTGTTCTTTCCTATATTGTGAATCCTTCTATGTATGGGATAGAATGGCAGTTTACAAGTTTGACTCCTTGACGAGAACTTCTGAAAGGATTCCTTGAGGTCGTAAGTGTATGATCCGTGAGGGGACGAGACATATAGCGTACAGTGATGCTTCTGTGGTCTAAACATCCTTTAGGGAGGACTACAACCTTAGTTGGATTTTGTATCATCTTTTTTATCGTCGATGTTAGTTTGTAGATCTATCACCTACTTTCTTATCGATTAATGCGGTTGACTCCCAAACTAGAAATAGAAGGAGATTTCTTTAAGGTCCTAAGTATATGATCCACGAGGGGACTAGCCATCTAGCCTTCGGTGACGCTTCTGTGTGCCTAACGCCTGTATAGGGGGCCCAAAACCATCGTTGAATTTATGTATCTTTAGAGCCGTAAGTAAGTGATGCGGTTGGTGATGAGACATCTCATGCCTAAGGTGATGCTTACGTGAACCTAACGCCTTAACGAGGGTTTCTACAACAACTCCATTTGGATTGGTATATCTTGTTGGGATTGTTTGCAATTGAATGTGTGCGTGTATAGCGGTGGTGAAACCCGATACCATCCCAATGATTCCATATCATTGATCTAAATCCAAATTTAATTCAACTTTTACTTTCTTGCAATTAGTTTAGTTAATCTCAAATCAACCAACCATTTTAAATATTGGTTTTACTTGAGTTAGGTTCGACTAACAAAGATTCTTAAAAATGTTGTCCTTTGGGTTCGATCCTTAACTATACTGCGATAAGACTCATCCACTTGTGGGTGGTATTATTGCACCTTGGTTTTGGTAAAAGCTTGGGGATTTCAACCCCAAGTGAGTTTGTTAGTCCGATAAAATCACACATCAAATTGTAGCGCCATTGTCGGGGACAACAAAATCAGTTAGTCAAATCTAGTTCTTCTAAGACTATTTTAGGATTTTGTTTTTTCTATTGACAAAATCAATCATCTACTTGAAATCTAACTCTACTCTGTGGTTCTCACTTTCGAAATCTTTCTATTTTTAGGTATAATCTAAGGCATAGTACATGCACCGTTGAGACAGCCCCAGACTAATAGCGAGCTTTAATCCTGAGATAGACAGAACCTTTCATCGTCAAATCAGAGACAATCAAGCAAGGATGGCTCAAGAAGAAGAAGTAGCCCGAAGGGTGGCTCAATCCATCAATGCATAGAGAGAGAGGCTCATGCAAGAAGCCAGGGTTGCAGTTCAATAGGATATCCTAGCAGTGCAAGCATCAGCGCCAGCAGCTGAACTACAAAAGGATCTTAGAGAGTTCTCAATCCTGAAAGTTGTGAATTTTCATCATCCTATACAACCTCCTCCTATCAACACTACTAATTTCGAGATAAGAGTGCATTGGATCACCCTGCTTCAGAATAACACTTTCTATGGAAAGCAAGGAGAAGATAGCCAAGGATATCTTCTAAGATTTATTGATCTATGTGCCATGACAAAACAAAATGGAGTCACAGATGATGCCATTCGACTCTGTCTCTTAAAGTATTCCCTTGCTAATAGAGATATAAGTTGGTATAATTCGGTGCAAAGTGAAATACCCATCACCACCTGGGAACAACTCTAAAATGTATTTCTAGAAAAGTTCTACCCTCCATCTCTTACCTATGAAAGTAGAGGGTGCATAACAAATTTCACTCAAGTTCCTAGAGAAACCCTTGCTGAAGCTTGGGATAGATACAAAGAGCTTCTACGCAAATGTCCACACCACGATATTCCCAAGAACCAACTCATTGAAATTTTCTATAGGGGTGTGGATGATGATATTAAGAGATTCCTCGATTCCTCATCTGGAGGAAACTTCATGCATCAAAGTTATGAGAGCGCATGGAGAGTCCTCACCCTAGGAGCAGAAAATCAAGCTAATTGGGGTAGATCTGTAGGTAAAGGATTTTTTAAAGTAGCTGTGGCTGAAGCTACCCCCGAGTACAAGTCTATCATTAAAACCTTGAAACTCTTAGTTGTGAAGAAAGACCATATTGAATCATCTCTTACTGCTATTAGAAGAGGACGTTCACCCACTCGACAACCGGAATAGGTCAAGTCCGCTTCCCTATTCTGTGAAGCATGTAAGACCACCAATCATTCCACTTTATCATGCAATGTTCTCTATGATGTTGTTCTGAGCAATGTATGTGGCCAAGGAGAGAGTGGCTAGATGGAAAATCTTAATGTTATCAACACCATTCCTAGTCAAAGTTACTACAATCCGAATCAAAATAGGAATCATCCAGGCTTTCAATATGGAAACCTCTCTGGAGCAGTAAACTCACATCAATTTGGTTCAAGCAATCAATCAAGAGGCCCACCAAGATTCCAGTATAGTCAACAACATAATTTTGGAAATCAAGGAAATTTCAAGGGGAACTTTCAGAATAGGAACTACAATAATTAACAAAATAACTCTCAGTACCAGAATCTTATTCAATAGAAAGGACAACAAGCAGGTCCAGTTTCTCCTGGAGTCTTTGCTGGCTAACCCGAGAACAATCCCAAGCATCCTGAATAGTTGAAGGCAGTCACCACTAGGTCAGGGAAAGACTATTCAGATCCCCCTGAAAAGACACATGTGGACATTACAGATGAGGATGAACCTATGAGTGCTCAAGACTCAACGACACTAGAGACTCAATCAAAAGATGATAAGTCAGAAAAAGGAAACTTTGAGAAGCTTGCTCAAGAAGACGAAGAAACTGAAACCCCTAAACTTGATATCCCTGTGTACAAACCTCGTATACCTTTTCCAGCCCATCTAATTCAAATAAAGCTTGATACCAGGTTCAATAAATTTAAAGAAGCTATGAAAAAACTTCATGTTGATATACCCTTTTTGGATGCTCTGGTCGAGATACCGGCATGGACAAAGTATTTAAAGTCACTCCTCACCAGGAAGTATATAATTGAAGAGTACGAGACAGTAAAACTAGCTACAACTACATCTGATATCATATTGAGCAAGATGCCCAAGAAACAAAAAGACCCAGGATCCTTTGGAATTTCATGTCACATTGGCCACTCATCATGCAAGAAAGGATTGGCAGATCTCAGTGCAACCATCTCTATTATGCCACTTAGCATGTGTAAATGACTAGGGTTTGCAGAATTGCTTCCTACTGGCATGACTATACAGCTTGCAGACATTCGATAAAACATCTATTAGGAATCCTCGAAGATGTCCTGGTCAAGGTAGGCAAGGACACATATGTTCCATGCGACTTTGTCATTATGGACATAAATGAAGACGCCAGATATCCTCTCATATTTGGTCGTCCGTTCCTCGCCACTGCAAAAGCCCTGGTTGATATTGAAGCCGGTACCTTACTGCTCATATTAGGCGAAGAAACTCTCTAATTTAAGGTTTTTGAAAGTATGAGAAGACCAAGTATGCAAGAAGAAGTCTATCTTATTGACTGCATTGAGAAAATGTCACTTCTGATTCAAGAGAATCATGAATCAGACGACCCTTTAGAAGTTTCTCTAACAAACCCATCAGTTGATGAAACAATTGATGAACAAGTAAAGGATTGCATCGAATCCCTCGACTCTACTAAAGAAGATGTTGAAGCCACTTGGGAAGAATTCAAAGCTATGGAAGTTACAGAAGAAACATGTGAAAACCCAGAGGCTCCCGATATGAAGCTCGTACCTGAAGGACTGAAGTACGTGTTTTTAGACGACCTCAAAGTTTGTCCAGTTATTATAAATTTTGATCTAACAGCTGAACAAGAAGATAAACTCCTAAAGGAATTAAGGGAAAGAAAGAAAGCCATCAGTTATAAAATGAGAAACCTCACTGGGGTCAGTCAAGCGTTGTGTATGCACAAGATCCCTATGATGGAATATCAGAAGCCTACTATCGAGCATCAATGGAAATTGAATCCAAATATGAAGGAAGTGGTCTGTCGTGAGGTCATTAAACTGCTCACAGCTGGAACAATCTATCGGATATCAGATTCGCCATGGGTGAGCCTAATGCATGTAGTCTCAAAGAAAGGTGGAACAACTATTATATGGAATGAAAACAATGAACTCATCCCTGCTCAAACAGTCATAGGGTGGAGGATGTGCATAGATTATAGAAAATTAAACAAGGCAACTCGAAAAGATCATTTTCCAATGCCTTTCCTCGATCAAGTCCTAGAAAGGTTGGCTCACCAAGAATATTTATGTTATCTTGACAGTTACTCTGGATTCTATCAAATACCCCTACATCTAGATGACCAAGAGAAAACAACCTTTACTTGACCATTCAGAACATACACATTTAAAAGAATGTCGTTTGGTCTCTGTATGCACCCGCAACTTTCCAACGTTACATGACTGCCATATTCGTTGGTCTTACTAAAACAATTATGGAGGTTTTCATGGATGATTTTTCTGTATACGGAGATTCATTTGATTCATGTATAAAGAACCTCTCCCTGGTCCTCAAATGTTGTGAAGAAGCACATCTCGTACTGAATTGAGAAAAGTGTCATTTTATGGTAAAGGAAGGCATTGTCCTCGGCCATAGGGTCAGCAATCGAGGAATTGAAGTAGATAAAGCAAAGATTGAAGTGATTTCTAAATTGGCTATCCCAATAAATGTAAAAGAAGTTCGTGCTTTCCTAGGTCAGGCAGGATTTTACAGAAGATTCATAAAAGACTTTTCAAAGATAACCAAGCCAATGACAAATTTGTTACTAAAAGATGTTGAATTCAATTTTGACAAAGAATGTGTAAAAGCTTCCACACACTAAAGCAGGCTCTTACAACAACACCCATCATTAGAGCCCCAGACTGGGACCATCCTTTTGAAATTATGTGTGATGCCAGTGACTATGTTGTGGGCGCTGTTTTAGGGCAATATATAGAGAAGAAACACTATGTGATCTATTATGCATCGAAAACTCTCGATGAAGCTCAGAGGAATTATGGAACTACCGAGAAAGAACTTATAGCAGTCGTGTATGCCTTTGACAAGTTCAGATCCTACCTAATTGGTTCGAAGGTCATTGTCTACATAGACCACATTGTCATTCGTTACCTTCTGGCTAAGAAAGATGCAAAACCCAGGTTGATTAGATGGATCCTCCTATTACAAGAATTTCATTTATAGATAAGAGATAAAAAGGGTACAAATAATGTTGTAGCAGACCACCTCAGTCGTATCCACACTCTAGATACTGAGAAGATTCCGATAAATGATTCCATGTTAGATGATGATCAACTAATGAAGGTCTGAGAATCTATACCATGGTACTCAGATTTTGTGAACTACCTCGCTGCTAGATTTATTCACCACCAATGTATCGGAAATATACTGAAGAAATGTATGCATGATGTGAAACAGTACTACTAGGATGAGTCGTACCATTTCAAACTATGTGTGGATGGCCTGTATAGACAATGTATCGGCAAAGAAGAAGCTCAACTTATTTTGGAACAATGCCACTCAGGACCAGTGGGAGGACATATTAGCTCTAAAAAGACTGCCTTGAAGGTTTTGCAATGTGGATTATTCTGGCCAACCATATCCAAAGATTCCTACGACATTGTCCTATCATGTGACAAATGTCAAAGATTAGGCAATATAACAAAGAGAGATGAGATGTCACTGAATCTATGGCAAGAAGTAGAGATATTCAATGTCTGGGGGGTAGACTACATGGGTCCATTCCCATCATCCCATGGATTTTCATACATCCTAGTGGCGGTAGACTACTTATCAAAATGGGTTGAAGCCATACCAACCATCACTAGTGATTCCAAACCCGTCATCAAATTATTCAAAGATATCATTTTCCCCCATTTTGGAGTACCACGAACTGTGATATCTGACAGAGGGTCTCATTTCCTTGAAAGAAGCTTTGAAGAACTGCTGAGAAAGTATGGTGTTATGCGCAAGGTAGCCTCATCTTACCATCCATAGACAAGTGGACAAGTAGAGGTTTCTAATCGTCAACTCAAGAGTGTCTTAGAAAAGACAGTAGACCACAATCGAAAAGATTGGTCGGTGAAAATCAACGACGCATTATGGGCATATAGAACTGCTTATAAAACTCCCCTTGGGACTACACCTTTTCAATTTGTATATGGAAAGGCTTGCCACCTGCCAGTCGAACTAGAATATAAGGCATGGTGGGCAATTAAACAACTAAACTGTGATATGAAAGAAGCAGGCCAAGCCAGAATTTTGCAACTCCAAGAGCTAGATGAACTCAGGATGACAGCTTATGAGAATGCACGAATCTACAAAGAATGCACAAAACTTTGGAACGATGGACATCTGAAAAGAAAAGACATACAAGTGGGATACCAAGTTATACTATTCAACTCAAGGTTGAAGTTATTCTTAGGAAAACTCCGATCACGTTGGTCTGGACCATACATCGTCAAGAGCATCTCCCCATATGGTGCCTTCTCATTATGGAGTGAAAAGTCAGGTGAATTTGTAAAAAATGGTCACCGCTTAAAGAGATATTTTACCTCAACTGACATAGGCACTAAAGCAACACTAGAACTCACCAATTCAAAGGATCCATCCTGAAGCTGAAGGATCCAGTCGAGCCATCGACATAAAACAAAGGTGCTTGTTGGGAGGCAACCCGATCAATAAATTTGTTTTACTTTCCTTTTCAAATTAGAATGTTTCTTCAATTTTGTTTTTACCTTCTACTTAATTTTTCATTAAATAAAAATTTGCATCATAATATGCTATTTTAAGATCTAATTTCTCTTTACCTTTGAGATTTTCAGATAAGAAGATGCGCGCTGATTGGAACGCAACCACATCTGGTGGTCATTCTGGCATGAATTTTCCCCTCCATCTTAGATTTAGAACTACTATAGAAATAGCATTCAATGTCACTTATCTGGGCGTCGGTTATTAAGGAAAACTGATGCCTTATATGTTAGGCATCGGTTGTTTAAGCAAACTGACGTCTGTATTTGAAGACCAGCCAGACATGGGTACCACTTTGTATTCAGCGTCGGTTGTTTATAACAAACCGACGCTGAAAGTCGGCCGCGAAATCCAAATTTTGATAAAAAAAAGTAGTGTCATTTTCAGCGTCGGTCATGTAGGTATAAACCGACGCCTATGTGCGATGAAAATTTGCGCGAAAAGTGTCACTTTCAGCGTCGGTTATCCTTTTATAACCGACGCTGAAGGTGGTTCCCGCCAAACAATTTCATGAAAATATCGTCCAATTGGACGTCGGTTGTTGCAAACAACCGATGCTAAAGATGTTTAGGCATCAGTTGTTTAAAACAACTGACGCTATTTGGGAACTTATACTCCGCGATCGCCCGACTCTTCCCCTTTCTTCTATTTCATTGCGAGCAATTACCCTATTTCTCTACTGCCGGCGATTTCTCTCCGGCGATTTCTTCTCCAGCACCATTTCTCCGGCTATTTCTTCTTCGGCGCCCCCTTCTCCGGTGCCTCCTTCTCCGCGCCCCCTTCTCCGCCGCCCCTGCTGCCCGCCCCTGCTGCTCCAAGCGCCTGAGGCCGCCGCCACGCCTGACTCTTCGGCGCCGCCTGGTGCTTTTCCACCGTCGTCGCGCCGCCGCAACCACCGCCAGAGCCACCGGAGCTGCTAGCTGCTCCTCCACCGCTGTCGCTGCTAGCTACTTCTCCAGCCAGAGCCACCGGAGCCTCTGCCTTCTTCCCTCTGACAAGGTTGGTCTTCCCGCTGCTAGCTGCTCTGCTTTTTTATGCATCGATCAAATTGTTGTGATAAAAATGCATGTAATGTATTTGATTAGAGTTAATCTAATCTGGATGTTCATAATAATGGTATGTTAAATATGATGATTAGGGATAAATATAATGTCTAGTACACAAATATTAGATGATATTCAAGAAAACCCTAGTTTGATGAGCATGTTGTTAATCATGTTAATTATGATTCTTCTATATATTCTGATGTCATTATATAATTATGTGATCCCAACATATTAAATTGAATCAGAATGATTTCATGAATTATAGGGTTTTAAAGTTGATAAACATGTACATGCGGAAATAGGGTTATGAAACCAATGGTTATAACATAGTATGATCTTAATCTGATCTGGATGTTCATAATAATGTAGTATGTTAAATATGATGATTAGGGATACATATAATGTCTAGTAAAGATTCCTAGACCTTTTGTTTGAAACTATTGATTTCTTGATTTATTATTTAATAATGCTCTGTTGATTAGGATTAACCATGTTGCCTGTACTTTATAGACATTTATTATATATAAGAATGACAACACATGTATTTGTTGGCCTAGAAACCCGTCCAAGATTGACTCATTAGGAGTAAATCTTGGATAGTCCCCGGTTTGGGACTGCTCTTGAACACCTAATCTCACTTAGGATGTAAGTGTATAATGTGTATTGGGTTTTTGAGAAAATTTCGGTAGCATTTCCCCGTTTGTTCTCTAAGTACATATGTACTTAGAGAACAGCGGGGAAATGTTGCCAAAATTTTCTTGAAAACCCAATACACATTATACACTTACTAGTGAGATTAGGTGTTCAAGGATGGGATAGGTGGTACACATTTATTATACATAAGAATGACATCAAATGTGTTTGTTGGCCTAGAAACCCGTCCAATATTGACTCATTAGGAGTAAATCTTAGATAGTCCCCGGTTTGGGACTGTTCTTGAACACCTAATCTCACTTAGGATGTAAGTGTATAATGTGTATTGGGTTTTCGAGAAAATTTCGGTAGCATTTCCCCGTTTGTTCTCTAAGTACATATGTACTTAGAGAACAGCGGGGAAATGCTGCCGAAATTTTCTTGAAAACCCAATACACATTATACACTTACTAGTGAGATTAGGTGTTCAAGGATGGGATAGGTGGTACACATTTATTATATATAAGAATGACATCAAATGTGTTTGTTGGCCTAGAAACCCGTCCAAGATTTACTCATTAGGAGTAAATCTTGGATAGTCCCCGGTTTGGGACTGTTCTTGAAGACCTAATCTCACTTAGGATGTAAGTGTATAATGTGTATTGGGTTTTCAAGAAAATTTCGGTAGCATTTCCCCGTTTGTTCTCTAAGTACATATGTACTTAGAGAACAGTGGGGAAATGCTGCCGAAATTTTCTTGAAAACCCAATACACATTATACACTTACTAGTGAGATTAGGTGTTCAAGGATGGGATAGGTGGTACACATTTATTATATATAAGAATGACATCACATTTTACACTTAGGATGTAAGTGTATACCCTAATCTTTTCCTAATATATACTTGTTTCCTAATATATACTTGTTTTCTCTGATCATAGAATGGATAGATTATGGATGTCCATTAGTAATCGTTGCACCCCAGAGTTTATATCTGGTCTTGATCAGTTTATTAGATTTGCCGAGGAACATAGGAAAAAACCTACAGATAGGTTCTACTGTCCATGTAGGCATTGCGGTAACAACTTGAAAGTCAACACTAGTGAGGAAATCAAAATTCATGTCATGTGCAACGGGATTGTACAAGGCTATACAGAATGGCACTGGCATGGAGAGATTTCAAAATCGAAACCATTAGATGTCGATAGCAGTGCTTGGGTGGAAGAAGAAATTGCCTCCGATGACGTAAATGTGAACGAACCAGTTCCAGCAGACATCGTTGATGCGATGCTGGATAGTTGTAGGGTAGAGCACACCGATCCACCTCCTATCTTTAGAAACATTGTGCATGATGCTGAGATACCGTTATACACAGGCTGTGCTAAGTTTACGAAGCTTAGCGTTGTGTTGAGATTGTATAAGTTGAAAGCTAACAATAGATGGAGCGACAAAAGCTTCACTTCATTGTTGACTTTGTTGAAAGAAATGCTTCCTGAAGGAAACGAGCTGCCAATCTCAACATACCAGGTAAAGAAAATGTTGTGCCCAATGAGAATGGAGGCCAAGAAGATACACGCATGCCCTAATGATTGTGTATTATTTCAAAAGGACTATGTAGATTTGAAAGATTTTCCAAAATGTGGTGTGTCACGGTATATATTGACGACTTCGGGGGAGTCCAAAACTGGTTCTCCTGCCAAGGTGTTGTGGTATCTACCTATAATATCACGGTTTCAACGCTTGTTTGCAAATCCAAAAGATGCAAAGAATTTGTGGTGGCATGCAGATGTTAAGAAAAATAATTGCCGAAGCATGTAAGGTTTGCAATTACCATACTTTGTTTCTTTTTCAACAGTCTATGTAGTAAAGTTATTGACCCTGATACTCTCAATAATTTGCAAAGAGAAGTGGTTGTTACCCTATGTCAGCTTGAGATGTATTTCCCTCCTTCATTCTTTGATATCATGGTACATCTTGTTGTCCACTTGACTAGATAAGTGAAAATGTTGGGACCAGTTTTCTTGCATTGGATGTATCCCTTTGAACGATACATGAGTGTTTTTAAAGGTGATGTTCAAAACCGTTATCGGCCTGAAGGGAGTATTATTGAAGGTTATGTGGCGAGAGAGGTTATGGATTTTTGCAATGACTTTCTCAGTGGTAATGACACTCCTGATAATGACAAGAATTTTGAGGAGGGCAAAGGAATTTTGGGATCACGGGTGAAAGTAATCAGCTGTGAGTAGTTGGAACAAGCTCACTTGTATATTTTACACAATATGGACGAAGTGAGTGTTTATATCGAGGAACATACCAATTTCATAAAGAGACAACATCCTCGAGCAAGTTCAATGTGGCTTGCTAGAGAGCATAATAAGACTTTTACTAAGTGGTTTGAAGATAAAGTCTTACATCAACTATCTCAAACACCAAATGATATTACAGAAACTATCAAATGCCTCGCCTTTAAACCAAAACCGAATGTTATGTCTTATGAAGGGTTTGACATTAATGGATTCACATATTACACAAAGCGCCAAGATGATAAGAATGTCGTCCAAAATAGTGGGGTCACTCTTCAAGCGTCGACTATGTACTTTGCAAGTGCAAAGGATAAGAGTCCACATGAAGCTAAAATGTCATATTACGGTGTCATTGAGGACATTTGGGAGTTTGACTACATAGATTTCAAAATTCCGCTCTTTAAATGTAATTGGGTTGATAACACCAAAGGAGTTATAGTGGATGAATTGGGTTTCACTTTGGTGAACTTTGAAAAGATTGGCGAGAAAGGTGAACCATTCATATTGGCATCACAGGAGAAACAAATATTCTATATCGATGATCCTACGAATGATAAATGGTCGGTTGTTCTTCATGGTAAAAGACAATTCATTGAAGGTCCTATAGATGAAGAAGAGTACTATGATAAGTATGATGACTCCAGTCCATTCTCAGTTGGGTTGCCAACTCCACAAAATATTGAAGCTAATGATGACTTATATGTGCGCGGAGATCACAATGAAGGATTGTTAATTGATAAAAGATCACTATTTTAGAGACATGTATGTTTATACAAATGCTAAATGTTTGCCTTTTTCTAGTTAATACAAATGCTAAATGTTTGCCTTTTTAATGACATTTACAGATGGCTGACCATGATGAGCATGATGTCTATGATGAGCATGATGTCCATGATGAGCATGCTGTCCATGACGAGCATGGCGAGGATACCAATGTAAGTTCTAAAAACATATCTTGTATTTCTATAAAATTCATTATCTTCTAGTTATGTCATATATCCTATATTTCTATATTGGGCTAATTTAGTGTGTTTATTTTTGTCAAATTTTAGGTTGATGATGTACCTGTACCCACTGAAGCACTGGAGCAACTTGATGCGCAACACCAAACACTTAACAAGAAAAGGGGCATCACTCTGTTGAAGAAGTTATTAGCGCTAAGTGGTAGTGGATCCAAATTGGTGGTGGAGTTTGATAATGGAGGAAATGCAATTGGAGTGAACTGCAATTATTTTGTAAACTATCTTGGGTGTACCACTCGGAGCCATTGTGGTGTTAAGTATGATAATTGTCATAAAGTTCCTCAAGGGAAAAAAGACTTGATATGGAAGGATTTATGCGTGAGTTATTATTATTTGCAATTCTATTTTGTAGATTACAAATTCTATTATTTGCAATTCAATTTTGGATACTAGTTAATAACATTTCTATTTTACAGAATCTATTTGCATTGGATGAGAAGTTGCATCGTAAAAGTGTGATGCAACGCGCTGGAAAGATGCTTAGGAATTATAGGACAAATCTGAACAGAGAATACATAAAAGAGGGTGATAAGAAGAAGAAGTCAGCCCTTGAACAATAGAACTTCTTGGACAAAGAAGATTGGGACAATTTCGTTGCTTCAAGAAAATCTAAAGAATTCAAGGTATTAGGCCCTCAGTGACGCACAAAAAGCAAGGCGTGCACTGAATGTGCATGACCACACTATGGGTCCAAAAGGCTATGCAAGCGTTTGCCAAAGACTACAGGCGGAGTCTGCGGCTACTCAGCAGTCTGCTGCTACTTAGGAGTATGCTCCTACTCAGGAGTCTGCCACACCCATGCCTCGCCATGATATCTGGATAGCTGGCAGGCAAAACAAGAAGGGTGAAATAAATAAGCCTGTAACTGCTGAGGCGGCTGCAAAAAAGGTAAAATACAACTCTTAGAGAAATCGTTTGAATATTGATTATTTGTGGTGTTAACTTACCAATTTCTATTTATGGTGATTAGTGGGAGCTGTACGAGCAGAGGAAACAAGGCACGTTCATCCCTCAGGGCACAAGGGATGAATTGACAGTTGCTCTGGGAAACCCAGAGCATCCTGGACGTGTTAGAGGTGCCGGCGCTGGTGTTGGCATCAAAGCATTCTTTGGGCCATCCCAGCGCAAACCCAGAGCGGGACTTTCTCAAGAAGAGGAAACCTATTCTTTTTTCAGAATGTTACTGCAAAAGGAAATTCTTTAATAAGAAGCTAATGTTTCTTTTATCCATGTCTAGGAGAATAAGAGAGTTGAGGATTTAGTTGCTAAGAAGGTCAACAATGTAGTTGCTGAGAAGGTCAAGGAAGAATTGTTGCGGTGGCAGGCATCTCAGGCTTCCAATCAGCCTATGGTGACCCACTCTTCTCCTGATGCACAGACTGCGAGTAATCCTGGAGACCCATCGCCTAACACGTCTGGTGTAAGTATTGTTTATGACATTGTAGCTAGTCTTTTCAAGATGATATGTTTTCAAGATTATATGTATATATGTATAACATTCTTTACGTAAATTTGTAGGCATTGAAGCCATGCCGCTTAAGAATGCAAGACTATGTTGTTGCAGAGGCGCAGGCTTACCAGTCCCTTCCTGGGGCAACGTTTCATGGGACTCCAATGCCGCAGGGCTACATTCGTGTGAGCCCGCTACATGTATTACCCGATTGGAGGGAAGTTGCGTTGCCATATGCCCACCCAGATATTGATACACTTGGTGAGGCAGAAGGCGGGGCCATATTGTGGTCCAAAGCAGATGTCGTCTACACGACTGAAATTGTAAGATAAATTTACATTGATTTAGATTGTTAATGTGTATATATGATGTCAACTGATCTGAAATTATATATACAGGTTAAAAAGAAGACACCAGGAGCACCTAGGCCTCCACCTCCACTTCCCGCATTACCAACTTGGGTTCCAACTGACCTAACATACCCGTTAGGTCCTACTTGTAGGGGAATGGCATGTTGGCTACGGGCACATAATATACATTGCCCTATAATAGTTTCTTTAGATGCAGATTATGCAGGTCAATCATACGATAGCTATTTATTTATACAAGATATTATTGAGCTGTTTATGTATGATTGGCTGAATACATCAATGATAGAGACATGGATAAGGTGAGATCTTGTTTATACATCCATATACCTTGTGTAAGATCCGGTGATCTGGTTTCTTATATATTAATGCATACGCCTATATGTTTTGTAGCTACTTAGTTGAAGATCATTGCAAACAATTTGCATTTGATCATGTGGGATTTTTGATTCCATCATTGATTAGTTTGGTAGCTAAAGACCTTGATAATGTTCAACAATACTGTATATATGCTTTTATAATTTTTGGTCAGCAAAAGAAGACGATAATAATAGCTCCATTCAATGTCAAGTAAGTTTACTTTATTTATAATTTGGACTTAAGAAAATTCCATTTTTATTTTGCATTTTGAGTTATTAATTGTTAACTTCTTACCTCTAGCGGTAGACATTGGGAGTTACTAGTTATTGTCCCTGGGACATTCACTGTTTATTATCTAAATCCTGCGGGGAGTACATTGAACACTAAAATTGGACACGTAATGAGAATGCCATTATTCTGGTGAGAAATATTTCATTTTTATATCCGTTAACATCTTTTATTACATTACTATTTACTTATGCAATTTATTGTGTTATATTAACATGTAGGGGTTTAGATGCATTCAAAAAGGCTGGAGGAACAGTCCCAAGGAAAAAGAACCAGCCAATAAATTGGAAGAACGTACAAGTAAGTTCCCGACTCGAATATATATATTATTGATGTGAATTGTGCTTAGTTGTATTATTTTGTATGTTTCAATTTATAGTGTGCTACACAAGAGAATGGCTGGGCATGCGCATACTATGTGATGCGATTTATGCAGATGATTATCAAACATGCCGCATTGGACATCGATAGCATACATGAGGTATTATATATAGTCTCATTAGTTAGTATGAAATATATCAATCTTATTTTTATATTATTACTTATATATATACATCATTCTCTTTGCAGGTGTTTAAAACTGACCACACTATAGGTAAACGCTTAAAAAATATACATACTCCATATACGATGGAAGCATTAAATGAAGTAAGAGAAGAATGGGCAAAAGCCATACAAGCAGTGGCAACTGTAAGATATAATTGGGATGTTGATAGCGATAATGAATGATACTTTGTAAATGAATATTTCTGAATGTTAATACATGTATTTGAATGTTTCTATATGTGTGAATGTGAGAATTGAATTGATGTCTGAATGTATGTACTTGTGTGAAATTTTGTTGTGACTTTTGTAGGTTTGCGGCCTGTTTGTAGGCTGATATCAATTGATGTCGTAAACCTGTAGTTCAGAAAACTGAACTGCAGGTTCTCATCCTGCTGACCAGCCACAGCAGGCCTGCAAACTGATATGAAAAAAAAATAGAAATAGGCGTCGGTTATTTATAGAAAACCGTCAGCAAAGACCTACAGCATCGGTTATTTGATAAAAACCGACACCTAATAGTAAAAACAACCCGACCGTGCAGGATAGCACGGCCGTGGTGGAAAAAGCGTCGGTTATGCATATAAAACCGACACCTATAGTACTAAACACGGCTGTGCAGGGAAGCACGGCTGTGTCATCTTGAAGTATAGGCGTCGGTCGTTTAGTAGATAACCGACGCCCAAAGGGTTCGCGCCACAGAAAATGGCGTCATCTAGGGCACTTTATGCGTCGGTTATCTACTAAAAGACCGACGCTATATTCCAGATAGGCATCGGTTGTTTAGTAAATAACCGACGCAGAAAGTGCCCTAGATGACGCCGTTTTCTGTGGCGTTAACCCTTTGGGCGTCGGTTATCTACTAAACGACCGACGCCTATAGATTATATAGGCGTCGGTTAAAAAACTGACGCCAATGTGTTCGACCTTTAGCGGCGCCCACATAGGCGTCGGTCGGAAACCGACGCCAAATGGGGTCAAACGACCGACACCAAAGGTCGTTTCTGTAGTAGTGTAGGGTTTGCTTGGGACGAACAAATCTCTAAGTTTGGGGTGGAGGGTGGGTGGTACGTACCTCACTTTCCACCTACACCCATCGTTTTCATACTTAATTTTTCACTATCACATTCTTGATAAAAAAATATTTCAAAATATTTCCAAATTTTCAAAATTTTCAATGTTTTTCAAAGTAATTGAACAGATACTTTATGAATTTTTGACACTTCCTATTTCATAAAAGTCACTAACTAACCTGGTATGCATTTTGTAATCATTATACCTTCCTTATTCGAAGTAATTCCTCAAAAGGACCTTTTCTTAAACAAGCCTTTTGATTGAAATCATCTTGTGAAGCTTATGATTCCTAACATCATGATACTTATGCAAAATTGGCAAGTGTCTGTCGAACTGAATGGGACCAAATGCGTCATGCTTCCTAACTGACTAGTGAAACAACAACATGGAATCCCTACCGGATCCGCATCAAGTCATTATTTGAGCAGAGTTTGACAAAGAGAACAACCCGGTACACAAAATTGTAAATCAAGTTTCATTATGATATGAACCCTTTTCTACACTTCTTCTATCATCATCATACCCCTCCATCCATCAAAAAGAAACAAAAATAGCAAAAATTGTGCCAAACCCTTAATTCGGGGTGGCACACAACTTCCCTCCATATCCTCTTCTTCCATACCCCTTGCAAATTAATAGGGGCGTACCACCAAAAATGCAATCTCGAGTCGAATAGAGGAGAGATTTGCAAACAAAAAGATGCCAAAGCGCACACAAAAAGAAATGCAATCTCCAGTCAAATACAGGAGAGATTTGTGCACAAAAAAATATGCAATAAATGAAATTGCAAAAATAATACAAATCTTGAGTCGAATATAGGAGATATTTTATTTCTTCATTCCATACCACCCTTCACTTGCTTTTCTACCTAAAGGAACAATTAAAGCCTTCAATTCCCTAAAAAACACCAGTGTCAGATCAGATGCACACTTGTCATTCTGCGGGATCTCTAGACTCTTACAAAACTCTTTGACAGGCTTTTTGCTGGAAAAGAAAAAAGGTAAGGAGGAAGTGAGGTTGGAAAGAAAACTCAGGAACGAAGATACCGTATGACGTGTTCTGTGGTCTCCGGATGTTGGGATTCTTAGTCATACTGAGTGGAAAAGAAATAATCATGATGTGAAGAGGAAGCAGTCACATGATCGAAAGTATTCACTTGGCGACTGTTTCAGATTTTGTGTTACTCGAGGACGAGCGACAGTTAAGTTCGGGGTGTTTGATGAATGCATATTCACCTTGATTTTCAATCATCCTTTTTATAACCAATTTGATTCAACACTTTTGATTTATCTCTTAAATCTCACATATTGCATGTTCTCTAAATAAATCCAATTATTATGATTTTTCATCATATTTATATTGATTTGGTACAGGTCTAAACCAAGTTATATAATCACATTGAGCTCACCAAAGAACTTCCCACTTCTGACCTTAACCAAACGGTCTGCTGTAATGGTTCTAACCTTTCAGTTTCGGATATTCACCCACAAGGTCCCAAGACCGTTTAAGCCCATTCAATCCCAAGACTGCATGAACATAAACGATCTCAAGACCATTTGAGTCCATACAGTTTCAAGACCAAATGAACCCAAATAGTCTCAAGACCAGACGTCATCTAACAGTTTCAAGACCGTTTGGACATAAAACCGATTGGAAACTCTAAACCATTTGGGATAAAGACCGTTTGAACACATCTAAACTGTTTGGTCCCAAGATCATTTGGTGCCATTTGGTCCCAAGACCGATTGGTGCCATTCGGTCCCAAGACCGTTTGGTGCCATTCGGTCCCAAGATCGTTTGGTGCCATTCAGTCTCAAGACCGTTTGGTACCATTCGGTTTGAAGACCATTTGGTGCCATTCGGTCTCAAGACCGTTTGGTGCCATTCGGTCCCAAGACCATTTGCTCACAAGACTGAATGAAGACTGAAAGAAGATAGAACTCAAGACCGTTTGGAAGTCAAACGGTCTCAAAACCATTTGGATGTCAAACGGTCTCAAAACCATTTGTGTTGATTCATGCCAAAAACATGAAGCTCCCATCCAAACCTATAAATAGACCCCCAAGGGTCCTCATTTTGGCATCGTTTCGGGGATGCCGTCAGGCTGCCCAAGCACAAGGTCCAATCCAGTGTCTCCTCCATGCCGTGGCTGCCACCCTCACACCAATCTCACCTCCTCCCAGTGCAAGCAAGGAGGCCAATAAGAGAAATAAGGGAGAGAAGAAGGTCTGCCCAGCCTGCCTTGGTGGTCCTACCTCCTCATTCAGATCTTCCCTGACATGACGTAGAAGACCGCATCATCTTCAATGAGCTGCAACCACCTTCTTCATCATGCTCATGGTGGAATCTTCCTTCTCTCTTATCCTCCTTGTATATCACATCATGAGCAAGTAATTTCTTTTCACTAGGGTGCAGGGACTAGCCCTGCTGCCCATGCAAGCATGTTCTTTTGTTAAGCATTCCTTGGTGATGTGTATAACTTTCCATTTCGTTGTTAATTGGTATGTTCGTAGTTGATTATCTCCTTGATTTCATCTTATTCTTTCCTATATTGTGAATTCTTCTATGTATGGGATAGAATGGCGGTTTACAAGTTCAACTCCTTGACGAGAACTTCTGAAAGGATTCCTTGAGGTCGTAAGTGTATGATCCATGAGGGGATGAGACATCTAGCCTATGGTGATGCTTATGTGGTCTAAACATCCCTCAGGGAGGACCACAGCCTTAGTTGGATTATGTATCGTCTTTTTTATCGTCGATGTTAGTTTGTAGATTTATCACCTGCTTGCTTATTGACTGATGTGGTTGACTCCCAAACTAGAAATAGAAGGGGATTTCTTTGAGGCATAAGTGTATGATCTGTGAGGGGACGATCCATCTAGCCTTCATTGATGATTCTATGTGCCTAGCGCCTGTTTAGGGGGCTCACAACATTCGTTGAATTTCTATATCTTCATAGCCGTAAGTAAGTGATCTGGTTGGTGACAAGACATATGATGCCTAAGGTGATGCTTACATGAACGTAACGCCCTAATGGGGGGATCTATAGCATCTCCATTTGAATTGATATAGCTTTCCGGGATTATTAGAGATTGAATGTGTTTGTGTGTGTAGCGGTGGTAAAACCCGATACCATCCCAGTGATTCCATATCATTGATCTAAATCCAACTTTAATTCAACTTTTACTTTCTAGAAATTAGTTTAGTTACCCTCAAATCAACCAACCATTTTAAATATTAGTTTTACTTGAGTTAGGTTCGACTGACAAAGATTCTTAAAAATGTTGTCCTTTGGGTTCAATTCTTAACTATATTGCGATAAGACTCGTCCTCTTGTGGGTGGTATTATTACACCTTGGTTTTGGTAAAAGCTCGGGGATTTCAACCTCGAGTGAGATTGTTAGTGCGATAAAATCCCACGTCACATCCCCATGATATCAAATGTTATAAGGAGATGTGATGACATAATACATGTATAACAATTGTCTGCCTTCATCCGGGATTTCGGGGACGGAATCCTTATTAGGGGTTTATAATTGTAACACCCCTGACCCGGGTTATGGCTTAATCCTAGAAGTTTTTCTTAAGTAAGTTACGTACAAATTTGTTCTAATCTTTTGAAAAGTAATAAAGGATCTTGGTGAAGTTTATTTTAAAGTATGAGCTTAATTGAAAACTATGTGTGCATTATATGATAGTCTGAGTGAAAAGTGCAATTTGCCCAAGGTGAGGGGTTAGATTGCAATATGTCACATGATGAATGTGTTCTATGTGTTTTAGTATCATAAGAGAGAGAATGATGCTAAGTGGTGGCTTGTGGAAATCCTAAATCTCAAATTATAACTTGTTTGAACAATACTAGTACTTTGTGAACTAATTTTGGTACAATTTGTAATTTACCCAAAATATAGGGTAGAAATGCAAATTACCACATCTAGAGTGTTCCTACTCACTCTATCTATGTATTAGAGGAAAATAAAAAGAAGGATACACTATTTTTGAAGCATCTTTGATTGATGATACTCTTGGTGAGGAATAGACCAAGAAAGAATTGAAGGTAAAGCCTTATATGTGTTGTATCGAGTTGTAGAGTTGATGTAGGAGCCCTATCAGCCCAGAAGCCATAGTGGAAGTCTCCCATCAGTTTTTTGACTTTGGAAAAGTCCATTACGGGAAAAGCATATGAAGGGGGTGGCCCATGAAGAGTTGCAAGCTCCTTGCAAAAAGTATATCGGTTTGATTTATTGATAAGATAAAGATGACATAACTTACTCAACAAGATAAGGAATGGTTGAGATATTGCCTCTAGATTATCCTCAAGACCCTTTCATGGCAAGATATATATGTTTGCATGCATGGACATGTGTCAACCAGGCATGGCCACGTGTCATCTGGTATCATAAGGTAGAGACAACTCTTATACACATTATCTCATGAACCCAAGTATATATACTTCACCTTCCATCTACTTATGCAAATTTATGAACCCCACAACCCTCCTCCTTTGAGATATCATGAATAGCCCTTTAAATATAGTGAAAATTAGCTTAAGGATAAAGGGGAGCTCGAACACCAAGATTAAGGTAAGGCTTTGGTCATCTTAATTCTTAGTTGAAGTAGGATTTCAGGTTATGGATATTCCTCTCTTGCCTTCTTCACCAAGTTCTTAACTACGGTGATTCCTGGTATATTGAGGATTTGTTAACAAGCCTTGGACCTTGGATAAGATCATCTTCAACCATAGGAATGTAAATATTTGGAGCATGGAGATTTGAAGTTGTTCATAAGGTGGGCTATATAACTTGAACCCAATCATGTTATTATTCACCACCTATCTTGCTATACTTGATGTTCTACTTCCAATTCTGAGATTTTCTTGAATACTTGATGAATATATGAGTTCTAGTTGTTTCATAGATCTACTATTCATGCACTATAATAGTTAAAACGAAGGTCTAGAACTTGAAGAAGATGGTATTACTTTATAAAGTGATATCGAATTCAAGCATTTAAACAAGTACCTCTGACCCGATATGATTATGTACATACAACACTAGCACGATATGTTCAAGAGTTTTTACCTTCTTGCATGATATGGAGATGAATTTCACACTTTGAACCTGTTATGGTGTTAAACTTACACATTTTGCATGATAGAAAGTCAAGCAAAGACTCTATGCACGATACAGGGATAAGTATATACTTCTAAATTGATATGCTAAAACCCTAGTTTGGGTAACCCGATTTGAGTAAGATAAGCAAGTACCTCTTGCACGATATGATAATGTAGTACACACCTGGTACATCATATCTTGAAGAACACATCTCGTGCACAATATGATTGATTGAGCATACACTTATGCAAAATATAAGACATGGATTCAAAATACATGGTATAACCCGATATGAAACCGAAGATGGGGGTTAACCCTATATGGAGATATATGATAGCTCATACATGATATTAGACATGTCTTATGAATTATATGAGAGATAGACACTTACACCTTATACAAGATACAAGTCTAAGACTATACCTCTTACACGATATACATATAGTGAACACTCTAAACATCATAGAGTTGGAAACCCAAGGTGATGGGTGAACCAATACAAGTGGTGAGTGATACTACATGCATGATATGATTAATATTCCTTGGATTACAGGAATAAAACCTACTTCTACCTTGTGAATGCTATGAGGTCCAATTCATACCTCATACATGATATGGTCGATTCTACCTAATTTGATGGATAACCCTAGATGATGGATTGAAATATGATATACCCTATCCTTTGTGCAATGGATTGTGATAAGAGAATTCAATTAGACACCTAGCTTGTCTTGTAAACTATATGATAGGGTTTATCCTTGAAGGTATAATGAGCTTATGAGCCTAAGGGTCTACTTAACATGGTAACCCGATATGTTACCCAACATGGAGACCCGATATGATAATCCTAGTTGGGAAATCGATATGGTATCTTGTATATACCACTTAAATGATATATGATGAGGCATATACTCTATGCCCGATATGGTGCACACCTTGTACATGATAAGGGACCAAGAATATAGCTTATACCTGATATGGGGTCAAGCACTTAACTCATACCCGATATGAATCTAATTTGAGATGATAAGAACTAAGTGATAGTCAATCTGATATGGGTATGTGATATGATGTTAGGGGATACACCTGAAAACATGACATGGTTATGTGGTTATACTACATGCCCGACATGGATAGAAAACATGATGTAAATAATGTATCTTAAAGTATAATATGATAGTATACACACATCTTGATCCCCAATATGGTATAGACACTCCAATCATATGTAGTTGATTGAGTGACATATTTTATGTATTGTGTTAATTGCATTATAAAATATGATGAGGTTTGTTAGTGGTGAAATAATGATCTTCAAGAGGAGGATTGAACCAACTTAGTAAAAAGTATGATACGATTAATATCCTAATAAGGACAAGAGAGAGACTTTTACATGTGTGATAAACATGTTGATAAGTATGCATCGATACTTCTAAGATGAGTGGAGTATGAATTGGGGTTTGATTCTAGTTATTATGATCATGAATCCTTAATTCATTAATAAGAAGAAGACCAAACCCTAATGATGGGTGAAGGGATACTCTTATAACCAAAATTGATTAAGATGGAGAAATCCTAACCCTAATAATGGGAAGGATGCACTTTCTTATATCACATGGTGATGATGTACGCAATCCTAACCCTAATAATGGGTAGGATGTATTTCCCTTGAATGGCATAATGATGCCATGTACTAATAGAGTTTCTACCATGAATGCAAACTTCAATAAACATGAGATGATGAGCATAGCCCGGAATGAGCTACGATGTTGTGTATGTTATAGTTTTAAATGAGCATTGTGAGCCATGTTAATTAATTGTACAATAAAGTATAATGATTGTACAGTCTGATATGTTAAAAAGATAAGTTGTGATATGGTAAGAGGTGATAAGATGCTTAATCAAACCATGTGAGCTATGTGGAATACTTGTATAACAAGTGAAATGAATACCTTGGTCTGAGGACACAGAGGGAATAGTTACATGTTACAGAGATAACAATGCTATGTGGTGATCTAAGGGTTTGAATACCCAGATCCAATAATCATGATGATGATGATGATGTGAAGGGATGAGAATTCCCAGTGATGTGATAAGGGACTAAGCAACTGAGTTATATATATATCCAAATGTGTTCCAAAGATTAGAAAAGTACCTGATAGATGTATTACACATTTCCTTGTAGCATTTGTTTGTGATTAATGCTTATAACTTGTTTGATGATATGAGAATTTTGTAATACACTTAATATATCATTATAAACTATAAAATGTATCTTTCCTGACCATAGCGTCATCAGTGTCAGAATTTGTTGAATGGTGAAATGGGTTTTTCCCATGGGATAACCTGGAGCACATATTTTTGAATATGCGAGGGTGTGAACTTTGACGGCCATATGTGAGTTGATCCCCTTATGTCTTAAACCTTAGGGATTGGCTATATGCCCTATCCTAGCATGAGTACGATAGTGGTCGTAGACTCAGTAATTAGCAAGTTGAACTGGCCCGCGGCTCAGAGTATGGCTATATGCCATGACTTAGTAATTTTATAATTAGGGACAGTTGTGTGTATGTTGTTCCCCTATGAGAGTGCAAGGTGCGACTATAAGTCTATAGTGAAGATGTCGTTATACCCCATCATAGCTAATTTGTAGTGAGACGAGATGTCCTGCTAGCAGATGACATGAGATGTCCTACTGAATTTGTGTGGTCTCGTAGTGACCGAGATAGGAGACGTCTTGGCAGTCAGCTCTGTTACCGACCTTGTATGGTATGGACTTGTGAGAAGTTTGTGGCCGGTTGGAGCATGAATGGTATACTTCATCTCCTCAGGGCATAAGTGTGATTGTAAAACATAATCAGCCATGCAACATATTTGCTTAGGAATCAAATAAGGAAAACAATTGTTGATATGTACTTCAGTTGTACAACTTAGTTGAAAGATGTTATTTATGTTTCTTTACGTTCCTTGTAAAGACAATCAATGGTTTATTACTCTATCATGGGTAAATGTATCATTTTCTTAAGTAAAGAAATTACTTTGTCCTATTCATACAATGATTAATCCTACTAGTTAATATAAAAGAACCCCTGCTCAATTTTATAATGCTTATCTGTGATAATTATATGGTCGATGTAGAGTTATATTTCTTGCTGTGACAATTTTCTCACCCCGTACAATGAAAAAATTTTAGGTGGATGTGCATGAGGAGGTAGAGACTTTTCTGCAGAGGGAGAGCAATAACCAGAGTACCAGTGACAGCTCTGGTTGAGTATATTGTGTATCATATTCTGTAGATAGAAGTCATATGTGTCACCTTTGTACTCTCAGGTCCTTGGAGTCAGTCTGTAATGGTTTCAGGAATGATATGAGCATTTTGTCTTATATGCCTCGAGGTTTTATGTTTCTTCAGTATATGTGTTGATAGAGCAACAATTATATTTTGTTTTTGAGATGAGAAGAAATAGTGTTTGTAAAATGTGAATCATGATATGTATAAGTTTTGGACCTTTTAGTAAGAGTTTCCTGGAAGAGGATCTCCTTGCAAAAAAATGGTTTTAAATTTTAGTAAATTTTTTTCTTATGTTGTTTTATTTTGCATAATTAGTAATGATTTGGCTGTCGGTTTGGTGGCGATCATTTTAGAAGTAGCCTTTTCCTAGAAGTAACCTTAATATCAATGAAGCAACCTTCTTGAAGTAACTCCAAGCCCTTGGAGCAGCCTTCTTCTCCTTGAAGTAACTTCACCACCTTGAGATAGCCTTCACGTAGAAGTATCTCCAACGTCCCTTGAAGCTTATTTCTTGAAGTAATCTCAAGTACACTTTGATGTAGCCTTCTACACCAAGAAGTAGCTCCAATCAAGCTCCCTCAAGCATCCTCTACAACTTTTAGTAGCCAAGGAGAACAAGTATCTTTAACCTATGAATGAGGAATGGAAGAAAGGAACTACACCAATAGTGTATTGTTCTTTAATTCTATATAAAACATTATATCTCTCAAACCACTTAGGATGGACATTTCTTGATGGTGGCTAAAGGTTTATGGCTATAGGACACAAATTTGGAGCTTGAAGAATAAGATGGTGAGTGTTGCTCAGCTTTATAGGTTACTAGAATGGATTCTCAAGTGTATAATAGGCTCTTTGGGTGTCTTAAGGACTCTCCTATTTATAGAAATGTTTTGCAAATACTTAAGGACGTTTAGGGAGTCTGTAGAGTGTTCTTAGTGCTTAATTAGCCATTAGGTATACAATGGTTGGCTAGAAATGGCTAATTTGTTCATGCTTAAAAGAACAATCCAGAACCCTACTCAGTCGAAAAGTTTGTCGACCAAGTTGTGTCTTGATTGAGAATTTCTTCAACGGAGATTGGGTTTAAGGTAATAATGTATCAAGATATATTTCCAACGCCCAAATCCCAACCACTTGGTCTAACGATCAGAAGTTTTGGACTGAGATTTGGTCGGTCGATAATATATCTGACTCAAACAGATTTTAGAGAACAAGTACGTAATGTTTTGAATATTTCTCAGATGTTTGACTGAGGTGGTTATGGAATGTCAAAAACATTGACCAAGTGTGTCTTGGTCAACTAGTTTGACCTATTTCAATCTTTTAAACAACCTATTAAGTGTGTGGTTTAATGGAATATAGTGACTTTACCTCTAGGGGGATCCTATCTAAGGGTTATAAGTTGATAGGGATGATATAACACTTGATTTACATGATGTCTAAGTACTTGTACATTATATATTTGTACAAGTGTTTACATTTGAGTACAATCATGAAAATATAAACAATTAAGCACATTGTGGTCTTCAATTTGTACTAATATTCAACTTTCCACTTAGTAGGATCTCCTTATTACCTACAATGCTAAAATACTAAAATAGCATGTTAGATCCAAAAGCATGAAATGTTTTTCATCATCAAAACAAAGGCATGTTAATGTCCAATTTAGCCAACAAAAACTATAAATAAAAAAAAATAAAACCATTTTTTTTACACTTGACATCAAATTCTAGCTACCTACAATGGGACTAGTATTTTCCTTCTCGTCATTTCCAATACATTCCTTCAACTAGACCTCCATCAACCATTATGGGCATGTAGTGAATTCACTATCTTCTTATTCAGTTCTTAACATCCTTTTCATCAGACTATCTACAAGCACATTCTGCTTTCTGGATCTTTGAATCACTCTCATGTGGTCATGTGTTATTAGCATCTTCCTTACTGTTCCTCCTATGTTCATAAAGATCAGTGGGCATGCTTTCAACCCTTAAATTAGGTCAACCACTTGGCTTGAATCTGTTTGTATATAGAATCTCCCATTCAAGAGGTGACTACCTTCCTTGTAGCCCAGCAACGCTACGTTCATCTCACCCTCCAAAACATCAACACCTATCAACATGTGTGTGGCACCTTTGGCCCATCTCATCTTTCTATTTATAGATATGTATCTAATCATAGTGTTATATGTTCCAGCATTAATAGCGGCACCCACATTGACAAGATACTATGAATCCCTAGGTACTCCCAATTTTGATGAAGCGATCATTGTGTGTTGTTTCTCACTATAACTAGCCCTTTCAATTTCTTCAAATAGACTTCTTGTGCATCTCAAGATGCTTTTTTTGTTTCCTAGATTTCTATTGAAGATGAATTCATTCTGGGCTTTCCACAGTATCCGTCAGCACGTTGCAAAAATGATTCGTCAATCCCCATTATCTATCATGTCCTTCAGGTTTTCCTCCAGTCATTTGTTCAAGTTCCTACTAAAGAATCTAGTTGTTCTTCCACCACACAGTTCTTCCCAAAATTCATTTCTCACACTACAATCATGTATCACTTGCAGACTTCATTTGCATTTCCACATCGTTCACACTCCGCTTGGCCAGTCATTTTCCTTTTATATCTCAGTTCATTGGTCATTAGTCGATCTTTCTTGAAACACTAGAGAAAATTTTGATGCATTGTGGAATGATACTTTCCTAGATACACTGCTAGTCTCATACTGAACAACATTCCTTCCCCATCATGAGTAAATTGTATGCAGTCCTAGATGTGAACACCCCCAGTGGTGGATTTTCCAGCTATATCCATCTTCTCCATAGTCTAGGTTCAGAGAAACCATGTTCTTAGTCAGTTTGCATGTGCCTTAATCATATCAATGATCAAAGAACTCCCTATCCCAGTGGCTACCATGTAGAACTACTACTCCAACTACCATATCCTCAAAGTCTGGCGGTATGTTCCTTCCTTGTTTCAGTTGAGGTTTTACTTCGGCACCCACCCAGGCATCATGCCACATACTTGTATAGTTCCCTCTAATAGCTATCCTGATAGAGTTATCACTAACCAGTTGAAACTACTTTTGGATGGTCCTCCACACTGTTGACCCTCCTTTGCAATAGCCAGTCTTGTTCACATACTTTGCTTCCATAAGGTGTCTCCATCCTACCTTCCTCTAGTTAACAAACTCCCATGTTAGCTTCATAAGGAGTGACTTATTATGTTCCCCCGCCGCTAGCAGACCCGAACCTCCCTTATCTTTAGGTGCAAGACTTCTATCCCATTCCACTTCATTTGTCCTCATTCTATTCTCATTCTAACTCCAATGAAAATTCCTAATAATCTGTTCTATCTTGTCACATACTAATATCGGTATTTTAGTGGCTTGCATTCAATATGTTGACATGGCATTGAGGACCGATTGTGCCGACATTATTCTGCATGCCAAAGAGAGTGTTTTATTAGCCCAGTGGTTCACTTTCTTTTTAAGATTAGCTATCAGCACCTGGTAGTAGTTCTCATTGTTCCTACCGTGCACTATCTGAATTCCCAAATGTCTACCTATGTACTTTGTCTCCTTGATGCCCATAGCCCTACAGATGCTTCTTTGACCTCCAGGTGGAGTGTGTTTAGAGAAATACATTCTAGACTTCTCCTTTGATAGTTTCTATCCAGATGCTTTCTCAAACTAATGTAGACATTTCATCATACATCATCCTTGCTTAGTATTGGCTTCGTCAAATAACACAATGTCATCCGCAAAACAAACACACAAGATGGCAAGCTTCTTCTTAGTGAACACTGCCAATTTCCAATTTCAATTCCTGACCTAATGCTCGATTGCCTAACCCAAACGTTCAATACAAAGAACAAAAATATACAGAGACAACATGCCCCCTTGCTTCTCACATTGAGTTGGTTTAAAACTCACCAATATCTCTCCACTATACAAAATAGATGGTTTGCCTAAGGTAATGGTCTGCTTGATAATAGAAATCATATTAGTTGGTATGGTTGTTCTGGCTAGTATATCCTGGATGAACTCTCAACTCATCCTATTGTAAGCCTTAGATAAGACCAACTTCAAGACCATCACAGGTGTCTTTCTCTTGGAGGTCTCCATGGAGTGAATAATCTCCTAAACCAGAACAACTTTGTCAACTATCCTCCTTCCTAGTACAAAATTCATTTGATTAGGGGAGATCCACTCTTTTAAATATGGTCTAAGTCTTGCCACCAAAACATTAGATAAAATTATAATGCACACATTATTTAAAGAAATAGGCCTCAAATCATTACATGTTTTTGGTAGTTGGTTCTTTGGGATTAGCACAATTGTTGAATTAGTGACACCCTCTTCTAGTTGTCCCCCTTTAAAAGGTTGTTGGATGAACTTAATGATTGACTCCTTGATCACACATCAATTTGATTGCAAGAATTTAGCATCAATCCCATCTAGTCCATGCGCTTGCAATGACCCCATGCTCATCATGCATTTTCATATTTCTTCTTCTTATGCTACTTGACTCAAAGCTTGTTGATTCTTGTTCCCCATCTCTGGGAATCTCCCAATGTATGCCCTACTCAGTTGTGTTCTTATCCCTGGCGCATCTTCAGTAAGAATCTTTCGATAGAAATCATTCACATTCTCCTTGATCTCATCCTCGTTATCTATCCATCTTCCTTCTTCATCTCTTAGTTTGCAAATTTATTATGCTCTCTCTGAGCCCTTATTATGCATGAAAAAAAACTATGTTGCCATCACCTAGTTTGAGCCACTCACAATGAGCCTTCTAGTGCCAATAAATCTCTTCTCTGCTAAGTTCCTCCTTAAGATCATTTTGACGTTCCAAGACTGTATCCTCAAGGTTAGGGCCGTAGTTGCGGGCCAACTGTTCATCTACCATACATAATCTAATTTCTATGGATCACTTTTTTCTATTCACCTCCTTAATCTCCCTCATGTCCCACTTTGTAGCCTTATCTAGAAAGGTCCTTATCTCTTGACATAAGATATTGTCCCTCTGCCATTCCTCCTTGATAAGTTTTTTGAACGACTCCTTCACCTTCCAATGAGCCCATGTTCTTTTCATCACATTCCTCCTATTTGCTTGTTGTTCCTCAGTAACGAGAATTGGTGCATGATCAGATCCAACCCTTTTAACCACCTTGACTTTATATTGACTGTTCTGGTTAAGCCACCTATCATAAGCAAGTGCTCTATCCATCTTCATTTGTAGTAGCCCCTGCTTGAAGTTTAGGGATGGTCTGTACATAGTTAACTCTGTTAACTCACAATCCACAATTGCTTCTGCAAACTCTATTAACTCATGTGTTTCTTCTTTTGTCTCTACCTCATATTTTCTCTTCCGGATGAAGATATGCATTAAAGTCTCCTACTAGTAACCAGGGCGCGTGAATGGTAGGGATGAGTTTTTGTAGTTGGTTCCATAGTAGTTGTCTTATGTATCTCTCAATGCTCAGATAGATCACAGTAAGGAAATTTTGATTTTCCATGTAAAAATGTATGAATTGTCTGTGACTCAAGAGAATCTCCACCCGGTGAACTTGTCCCTTCCATAGAAAGCACACACTTCCAGAATAAACCAAAAACTCCAACCGATTTGAATGCGAGAAGACTACCTTCTTGATAATATGATATGTGTTGGCTCCACTTATCTGGGTGTCAAACAGTACCAGTATGGTCAACCTATACTTCCTCACCAGCTCCTTCACCATGTTTTGGGTGTCTGAGTGATAGACCCCCTAAAAATTCCATGTGCAGATGCTTTCTCCTCAAGATCATGTGTATGCACCTACTTACGCGAGTTGGATCTACTTCCCTCGACAATGCTTATGCTTTTCCCGTTACACAAATGGATTTCAACCCCCGTATTTCCCATGTATGTTTCTTCCTAAAATGTGGGTGTCATCTCAATATATTCACAGCCTCCCCCCAAAACACAAAGTGGTTTTCTTGTGTCATCCTTTCCCGTGTAGTTTCATCATCTATTAAGACCACTGTTGAGTGTGTTGATACTGTCTCCTTCATCCGACTCTACCCTCTTGTTTAGTGTTATTATTTTTGTTCACTTCCTTTTGATTAGCCCTATTGTTTCTTGCTCTTCTTTTCCTTTCACTCCAATCAATATGCTCCCCTTTTGGCCGATTATCCTTATGCACATCCTCATTGTCTGTCATGCCATGAGGTTCACACTTCTCATTTTCCAGCCCCTAGAATCTATTGTGTGTACTGACTCGATTATGGGCCCTACCCCTATCTTACTTCTTCGTCTTCCTTGGCACTAGTCTGGCATGGATATCTTCTTTGAAGTGTTGTTTCCACAAAGGTTCTTCTTATTCTGCTGAGTGATTTTCCCCTTGAGTTCCTCATGTACTACCCATTTTGTAATCTTTGTCGAGGTGACCAACATGACCACATTTCATACATATAAATGGTATGTTCTCATAATGAATCACACATCTCTTCCATAGAATCAACACCACTGGGACTGGTGGTTTACCCATTTCAATTTCCACCACTATCCTCGCGAAATGCCCTCTACTCTACATGTCAGTGTTTAAGTCAACTTTGATAGTTCTACCCACTATGTTACCCACCACTTGTAACAATTGACCATGGTAAAGATGCAGTGGTAAATTTTGAATTCTAACCCATAAAACCATTTTTTTCAACCATGCGTTGTCCAGTGAGAACCATGGGCTCCATCTTTGGACATCCAGGTAGGATCCAAACAATGGCCAAGGACACCCCATGAGTGCGTGGATGCAATCATCCTCCTTTTACATTTGAACTAGGTAGAAATTATTTTCAAGATCAATGAGGTTAAAGTCGCCATCAGGTTTCCAAATGAGTCTAATTTTGTTTCTCATGGTTAAGCAGCCAATATCCTGCGACTGCAACTTCACAACCACTGCATATTGCCAAGGTTTTTATAGATTGTCTAGCGCTCCTTGCCTTATATCAAATAAAAGAACCCCATTCACCACTGTGGCCGAGATGTCCTCTGGTCTTAACTAGATTCTGAGGTTTTCAACATGGATGTGGATTTATCCTCCTGTCTTTGTCTTCATACCTTTGACCACATCCTTATAGGATACTTTCTCTCTATCTTGCACAACATTGTTCTCATCGGGTCTCTTTTCCTGCTTCGTCCCATTTTTCAAAGATGAAGATTCCCCCTCCTTGTTTCTGGTACTCTCCATCTCCATATCAGTGTCCGTCCAGTTATTCTAAGCTCATGGAAATCATTGGCCCCTGGCAATCCAAATTTTTATGTCCCATACACCAAGTGAATGCCTGAGTCACCCAGCGCCACGGAGTTTGATCGCCATCATAGGTGGTTGCAAACCCTACTCTTACGCGCCATCATGAGTCAAAAGTTAAATGATGACCATTCCCTTTTGCATGATAATAACTTGTATTATAAAAATTTGAATATTCTTTAACATTCTCTACATGATGTAGATGATATTTGGGCATTCTCATCTTAACAAAAATAAAACTTTCTAAGATGATCACAAATTCATGACTAAGTGGCCATAAATGAGACACACATTGTGGGATAAGAAAAATTCAAATTGAACCAATTGTCTAGGATCATAGCATACCATGATTGGAAATTTATATGCTCTAAAGTATCACATACAATGGTTGTTTCACCAAATTTGAAGAGTCATAAGAAATAGAACGTTTCTTCCATTGGGAAACCATTTCACAAAATAATTAGATCTATATGATCTTCATTATAACATATGATTATTTAGTTCATGATGGTAATATGTGGTCTTAGTTTTAATAATTGAGAAGAATGAAAGTATAAATTTAAAAATATAATACATGCATTTCCCTTATTTAAAATAAAAAACTTAAAGATAATGTATTTAATATGATTCATAATTATTTAACATGTAATTGATGATATATAGGGATTGATAACTCAATGTGGTCAAAACGTCCTAAGATGGAAACCAATTCATGACAAAAGTGGAAAGAAATGACATGTATATTATGGTGTAAGAAAAAAATACCAAAATTAACATTCTCAATGTTCATTAGTATAGCGTGATTGAAAATTTTCTAGCTCTAATGATAAACCATCCTAAGGGTATTTCATCAAGTTGTGCTTTAAATTATTTTGGTCATAAAAATAAATAATTAAAAAATTGTATAAGTATTGTCAATTTTATAATAAATGAACTTTTAAATAGGGAAATAACCCAATTTTCATAATTTTAAAACTCTATCTATTTCAAATCAATTATACTTATAATTGATTATGTTGAAATTCTTTTTGTAAATCAATTATTAGAATATTAATAAATGGTTATATTTTTAGCCTATAGGATCTGAACAACTCAACCTACGTTTTATCACATGTGCTAAATGAAATTCATAGCAAACAAAATGGGTTTAAACATTTAAAAAAGAATACAAATGATGATTAAGAGTAGAAAAGATTGGAAATTCAGATTGAATTTTCTAAAAATATAGAAACATTTTCAATCAAAGTCAGTATTGACACTAACTTTATTGTTTTGAAAAATTATCAACCAAGAATTTACAATAATTGACTATTATACTAAAGAAGGTCATAAAGGACAAAACATGAATGGTTCATTAGAATTAGAAATTGATCTTATGATTAAGGAGGTGTCTGATGCTCATGATAGGATGTAATGCTTCTTTATTTTTGGCCTCCTTATATGATGACAATAATGCAAGAATGGCCATTAAACCTAAAATATATGTTTTTTTCCCATTGTCATTTTTCATATTCCTTGTCATTTAAAAATAGAATGGAGGGTAAAAGTTGTACCCTAAATAGGTTGAGTAGTGATAGAGGATGCACATAGAATGAAGATGATATATATTATTATTGAAGAGATATTTTATGGAAGTAATATTATTTGAATTGGGCTCTTATGGGGGATTAAATGTATGGATGGACTAATTGTCAAAAGGATGGCTACCTCTTCCTTCCACCATCATTATAGAGATAAAGTGGAGAATAAAGTCGAGGAGATGAAAGTCTTATGTCTTGTGGGGTGGTTGCTTGAGATAGGATACATCTCTTTTACCTATATTTCAAACTAAGATTCATCTAGTTGACTAAATAAATGTCTCCAGTGACTACTTGTCCACTGATGATTTCCTATGAACATGTAGTTGTTAGTATGATTATAGTAGCTTTCATTAGTGCTTCAAATACTATCAGAGGGGGGAATGCCAAAATATATCTTATGGATTTCCAAATAATCCCTGGAAAAATCTATAATTTGTCCCAATCAAGTCAATTCACTAGTAGGCACCTTCATCAACATATTAGAGCCTATTGGGAAATTTCTTAGAGTACTAAGAGGTTCTCATATTATGATTGTGACAGTGTGTCTCAAAGATCCCCAAGTCAATCTTTTGAGATTCCTAACATGCATATTTCAATTAGAGTGAATATGACACATTTTAGATAGTTTACCCCAAAGATTATCTGGTGAACGTATAATATCTCATCCAATATCTCACTCACAAAAAGGTTGTTCAAATATTTTCCTTTTCAGATGAAGGTGTAGGGAAGGTCTCTAAGGTGAAAAAAGATATCCTTCTTACATCAATTATTAACTTCATCTCTCTATGAAAGGAAATGTAATTACTCTTGATATTATACTCTTCTAAAGGTAATGCATGGTAGTACTCTAGGTGTTAAGAAATTATAGGGGTCCCTCTCTTAGTAGTTAACCTACAACATATTAAAATGTAAGCATTACAAACATTTTTGTTCAATTATAGTTTTTTCATTATCTCTTGTCCTCACTTGTTTACTTATTTTTGAGATATAACTTGAAGGTCTAATAAGTTTAATTAAATTTTTACTAGCTCAATTAACACCCCCCTTAATTGAGTCTAAACCCTAAAACTTTTACTTCATTTCATTTCTGCAAAGGTCATTATGATTGTTTTCTTAACAGTTACAACCCCACCATTCAAGTGATAACTCTATGGATGAGGTTGTATGACGCACTCAACCTACTAGTATACCTCTTAAGCATAGTAAATATATGTTGTAAATATGTTACTAAACCTGACACAACATAAATGAAAGAGACTTTCAATGTTCTTCTCTTTGATTTCTATTAACTTCTTTAAAAATGATTTTTCTTCTTAAATTCTGAATCTCTCATTTTATCGAGAACATTTCAACCCTTAAGTCGGGAAAAAATGCCCAAACACATGTTTAATGGAATGTATCAACTTTAGGTCATTAGATTAAAACAATTACATGTACCAAGCAAAAGACTTTAATTTGAAACAACAAATATCCTAACAGGTATGGCTTTCATCTGATAAGGTATCAATAACAATTATGAGGAGGGACTTGAGAATGGAACATATTGCCTTATGGTGGGACATGAATTATTTGTATGAGAAGAATTTCAAGGCACATGCAATTGATTATGTGATGGAAAACCATATCATTGTTGGGATGACAATCTATCCAAGACAAGGCCCATTAGGGCTTGGATAATGTTCTCTCAACATTACTAACCGAACTGCCTCATTGTAAAACTATAAAAAGTTAGGTCAGCCATCAGGGCACAAAAACAAAGTAGTTCCCAATTGGAAAATAAGGTAGTGGGGATGGAAATAGGACAAATTGGCAGTTGCAAAACTACTATTCTCTTCAGACAAGAAAAGGAGAAAAGGAAGAAGGAAGAAAAAGAAAAGAAAGAATAAATGAAGTGGGGAAGGACTTCCAAGTCATTTACGTGTCCTCTTCTGGCCATCTACTACTGTGCACTTTGTGAAAGAGTACATCTTCTTGGAAAGTTTTGGGGTGGTAGAAATGTAGGGACCTCTCATTGCAGTGTGATATCTTATTATGTCTCTGACTTCTTATATTATCTTGTGTTTTGGTTAAATCCCCATATGAAAATTGTATCTTTGCTTCTTATAGTATATTTGCCCATGGTTGGCCCCATGGTTTTTCCCTAATACACCGTGAGGGTTTTTCACGTAAAAATCTGCTCTTTTTTCTCTTTCTATCTGCTTGTGATTATTATCTAGGATTTATTCACTCCTGGTAACACTTTTGCATTTTTTTATGCATCGTGGTTACATAACATACATACACATATTCCCCATCAACAAACTAATCATGTGGTATCAGAGCCTAGGTTGGGAAAATCTAGATCCAGATGGATAAGGTTGATCATGCTATGATGGTAAAGTTGAAGATCACAAATTGGCAGATCTAGAAACGCAAGATGGAAGATATTCTTCAATGTAGGGATTTGTATGATCTGATAGAGGGTCAAAAGCTAGGTAATGTATTTGATGTTGGTTGGAAGAAAATAAATAGAAAGGCCATGTGAACAATGTGAAAGTATTTTGATAGTTCTGTGTGCCACAATGTCTGATGCCAAAGATTTATGGGAAAATCTCAAGAAATTACATTTAAGTATTTCTTAATTAGGAAGTTGGTGAACCGAAAGTAATAGGATAGTCTAAACATTGACGAGTACATGAATGAAAACCATAGCCTTGTAAATCAACTAGAATCCATGAGGATGGTTCTTGATGATGAACTCCAAGGGCTACTTCTTCTCATATCATTACTTGATAGTTGGGAGACGCTTGTTGTTATAGTCAACAACTCTAAACAGGAAGGCCAATTGACTCTTGATCAGGAGAAGAGTAGTTTACTGTTTAAAGACACTCAACGATGAGCCTCATACAACAATAGATTAGAGGTGCACTTCATTGACAGAAGGGACACTGATAGAGTAAGAGAGTGTAATGGATCATGGAGCCATAGTGAGTCCCATGATGGGAGAAGTCCCATTGTAGATCCAGGTCAAAGAGTAGAGGGTGCTTCCATTGTGACAGGCCTAGTTATTTTAATAATGATTGCAAGGTTTATAAAAAGAACATGGGTGTGAAGACAAAAATATAAAAGGTGATGACAAGATTACTACAAGGACAATTTCAGATGATAGGTATGATGATGAGGATAAGATCTTTATAGTCCAGGACTAGTGTTTGCATGCTCGGGATGATGATTCTAAGTGGGTGTTGGATAGTGTCGCTTCTTAACATGCATCACCTAGTAAGGTGTTCTTCACTTCATACATAAAGGGAGACTTTAGAAGGGTGAATATGGGAAACTCCAACTTCTCTATAATTATCGGGATTGGAGACATTTGTATTCAAACAAGTGTCAATTGTACGCTCACACTCAAGGATGTTTGTCATGTTCTATCTTTGTGACCAAGTTTTTTATATGGTTCAATCTATTATAGAGAAGGTTTCCATTTGGATTTTGGTGTTGGAAATGCAAGGTAACCAAAGAGGCTTTGGTTATTATATGACGTAAATTGTATCACACATTGTACAAGACCCAACTTAAGGTTCTCAAAGGCGGTGAGATATGTGCTATTTCGGATCACCAGGTAGATCTATAAAAATTTAACTAGGACACATGAGTGAGAAAGGCTTGCAACTTGTATTAAAGAAGGGGTTGATCTCTATTGGCAAAGACATTAGTTTCATCTCATGTGATTCATGTTAGATGAGAAATCATTAATGATTTTAGTTTAAGAAAAGATCAAAGATGAATCCAGATATTCTATATTTGATTCATTCGTAAGGTGGCTTTACTGGGTGTCAATAGGTATTTTTTCATATTCATTGATTATGCAACTAGAAAGGTTGGGCCTACTTGTTGAAGATCAAAGATCACGTCTATTAGTGTTTCAAAAATTTCATGACATGGTGGAGTGGGAGATAGAGAACAAACTAAAATGTATATGTGAGGACAATGGGGGAGAGTACACCTTTGGGGGGATCTAGAAAGTATAGAGTTGGATACACCAGAACACAATGGTTCAGCTGAGAGGAAGAACCATACCAGAGTGGGTAAAGTCAGATGCATATTTAAAAGTGAACAATTGCCAAAGATATTATAGGGAGAGGAACTGAGTACTTCATGCTATCTAATTAATGCATTTCCTTCAGTTCCTTTAGGGTTTAATAGTACCAGAGAAGGTATGAACAATCAATGATGATTTTTACACCCATTTCTGAGTATTTGGGTGCAAGTCTTATGCACATGTTCCAAAGTAAAAGAGACAAAAATTGGATGATAAAATGGTGACATGTATGTTTCTTAGAAATGGAGAATAGCAGTTTGCCTAAAGGTTATGGGATCCTATGAAAAATTGCATAAGAAAAAACAATGATGGGACTTCATGTGAGAGTCAGACACTAACATATCCCAAATGTGATGATGTACAAATGGTTGAATTAGGTGGAAATTATTTCGATGAAGAGTATGAGGATGCTTCATCTTCTCCATAGGTGCATCATTTAGATGAGGATGAAGAGAAGCATGATCACCCTGAGCAACAGAGTCATATCACATCGAGTGTTCCCATTTCAGATGCACAATGAGAGATTTAGACTTGCAGTTAGAGACATCTGGATTGGGGGGAGGAAAAACATCACTAGGTAGAGTCCTCAAAGTCACAATTATAGATGTTTGACTGAGTGTGTCACCCTTCATCTAGATATCTGACATCTTAGTATATTCTCCATACTGATCAGGGGGGTCTATGGAGTTATCATAAGGCACAGACTCATAGAGACATGTCATAGTGGCATATGGCAATGTAGGAGGAAATGTCCTCTTAGCAAAAGAATGTGATAATGCGTCAAAGTGCACTACAATCATTAAGATTTTAATCCTAGAGTTTAACATTTTTTACCATCAAATTAAGGCTAGTATAGAAGGGTCGATCCCACATTACAACGTCTTTAAGAAAGTAGTCTCTAAACCTAATTGTTTTGTTGAACTTTTGTTTCTTTTGGTATTTTTATATTTTTAGAATAGGAAGTAAATATCGGATTGAGGGTTTGATGATTATTGCTAGGACAAAAGGAAAAGAAAGAATTAAAATTATGCTAATAAGAAGTAAAATTGCCCTGTTATAAGGAAGAGAGTGTTAGCACAATAAAATATGTTATGAATAAAAGACTGGAATGTAAACAAAATAAATCAAAGTGGTGATTGAATCAGCTGATGGAATATTGAGGCTTTTTAGCGGTTTTCACCACCTTAGCCTAGGTGAAAAATAATTAAATCTTTTAAATGACAAATTTGATGAAGGCATGTGAATTAACTAAAAACCACAAAAGATGAACTTCAAATGTGCCCATTGGTCCTAGTGCTCATGTTTCTTAGTTCATCATACCAAAAGAAAAAGACCACAGTCATTTAAAAACCTCTATTTGAATGGTTTTAGTGTTCGAAATCTGGGATTCCATCGTCATTTCCAACTGGATTAACATATGACCAAATCGCTTGATTACTCAGATAGATCATTAGTTTTTAAAACCAAAAGCCATCTGAAAGAAGTCGTTCTTCAGGATTAAGTCAATTCAAACCATGGCTAAGGGGCTATTCCCCTTTCCTTGATAAGAAAACTACTCGCTCATGCTTGTAGAAAAAAGGGAGACGGAGAAAGAAAGGGTTCTAGCCATAGTCTAGACTTATCAAAGGATTAGTTCCTTAGGCTAGAGACAATTAAATGGCTGACACTTAATTCCTTACTCCGATCCACATAAGAAGAAGGAGAAGAAGACTAGATCTAAAAATTAGCAAGGAAAAAGAACAATAATTAAAAGTGACACTTAGCTTGCAAATAATTAAACATTATTGATGAATGACATGATTTAACTGTGCGTAAAACGCAAGTGCACGCGTCAATGTAGTATAGGCCTTTGTGATGCCCGAGTCAAATTGAGGGACACTAAATTATCGGTAGACTACTACTAAATGGTTGCGATCAGCTAAACCGATTAAAAGAGTTTGAGAGTTGTTGTAAAAACAAAATAAAATAAAATAACACAAAGCAATCGATTAAGGGTTTAGTTTAATCAATTCAAGTGGAGATCTTTAGGATTGCGGTTTCACCGCGGGTTTTCAATGTATGAATTTCCATATAATAATTCAGGTTCATCTCTCGATACAGGTAGCGGCCTGTAGTCAGAATTGCCCACTATCGTGGTACAATTCACTACCTATGTCTAGGCCGGTTCCACCATCGTAGTAACCTATACCCTAAACTAGGTGCATTATAATTGACCTCTGGGTTTTCACCGTTAATCGTACATCACCTTGTTCAAGGGATTTGTTAATTAATGTGAATTTCGTCTCTTTTCAACCGTTAATTCTTCTTTCAAAGTAATTAATGGCATTAAATTATCATTATGGTGATCAAGCATAACAATATAATTGAGAAAATGAAATCATACCACGGATTTAAGAGATAAATGATGAATTACTGTGATAAAAATGCCATACAATGTTTCCCCAGGATACTCCCGGTCCTAAAGATAAAGGGGATTAGCCCCACATGTTCATCTCAAAGAAAAACATGGTAGAGGAAAGGGTAAACATGGACAAAAACGTGTATAAGTAATGAAACCCCTGAACGAAGAAGATCCAAGTGTTCCTCGGCATAGAATGTGTGATCTACAACCTTTCGACGGTGGAAAATGTCTTCTTCAACTTCCGGAAAGGCTGGGGCGTGCTTATGGGCTCCGTTCTTCTCTCCACACCTTCTCGGGCATGTGCAATAGCTAATGACGTGATAGATGGCTCTTGGCCGCCGTCATTAGGTATAATCACCGAGTTAGGTTCCAAAAATATCACAACCGTCAGATTTGGATCGATCTGCAAAAAACTTGTATCTGACGGTGTCGATACCATCGACGCGGGTTGATGGTATCGAGCTTGTGTGATATCGGCAAGTCTTCTTTTCTTTTCTTTGTTGCTCCTGATGCTGACTCGATAACATCGACGAGGGTCGATGGCATCGAAACTCTTAGGTGTCAGTTTTATCCCTTTTCCATCACTGAATCTTAAGGTGTCGATAGTATCAACTTTAGGGTCGATAGTATCGACTATCTACTCACCAGTAACCTGATCAAATGTCGCTACCATCGACTTCCCTGTCGATGGTATCGACTATGTACTGCTCCTTGCGGCTGACAACCTATGGCTGTGTCGATAGTATCGACATCTGTCGATGATATCGACAGTTGCAGATATGCGTTTTTCCTGAAATTGCAACACAAAACCACATAAGTCGAAATAAAACATATTATAGTAATAATTTATGCTCAAAATAATAAAATAAGGGAGAATTGATGCTGAGAAGGATCATAGACTACAGTAAGTGAATTATGCAATATTAACCACCAAAATGACCAATAAACATATAAAACGCGAGTGAAACAAGTCTATAAATGCGACTCAAAATCATCGCATCAAACTACCCTAAGATTGAACATTTCTCGCCCTTGAGCAACTAAACTTTAGAATAGAATTGTGAGGGTCAACTAAAGAACAAATCGTCACAACAAACATCACCACATGATCCCCACCGGACATTCACATACCGGCCCTCACTAACCACATAATGATAATTACCCTAAAGGCGACAATAATCATCCATAAAAGATATCTACCTCAAAAATAATGAACACTATCACATAAGGCAGTCAACATAATAAAATTCTCCGGTCCAGACTCAGTGCATCTTGTGATCTTCTATTCTACGTTGCTCACCCTAACTACCATCTACATGGAAGCAGTTCTCCTGGTATTAATGAGTGAGGAGAAAAATCACGGTGGCCTACCAATTCGAGCAACAGGTGGATGGAATGGGTGGATCATGGAAGAAATGGAAGCATTATACGATTTTAACATGCACAAAGCAAAAATGACCTAAATGATGCATATGCAAGTGTAAATGCCCTAATGCCTACATTTGGGTGGAATGATGCATGCACTTTCATTCCATCTCAAGGTGAGATGGAATATCTAGGAGAACTACATCATGTACTTATTCTTCTGTAAATGCATGTGAGACTATGTTCCTTTCTCCCTCTCATTACTACTTACTTCTCAATTATCTTCTCTTTTTTTATCTTTTCAATTTTTATTTTTCAAGCCCTTATTTTCATAGCTGACAACGAAATGTTTGTCAGGCTCACTTAATGTTGCATAACTTATACAGTGGAGGCATTCAGAAGGTATGGAACAAGTTCATCACCTTTTATGTTTCAGAAGACATAAGATGCATGATGTACTATATGCACACAAATTTAAATGCAGCTACAAAATGATAATTATGCAACTAAATGACACACACCTAAGGATAATGTGCATGTATTGCTATTCTATTTTTTTTCTTTTTTCATTCAAAAATATGAGAAAATAACTATAATGCAAGACCTATCTACATGGAATGCAATCAAAGAGATTAAAACCATAATGCAATTCCAGTTCTTAAGGTGGATTATGAAAGCAATGGGGTGGATAGATCACAAGACTAATTTACTTAACCTTTGAAAATTATTATGTGTCCCTCCTTACTGACATGTGTAATAATTAAGAGGTTTTTCTCTCTTATTTCAAATTAAAGTCTCATTATCATTTGTTCAGTTTAGGCTCAAACAACCAATTCCCTCCACTTTTCATGAATCATGGGAATGTATAGTTGTGATGTCCTATTTTAGAGTTGACAAACCCAATTATTTCCTTAAGTTATGTTCTCAAAGTTGAACAACACAAACTTGCAAAACACTAAAAAAATTTAAATTTGCCCCTGATTCCCAAGTACAAGCAACGAGATGACACATGACTTAAAACATCCACAATTACACTAGATAGAGTGTGGATCCTACAAACAACTAAGAACTACAAGAAATAAATGACAAAAGACAAAATAATAAACTTAAAAACTGAGAAAACTAAAGGATAGAGTTGTTCCAACTCCCCCCCTAATCTTGAATTCGACTATGGCCTCATAGTCAAAAACCACCTTAAAAAGGTGGAATAGAGATACCAATCATTCTTCAGGAGGAGGCGGGTACTGTGGGGCCGTGGGGTCCCAGGATGGGTACTACCCCTGAAAGCTCGGATCATACTGGGGCATGGGCGGAGGTTGTGGATACCCCCCCAAAGTAATTCTGGCTCCAGTAATGATCGTAGAAGGGTTGGTGCTGCATCTCCATCCTATGCAACCTGTCGTGGATGTGTTGTTGGTTGTCGAGAAGGAGGCACTCATTTTCAAAAATGGCCCTCTGATTATCTAACAGTTGGTTCATCATATCTTGAATATCGTCATATGAAGTTGTATGATGCAGCTGGGTGTGTTGAATCTCTTGCAGCATCATATACATCCCATGCATGGAGTAGACATCCTCGCCTTGCTTTGAGGGCTATGGTGGCAGAGGCTGTGAAGATGAAGATGCACCCGGATGCATGCGGGGACGCTTCCTGGGTGCCACTCGTGCACGAAGAGGGGTGAAAGCCTCCTCTTCCTCTTTAGGCTCGTCGTCATCATTGTCATTGTCATCATTGCCGCCGTCTTCATCCGAGTCTTCAATGGCTATGACAGGCCATCTGAAATGCTGAGCACCCGTGATGTGGAAGACGGGGTCTGGAAGTGAACACTCTTGATATGCTTGATTGACATGGCAGTGTGCATATGCCAAGCCATCACGAAGGAGGATGAGGTTGGAGCAGTGCAGATGCTGTAAGTTGACCTTGCTTCTATTGGAGAGGGGCGTAAGCCGGGAGAAATTTAACCCAAGATAGGAGGCCAGTGGTGTGATGAGCCCTCCAAAGTGGATTGGAGCCTTCTGCGTACTCCTCTTTACAGCCAACACACGCGTTAAGAAGAACACACCCCAATTACACTCTTCTCGCTTCAGCAACTTGTGCAGGAAAAACAAATTTGTCTCTTGAAACTTGCTGAGAGACAGGTCGCCGCGAGCAAACAACATAGTGCAGAGCATGCGGTGAAGAATCCGTACAAACGGATGCTCAAAATCTATCACTGCAGCATTATGGTAGCTGATGGATTTCCCCAGAGGTGCAGTCACAAGCTGGGAAAATATATCATCGTAATTCGTCCTATTATCTGGCCGATGGTACTAGTCTCTCCCATGATTCCAGTTGTAGATGGAACTAAAATGCCTGAGGGTGAGAGTGTAATCGTTGTTATAAAGCCAGGAAGAAACACGACCCTTGATCCATTCCCGATCAGTGGCTATGACGTCGTTTGGCACGGCGCATATGTCCAGCGAAGCCATGAATTCCGCCACTAGCTCCTTGTATGTGGGCCATTCACCGAAGAATGGTTGGCCATCGGCATGGAATTCCATCTCATCGGGCCTCCTGCCTGTATGCCTTGCCTGCCCCTTGAGAACGTAGGCAAGATTGGCCTTGAACCCAAGATTGCAGATCATGTCCCGGTCGACGTATCAAGTCAGCTCTATATTTCTCTTCATAAGTTCCTCGTAGACCTTTCGGACCTCCGCGGAAGGATGGACAATCCGCGGGTACGGAATAGATGTAGTGGGTGGAGGAATGAACTCAGGGATCTCTATTGAAGCCACATGTGAAGAAGAAGCACCAGCTATACGCACCATCATCGCCGAGAAAGAAGAAGGAATAGAAGATGGAGCTCGGTTAAGGTCGGAGAAGACAATCTCTGCTCGGTGAAGGCTCGGGGAAGAACGCACTCCTTGGATGCTCGTAGTCGGGCTCCGATTTCTCAACAAGATGCATGACACAAGTGGAGGAGGAAAGCTCTAAAGGTGTGACGTCATATGACAACAATCCATCGCTTTTATAGTTGTGGTCGTCGCTGTTGTGTGCCAGTCGATACCATCAACGCAGGTCGATGGTATCGACACCTTTAGCACAATACAGTCTTCTACTAGTATCGACGGTTTTCAATAGCCTGATTTGGGGGCCCGGATCGATGACGCATCGATACCATCGACGAGTGTCGATGGTATCGACCCATCCCACGGTTTGACTCTCTTGGTGCAACGATCGCCGTTGATCTCTTCTCGCAGATCGGTGACATGTTGCGTCGATACCATCGACGCAAGTCGATAGTATCGACTCTGCTTAGGGCACACACCCCCGTGAGGCCCGGCCGTTGCTTTCTGCTTGTAATTGAGTCGATACCATCGACAGGCCCGTCGATGGTATCGACTTCACTGAGACAATTTTTGTATGAATATCTCCAGAGATCTCACGAGTATCGATGCCGATGTCGATACTATCGACCTCATTTTTGCGATCAACCTGATGGTGTGTTGATACCATCGACGAGGCCATCGATAGTATCAACACAGAGAGATTGTTGTAGTCGCCTAAATGTGCCCATCTCGATACCATCGACACAAGGGTCGATGGTATCGACCCTGCCACAGTCCTGCACATTGAACAAACGATCAATGTATCATTTTTACACTAAAAGAAAAATCAAATCAAACCAAAGTACAAATGTGAAAGAAACTAAACGAAGCTACCGATGTTGGGTTGCCTCCCAACAAGTGCCCTTATTTAATGTCCTAGGCTAGACGAAATCAAGCTCCTCATTCATATGAAAGTGCAATGAGTTTGACCTCATTCACTTTCCTTGTGTAATCCTCAGTGAAATACAACTTCAAACGTTGTCCATTAACCAAGAATGTTGTCTCACCATCACACACCATGGTTGCGCCGTGTGGCCTGACCTCCTCTACTGTGAACGGTCCACTCCATCGAGATTTCAATTTCCCGGGATGCATCTTCAACCTGGAGTTGAACAAGAGTACACGATCTCCCTTCTTGAAGAAACACATCTGAATATTTTGATCGTGAATCAACTTTGTTCGCTCCTTATAGATCCGTGAGCTTTCATATGCATTCATCCTCAGCTCGTCAAGTTCATTCAACTCTAACAAATGTTTCTTTCCTGCTTCATCATAGCTTAAATTCAGCTTCGTCAGCGCCCATTGCGCCTTATGCTCCAATTCCACTAGCAAAATGGCAGGCCCAACCGTAAGCCAACCTAAAAGGCGTAGTGCCTATAGGTGTCTTAAACACCATCCTATACGCCGACAAAGCGTCCGGTAGCAAGGTACTCCAATTTGTTCTCGTCGAAGCCACAGTGCGCTCCAAGATCTTCTTAATTTCCCTATTGGAGACTTCCACTTGCCCCTATGTCTGCGGGTGGTGCAGGGTACCAATGTTGTGCTTTACCCCATACTTTCTTAGCAATGTTGCAAACTTCTGATTTTGGAAATGTGTACCCCCATGACTAATAATCATTCTCAGTACACCAAACCTGCAGAAAATGTTTTCTTTGACAAACCTGCACACTATGGCCGCATCATTAGTCCTAGTGGGTATTACCTCTACCCACTTCGATACATAGTCAACAACTAATAGAATGTACAAGTTAGAATTGGAGGACACAAAGGGTCCAATAAAATCAATACCGCAAAGATCGAACACCTCGACCTCTTGAAATACATTGAGGGGCATCTCCTATCTTTTTGAAATGTTACTTGCCCGTTGGCAGGAATCACATTGCCACACATAGTCATATGCATCCCTGAACAAAGTAGGTCAGTAAAGGCCACTCTCAAGTACCTTGGCCACAGTTCGAGAACTAGCATGGTGGACACCCGTCGATAGAGTATGACAACGACGGAGGACACTTTCATATTCCACTTTCGATACACACCTGCGCAACACGCCATCCCTACATTACTTCAACAGAATAGGGTCATCCCAAAAATAATACCACAAAGAATGGAAAATTTTCTTTTTCTCTTGGTATGTCCAATCATTCGGGATAATTTTGCAGGCAAGATAATTAACAATGTAAGAAAACCAAGGATCTTTAGATTTCACAGATAGAAGTTGTTCATCAAGAAATGTCTCAGTAATGGGTATATGCACGTCCTTCTCATCTACCCATTCCAACCTAGACAAGTGGTCCGCAACCACATTTTCTATTCCCGCCTTATCTTTTATTTCAATGTCAAATTCTTGTAATAGTAGGATCCACCTAATCAGTCTAGGTTTGGCATCCTTTTTCTCCATCAAGTACTTAATGACGGCGTGGTCCGTCCATACCACGACTTTAGATCCTACAAGATATTGCCAGAATTTTTCAAAAGCAAAAACAACGGCAAGCAGCTCTTTCTCAGTTGTTGTGTAATTCAATTGTGCTTCATTTAAAGTTTTGGATGCATATAAAATCACATCGGGTTTATTTTCCACACGTTGTCCTAAAACTGCCCCAACTGCGAAATCTGATGCATCACACATCAGTTCAAACGGCTTTGCCCAATCCGGTGTTTGCACAACCGGTGCAAAAATCAATTTTTCTTTAAGAACATTAAACGCATTTAAACATTTTGCATTAAAATCAAACACAACATCCTTTTCCAACAACTCAGATAATGGTTTGGCGATTTTTGAGAAATCTTTTATAAAGCGGAGATAAAAATCGGCGTGACCTAGAAAACTTCGTACCCCTTTAACCGAATTCGGTGGGGGCAATTTGGAAATAACTTTGATCTTCATTGGGTCTACCTCCAACCCTTTGCTAGACACTTTGTGTCCAAGAACGATCCCTTCGCTGACCATCATGTGGCATTTCTCCCAATTGAGGACCAAATGTGTGTCCTCACGTCGTTGCAAAACCTTGTCCAAATTGTGTAAACATTCGTCAATGGACGCACCATAGACGGAGAAATCGTCCATAAAAATCACCAAACAACGTTCAACCATATCGGAAAAAATGGCAAGCATGCAACGCTGAAAGGTTGCTGGCGCATTACACAAACCAAATGCAATATGACGGTATGCAAATGTTCCGTAAGGACAAGTGAAGGTGGACTTCTCTTCGTCCTTAGGATCAATGAAAATCTGATTGTACCCCGAATAACCATCGAGAAAACAAAAATGAGATCGGCCTGCTAATCGCTCTAAAATCTGATCAATGAATGGAAGAGGCAAATGATCCTTAAGTGTAGCAGCATTCAATCTATGGTAGTCTATACATACACGCCACTCGGTTACCAAGCGGGTTGTGATAGGTTCATTTAACAAATTATGTGTAACAGTAATTTCCCCATTTTTACAGACTACTTGTGTCAGACTCACCCACGTCGAGTCAGATATAGCATAGATGATACCTTCAGAAAGGAGCTTGATCACCTCCTTCTTGACGACCTCCATCATGCTAGGATTTAGTCGACACTGTGGTTGAATTACCGGTTTGGCTCCCTCCTCGAGCCGGATCTTGTGCTGTCACAATGTAGGGGAGATCCCCTTGATGTCTGCGACTGACCACCCGAATGCACCTCAGTGGTTCTTCAACACAATCATCAATTTGTCTTCCTCCTCGGCACTCAGATATGTCAAAATAATCACTGGAAGCTTCTCACCCTCAGCTAGAAATGCATATTTCAAATGCGGTGGAAGTGGCTTCAATTCTAGATCTGGCGGGCTGATCAAGGATGACTGAAGTGGTGGTGGGAGTTCACCAAGGTCTTCATAGTACCTAGCATAAAAACATCGAAGCACCTGAAGCATCTTGGCACACTCTTGTAGTGACTTTCTTCTCATCCAATCATGTGTTATATTAACTAGGCAGGCTTCAAGAGGTAATTCTGAATATGCATTGAAAACATAACTTGCTATGGCCTCATCTTCAGTAGAAGGAGGGATGTGCTCCTCTTCATCATTGGGAAAACCCACAGCCTTGCTAAGAGACACAACCTTGGTCTGCTCCATGACGTCTACAGCCAGTGTCCCCTTATCCTCCTTAGTCATTACATGAGCCATATCTAAAAATGGCTTCCCTAGAGAGAGAGAGAGATATTCTGATCAAAGTGCTTCACCATGCGACATTGCTCCTTCGCTTTTGATTGTGTTGTGCTGGAGGGCATGACCATCTCAAACCAATCATCAGCGATACCCAAGGTCAAACGACCTCTCCCCATCTCAAGTATCATTTCAGGTGTATCTTGGAAGGGTCGTCCAAGGAGTAACTCATTACCCTATTCATCTTGCATTTCTATTACAACAATGTCTACTAGAAATACAAACTGATCAACTTTCACCAACACATCTTCGCAAATACCATACGGCTTCACCACTGAATTATCTACCAACTGTATTGTCATATTGCCCGACCTTTATTCTTTTAATCCCAATTTCTTGAACATAGAGAGAGACATCAGGTTTATACTTGCCCCTGAATCACATAGTGCTTCGCCAAATTTCACTTTCCCAATATAGCATGAAATATTGAAGTAGCCCGGATCATGCCTTTTAGGTGGAAATGTGCCCATGATGAAAACACTCACCTGCTCCTTAAGAACCATAACATCAGTGTCAGGGATCTTCCTCTTCTTCGTAATGATGTCTTTTAGAAACTTCCCGTAGGAGGGAATTTTCTCTATTGCCTCTAATAGTGGAATGTTGACAGAAAGTTTTCTAAAGCTGTCCAGAAACTTCTTGAACTAGACGTCCACTTTCTTTGCTTTCACGCTATTTGGATACGGGACCGGGACAGCCTGCGCCCTTTGATGCGACGGCACATATGGCATCCTCTTCTGTGTCTCCTCCTCAGTAATAACTGGTTCTACTGTGACATCCTCTGCTATATCCTCAGCTGGCTCTGTGGTTGGGATCGGAAGCTCCTCTATGGCCTCACCTATGATTTTTGACTGGGGTTTGCTTGGTTCATCGGCCCTGGGGTTTAAAATCTTTTTACCGCTTCGTAGCAAGATTGCCTTCGCCTGTTGGTTTCCTCCTGGAATATTAGTATTACCCGGAAAGCCTTGGTGTGCTGGCTTCTTTAGATTTGATATTTCCGTCGCCATCTGTGCCAAAGACGTCTCTATTGTCCTCATCTGAGCCCCATGGCTTTGTAGGGTCTGCCCAAATTGGTTCATGAATTCCCCTTGTTGCTTGATCTACTGGCTAAAAGTGTTCATTAGTTCTTGATTTTTCTTGATCACTTGGTTGAGTAACTCAGTGCTCTTATCCTCCGCCACCGGTTGGGGTTTTGCATCGGGGTCCTACAAGAAATTATTTGGATCTTTCCACAAAAATTTCTTATCTTTCCTCCATGAATAATTGTTGTTTCTATACCCCTGCTACTGGCGCATGAACTTTACTTGAGCCTCATCATTTGATTTTGCGTCTTCTTTTGCAAACAGTTTCTTTGCTAGAAGGTCCATCTTCTCATTTAGTTCTTTGATGGACTTTGAATCCCCTGTAGCCTAAACATGCTCTACGGCATCTCTATCGCCCCAAGATTTCTTCTTAGCCATGTTCTTCAAAATTTCCCAACACCTTGTGTCTGTGTTGTTTAAGAAGAACCCTGAACCTACAGAATCTAGGTTACTTCTATCATGCTCGGAAAGAGAAAAATAAAAGATTTTGACCTGCGTCTCCTTGTCAAGTCCATGATGCAGGAACCTCCTTAGCATGATCTAGAACTGTTCCCAGGTCTTAGAGTAGGTCTCTCCTACCTTCTGACTAAAATTATGAATTTTTTTGATCATATTATTTGTCTTCTCGGGAGGAAAGAACCTTTCAAAGAACACTTCCACCATGTGGTTCCATGATTCCACATACTCATCATCAAGATTATGTAGCCATTCTCATACATTTCCCACCAGAGAGATCAGAAACAGCTTCAGGTACAGTGTCTCCTCTGGGAACCTGTCTATCTTGATTATATCGCAGTTCTCCATGAATTGACTTATGTGAGTCACTGGGTCTTCATTCTTTAGCCCATGAAATGCATTTGACTTGACCAAGTTGATTAATGCAGGATCAATCATATAAGTCGGAATGTTGATCGCCTGCTTCTTGATTGGTCCCTTTGAAGCGGATGAGGAAGAAGTCTTTATCTTCTACCATATTGTCTTCTCTTCTTCCATGGCTTCTGGTTCTGAATCGGAATCTACTTCGTCTGGTTGGTGTTGAATAGAGTTATGCTCGTCATCTGGTCCCGGTAGTGGAATCTCTGGTGATTGTTGCGTGTAGTCAGTGCTACGCGTCTTCACCATGCACCAGTACCTGCAAGACAAAAATCTCAGTTCAGTACCTTTGGTAGACGATTTCTAAATATGAATGATAAACTATGAATTTTAAAAATGAGAATAAAATAATAAAATAAAAATGTGGCCTAGAATGGCCGCTTGCAGCACTCGTAGTGCCGACAATTGTTGTGTCCCCGACAACGACGCCAAAAACATGACACGATTTAATCGTGCGTAGAATGTAAGTGCACGCGTCAATGTAGTATAGGCCTTTGTGAGGCCCGAGTCGAACTCAGGGACACTAAATTATCGGTAGACTACTACTAACTGGTTGCGATCAGCTAAACCGATTAAAAGAGTTTGCGAGCTGTTGCAAAAACAAAAGAAAAGAAAATAAGACAAAGCAATCGATTAAGGGTTTAGTTTAATCAATTCAAGTGGAGATCTTTAGGATTGCAGTTTCACCGCGGGTTTTCATTGTATGAATTTCCATATAATAATTTAGGTTCATCTATCGATCCGGGTAGTGGCATGTAGTTAGAATTGCCTATTGTCATGGTACAATTCACTACCTATGTCTAGGTCGGTTCCACTATCGTAGTAACCTATACCCTAAACTAGGTGCATTAGAATCGACCTCTGGGTTTCCACCATTAAACGTACATCACCTTGTTCAAGGGATTTGTTAATTAATGTGAATTTCGTCTCTTTTCAACCGTTAATTCTTCTTTCAAAGTAATTAAAGGCATTAGATTATCATTATGGTGATCAAGCATAAAAATATAATTGAGAAAATGAAATCATACCACGGATTTAAGAGATAAATGATGAATTACTACGATAAAAATGTCATACAATGCTTCCCCGGGCTACTCCCAGTCCTAAAGATAAAGGGGATTAGCCCTGCATTTTCATCTCAGAGCAAAACATGGTAGAGAAAAGGGGAAACATGGAGAAAAATGTGTATAAGTAATGAAACCCCTGAACGGAGAAGATCCAAGCATTCCTCGGCGTAGAATGCGCAATCTACAACCTTTCGACGGTGGAAAACGTCTTCTTCGGCTTCCGGAATGGCTGGGGCGTGCTTCTGGGCTCCGTTCTTCTCTCCACATCTTCTCGAGACGTGTGCAGCAGCTAATGACGTGATAGATAGCTCTTAGACATCGTCATTAGGTATAATCACCGAGTTAGGTTCCAAAAATATCACAACCGTCGGATTTGGATCGATCTGAAACAAACTTGCATCTGACGGTGTCGATACCATCGACGCGGGTCGATGGTATCGACCCTGCACGATATCGGCAAGTCTTCTTTTCTTTTCTTCGTTGCGCCTGATGCTGACTCGATACCATCGACGAGGGTCGATGGTATCGACACCCTTAGGCGTCAGTTTTATCCCTTTTCCGTCGCTGAATCTTCAGGTGTCGATAGTATCAACTTTAGGGTCGATAGTATCGACTATCTACTTGCCACCAACCTGTTGGAATGTCACTACCATCGACTTCCCTATCGATAGTATCGACTCTGTGTTGCTCCTTGCGGCTGGCAACCTGTGGCTGTGTTGATAGTATCGACATCTGTTGATGGTATCGACAACTGCAGATATGCATTTTTCCTATAATTGCAACACAAAACCACAAGCTGAAATAAAACGTATTATTATAATCATTTATGCTCAAAACAATAAAATAAGGGAGAATTGATCCTGAGAAGGATCATAGACTAAAGTAAGTGAATTATACAATATTAACCACCAAAATGACCAATAAACATATAAAACGCGAGTGAAACAAGTCTATAAATGCAACTCAAAATCATCGCATCAATGAACATAACTCATGAACATAAGAATGATTGCTCATAAATCCTTTGTGCAAAAGATGATATGAAGTGAGGAGGAATTGCCCCTCTTTTTATAGGAGAAGGAGGGGGCTTTTACAACTAGGGTTGTGGGCAAAATGAGACTGGAAGATGGATTTTTGAATTGATTGCGCACTGCCAACCGATCAGTTCAGGTGGGAGCCGATCGGTTGGGGCTGGAGCAGGAGGGAACCGAGGGAAGGAAGTCAGCAACCCTAGTCTCTAGGTGGCAGCTCGGCTTTGACCCACTCGGCTGGGGCAGGAGAACTCCCGCTTCAGAGTTTGAAATGATCATTTGAATTTGAATGGAGCGTCGCTCTGATGGGTGGTGGCTGGTCGTCTGGAGTAGCTGAGACGATCGACTGGGGCAAGCGAGTCGGTCGTCTGGAGTAGATGAACCGATCAGCTCATATCCTGGATCTACAAGAATTGCAAGTTTTTGGTGAGAATAAAGTGAAATTGTGATGAAAGGAAGCGTATAGCAATTTGTTTCTTTTCACTGGATAAAGATAGGAATTTTCATATGACTAAGACTTGAAAAACTCTAAAAAGGGGTGTTAAATTAGTACGCATCAGAATGATACCTATGAGCTCGTGGAATTTTCTAAGGACCAAAGAGCATTAAAGAACAAGTGAGTCTATAGGATGAAGAGAGCTAACAACTCAAAGGATATCAAATACAAAGCTAAATTAGTTGTCATGGGCTTTGGTCGAAGACAAGAGGTGGATTTTGATGAGATATTGTCTTCTATTGTGAAAATGACTTCTATTAGATTGGTTCTAAGTTTGGTTGCTAGTCTAGATCTTGGCTAATGTGTTACTAACCTAATTGTCTTATGATACAACTATATATAGTGTGGGCAGCCGTCAAGGCACAAAAATGGAGCAGCCGCCAATTGACAAATAAGGCAACCGTCAAGTAAATCAAGTTGAAAACAAATTAGCAGCCACGACATTTCTATTCGCTTGGAGACTGAAAAAGGAGCAAAGGAAGATGAAGAAGAAGAAAAGCAAAAAGAAAAGAAGTGGAGTATGATTGTCAATGCATCCAGGTGTCTTCTTCGGGCCATCTATTATTTTACACTTTATAGAAGAGTATATTTTCCTAGGAAGTTAAGCGGTGGTAGAATTATAGGAATCTCTCCTTAATGTGTGGTATCTTCTTATTTCTCCTTCTTGGTATATTATCTCAGACTTGGGACAAAATTCAATAGAAAAATTGTATATTTTTGCTTCTTATGTTGGATAGACCCATGGTCGATCCTGTGGTTTTCCCTCCTTGTCCACGTAAAAAGGGATCTTTTTCTTCTCTCTATCTGCTTGTGATTATTATCTTAAATTTATACGTTCGTCAATAACACTTCAATATTTTTTTTATTGCATTGTGATTGCATGTCATACATACAGATATTTTCCATCAACTAACCTATCAATCATCAACAATTTGAAATGGACATTGAGCGTCCTCCGAATAATGTATTGGGTGGCAGAATCTCTTTTTCTGCCACGGTTTCGTTGGTGTGATGAAGAAAAGCGGAACCAACGGCAAAACTGAATCCATAGAAGGGTTGGTGATCGTCGAAAGTTCTTGGACGGAGAAGCATGAATACTTACGCCCACGCTCATGCAACAGGCTGAGCTTTAAAAATCATTCTTTTTTTTACTTTATTAATACTGAGGAAATATAATGAGGAACGTTTTATTAGTTCAACAATGCAGGTATTGGACAGATAAAAAATTTTATTGCTATCAGCTATTGTATCACTTTTTTGGGTTTTAACTCTTTAAATGGCTACTCAATCCTTTGATTAGGGTGGGACAATGCGATGTGGTGATCCCGGTGTGGACAATAAATTACATTGACGAGATGACTGAACTTGTAGATTTTGTGTCGGTGCAACAAAAGGTTAAATGACCACGAAGCGAAGCTGGTAGCTTGCTAGTAAATCTTATTAATCAATAAAACGTTAATTGACCTTGAGCTTGAAACGAGTACTAACAGCTCAACTTATATCGAAACGAGCGTGGTATATGTATTAATGAAACCACAACAGTGATTAACAATAAGAATAGGTGTACTTAACTGCTTGGCTCAGCGGTAAAGCCTGCTACTCGTCGTAAAGTAAATCGGAGGTTTGAAACCCGCTGGTACACCTGAACGTAGAGGCAACAACAACATAATAGTCTTGCACTGCGCTGCGATGGGGTGCCTCCAGTAGAATAAAATGAAAAATTCATTAAAAAAAAAATAAGAATAGGTAGATCTGAACTAGAAGCAACCTTTCTTCTCGCATCCTTATATTTATCCTTTTCTAGAATAGTCACATTAACCCTTCCCAGCATGGAAGACTTGGATGAAAAATACGGAGTAGATTACAGCCCTTACCAGATTAAGGTCACGTGTTGCTTGGATTTATTCCAAACCAACAGTATTAATTTCATTGTACACTTGGTCAACGATAAACATAGATGTAACGTACTTCGTGTATAGTAGTAAATCTGAACTCATGGACAGATGGTTGGTTGCAACGTACAGTGATTACTCATATTGAAATTTTATTCAAGCTCTTCCATACGATAAAACTGTGGGTGAAACACTCAGTACTGCCATCATGGGCATAATGGACATTTGAATAAGCACAATGCTTGCTTTCGTTCTTATTATGGGAGACAGCCGAATCTGCTAGCACATATCTTGGCGAGTGGGTAGTGCTCATGCAGTCATGTTTGTCACGATCTTTCCTGTGACACAAATCATCACTAGATAACATCATTACAGAAGGCCTACTTTAGCACGCCTGTTGCTACTCGTTTGGATGGTTGGTAACTTTTAGAACAAACTCGCTTCCTCTTTCTTAGTGTAGTAAGATGCTGTGGAGTACTGTCTCGATACGTTGGATTCCACCTGCTTACCTATATATTCGTTCACCTATCCACCACTGACCAGCTGCAGTCGACACCGTTTTTTCTCCATCATCTCCATTCTTTTCATCACTTTTTGCTTCCAACAGTTTTTTTTCATTCTGGAAGAACTGGATAACAAATGAAGACGATAATATCAACCTTTAACGTACATGTTGCTCCTTTATTTATATATCCATGGTGATGCCATCAGTTTATGTCATTATTCATCTGGATGTCTAGTCGCCACCCAGAAAGGTGCAAGCAGTGTTAGACAGCCAGATAGAAAGGTAAGTCGCTACCAAAAATGCTTAGTGGATAGATTAGCTAGCAGTCATCCCGCAGCAGCATCTATTCAGCAGCGTCAGCCCGTGAGTGGGAGCAGGAGATTTCGGAGGCTACCTCTTTCTCCCTGTTCTATCCTGCACGTCAATTCAAGGTTGCCAACCCAAGCTTCTTCATGACTTTGATGACATGTTAGGGGAAATTGGGTCTACAAAATGCCTACAGGCCAGAGAAATCAACAAGCAAATTTGCGATAAACAAATATAGTCAAATAGGTAATTGTAAAGCAGCAGCCTTACGAGCAAAATAATGACTCAGTAAATAAAAATAACTGAACGGAAGGATAAACCAAAAATTGCAAGCAGATGATAAGATCTACATGGAATACCTTCATGAGTATGAGAAACATATCATGGAGCTAAACAAGAAGAAACCAACCATAATGTCAAAAGAATGTGTACATACATACATATACATATATATATATATATATACATATCAAGGAGCTAAACATCAAGAAACCAACCATAATGTCAAAAGAACATGTATATACATACAAGAGTATAACAAAGATACTAGCCGAGCGCCTGAAACTGGTCCTACCACTTCTCATCTCTGAGAAACAAGTAGCATTCATCACACACAAAAGCATTTCAGATTGCGCTCTACTGACCGGCGAGTTCATGGCAGATTTCAACGTGAAAAGAGGGCACTAAAAGATCTGTATGAAACTAGATGTGTCGAAGGCCTTTGACAATGTACGTTGGGATAAACTATGGTGTGTTATGAGGCAAATGAACTTCGTAGAGTCCTTGATATCAATGATCAAGCAATGTGTTTCCATCACCAATTTTTTGGTTTTGGTAAATGGTACCCCCAATGGTTTCTTCCAAGGTGCTAATGGATTGAGAAAGAGAAACCCCCTTTCTCCCCTTCTCTTCACCATCCTACTGGAGTACTTCACTCAACTAATGAATGCATTTGAGTAGAGGAATGAAATAAGGACTTGCATGTCTATGGAACCAAAACATGGGGCCCCCTAATCTTCGCGGACGATGTTCTAGTCTTTATCGAAGCAAAGTCTATATATCTACTAAACCTCAAGAAGCACCTACTCAGATTTGGGAATCAAACTGGACTGCATATAAACCAGCAAATTACACAACTATTTATATCTGCAAATTGCTCCGCCATCAAGGGAATGATCGAAGAAGTCCAGGGTATTGAAGTTAATTCCATGCCTACGAGATACCTTGGGTTCCCACTGGCGGGGGACAATCTTCAAGTCAAGGATTTTTTAGAGTGCACTAATAAACCAGAGGAAAGGATTGCTCGTTGGCCTCTCATCAAAACATGAATGACAAGCAGAATCACCTTAATGAAATCTGCGATAGAAGGCTTGCTCATGTTCTGGATCCAACAAGGGAAAATTCCCAAGGTAGTGCTAGAGATAATGGAAATGTCTATGTCCAATTTTATATGGGCGGGCGGTACACACCCCATGAAGAACTCAAGGCTCGCCCTACTAAAGGATGAAGGGGACGTTGGACTGAAAACTCCACTATAATTTACCAACTGGGCCACGGTATAGAGCATCTTCAACTTCAATCAAGGTATCACTCCTTGGGCTAGGTGGATGCGTGTAAGATATCCAAAAGGCCTAGAAACCACGTACTAGGGAGGGGTGCTCCAGAGTGATAAATAGGATGACTTCTGTCTGGAAGAAAGTTAAACAATGCTTCCACTTCATTAATGAATCATGGAGACTTACCCAAATCCGGATTTATGGAAGCTCGTGTAGAACAGAGGAGATTGCAACAGTTGTACAAAGTATATTTGGACTAAGTTTGAGGTACCTAAATGGTCACTTTGCTTGTTCTGAGCTACTTTTGAAACTCTCCCAACCGTGGATAGAATCCAGCGATGGTACCCAGATACTATCAACAGATGCTACATGTGCGAGGATGAGGGTGAATCTCATGAACATCTATTCTAGGACTGTACCTTTGTCAAGAATCTATGGAGAACCACTTACACCACACTGAACTTCACCAGGATCCAACTAAAAGACCCGAAAGATATGAACATGCAACTAGGGAAGGAGACTGGCGCTCAGAAAAGAAAGTTACTAATGGTATACTTAGCGATCCTCTTCCACACTTGGCGCAAAAGGAATGATAGGAAGCACAATAGCAAGAGGAGAAGTGTGGACAACATAGAAAAGAAGATTCTTGTAAATTTTATAAGAATAGGATCAATGTATATATAGTTCTGATCTCGGAGTTGAGTATAGTAACAAGGAGATATTATGTAATTTGACCAAACTATGTTAGGTGCTTCGGAATATAATTTACCCAATTCAGACACACACACACACACACACACACACTCACATAGACATATATATGTATGTATATATATATATATATATACATATACATATACATATATATATACATATACATATATACATACATATACACACACACACACACATATATATATATATATATATATATATATATATACATATACATATATATATACATATACATACACACACACACACACACACACACACACACACATATATATATATATATATATATATATATATATATATAGAGATACATATAAAAATGCCATCTGGGTCAGGACTAGGTGGTTGAAGACCGCAGTGTGCATCAGGACCAGGAGCTGCACAGACATCGTCGAAGACTAGGTGGTTGAAGACCGTACTAGCTGTGAGGTATTGTCGCTAAGCAAGCCTCAAGACTAGGCACACCTCGCTAAAACCATCATTCCTATTTCATAGTCGTTGATGTGATCCGTGGTTATGGTTTTGTGGTGAGAGAATTTTTTTATAGTTTCTGCTGCCTTCTCCCTCACCTAAAACCCAACATCAATATCGTATAAAATACCCTGTAAGTAGCTACCGGTCCTCTCTTTTGGTTACTTTGTTTGGAGTTTCTTACTTTACAGATGTAGTGGGTTACTTTACCTTGCAAACTATTACTTTTCATACATAAACAAATACATTTGTAACAACTACAAGAAATATATAGTTACCTATATTTTACTATGTATTTTGTTTGGTTTTATTCTTTTAGTTGTAAAGTTATTTTTTTGTCGACATAGTTACTTTTTTCTAGAGAGTTACTTTTCTAACCATGTAGTTACTTTTCAGGATGCACTTATAGTGAAAATCTAGGCTACCCATTGGGTAACGAATGAACGACTATATAGGGTCCATCTTTAATACCAACACAGGTAGCTACCCGCACACCCTTCCTATCACTTTTTTTTTCACAATTGTAGAGGAGCATTTTATCTTGCTCTCCAAAAAATTTCCTCCAAAAATAATATCATTTGCCCCACCAAAATAAAAAAATACGTCGATATATTTACTGACTGTATATTTTCTTCACAATTACTTTTTTAGTCATATTGTTACTTTTTTATCAATATAGTTACTCTATTGATCTTAGAGTTACTTTTGTGTACCATATAGTTACACTTTTGGATGTGTGAGTAGCGAAAAATCAGGCTACCCACGCGGGTATTTAATGAACGCCCATATATATATATATATATATATATATATATATATATATATATATATATATATATATATATATATATATATATATATATATATATATATATATATATATATATATATATATATATATATATATATATATATATATATATGTATGTATGTATATGTATGTATAAACATTGTAACACCTCATTCATAACAAAACACGATTATATGCAAACCAGCAGATTACCGAAAATCACGGGAAATTAAAACTGATTTACAATAAGCACCACAAGATGAAACATATAACATCTGAGCCAACACTTTGCATTTCATAGAATATTTATAAGGTGCTACAACATAATTTCCCATCATCTCGTTACATGAAATGACTGTTTGCCATGAAGCCTTACAACAGGATACATACCAAAAATCGTACATCGATCATTGTACAAGAAACATAGACAAGCTCTCCCGAAGACCTGAGTGTACAGGGACGACACATAGGACTCTACTGCTAGACACTATCTAAACCACCAGGTACGATACCTCAACATATCATCCGTAGCCACAAGATCTTCATCTCGCTAGACACGTCCACCTAAAAAGGGTTATTAACTAGTAGGGCGAGACACACAGTCCTAGCGAGAAACATAACCCTCTACCAACTTTATTATGATCACAGATAACTGATATAAACATATTATAAGAGCAGTATACTGAGCAGGGTTAATCTTACCAGCAATCTTACTAGGATATTCATGAGGCCTATAATCAGGTATTCTTTATGGAAGAAGATTGACAATATAAGCTTTATAAGAACTCATCACGTTATATAAGGTTCATATGATAAACTGTAGATTATAACTAGTTCAACTATGCAAACAAGGCCTCAACTAATGTTTCATATTTTCCCTAAGCAACAATACTATATGGATTGCTTACAAATTATTATGCCCTGCGAAAGTGAGTCGTACCTCTCAAATCCAACCAACGGCTGCAAAACCCGGAGACGGTGCCATACAAGGTCAATGGAAGAGTCGGAGTCCATGACCTCATCACCTCATGGTCAGTGCACGAGAACCAAAGTAGGACCGTAGTCTCATGCTTAAGTGGCCTCAGCCACAGGGTCAGCCCCGCAGGCTACCCATAACCCTAGCCTACCTTGGTACATGTCTCGGCGCTAGTAAACCTTGAGCCATAGGCCTGTTCACTGTGCTCTTAGCCATGAATGCATTCATGCTCTTATCACATATCCTGAGCCATGGGCCTGTTCCCCATGCTCCATATATCCTGAGTCTGAACCCGCAGTTGCACTCAAATCCTCCTATTTTCGTCTAGGACAAACCCCGTATATTCAACAATATGCGCTCCGGATTAACCCGTAGGAGAACCTATTTCACCATCACCAGCTCCTGACGATGATGGATCTATGGCCAGGGCAACTACATGAAGGTTCAACTGTAATTTAATTAACATATTTTAAGTGGATTGCAAGATTCAGCCAAGTTGTGTAACATCACTGACCTGGGTTATAAGCTAACCCTAGGTGTTTTGCCTAAATATGTAATTAAAACCTGGTGATTATCTTTTGACATGTAATTAAGTTCCTCAGGAATATATATACTTTCAATTTTGTCCTTTTTTATCAAAGTTGTAGTATTATTTTGGTAATGTAGGGGCTTATGTGCAAATTGCCCAGTTAAGGGGTTAACTTACAATTGCACATGTTAAGATGTTCTTTTGATAATGAGACATCATATGAGTGAATATGATGAGACATGATGGATTTCCCAAGCTTGGGCATCTAGATTTAGCTTGTGGAATAATCCTTATGCTTAAAAACCCTAATTTGGAGTAAAATGCAGTTTACCCAATTTGAGGGGTGCAACTTGTAAAATACACCATCTAGAACATCTTCTATGACTCTTGTCATCATTTAGAGTAGAAATGGTGAAAGGGACACATCAATGAATAATCAGATAAGAAAAATGACCTTTGTACATAAAATTCACTAAGTTTGAGTAAGGAAACCTTTCATGTATGTACCCTAGTTGAAAGTTGGCTTTCTTTACCCCTAGATCTTGAGATTTCATGATATTTGCATAAGTTTAGATGTGTTTTGACTTTCCTTTAAATAAGAAAGTACTTGGATGAGAATTTCAAAGTTCTAGAGGTCTTTATGGTGTAAATCAGCCTAAACTATATAAGCACATTTCTTTCCAAACCAAGCAAACACTTTCCTTCACTTCCTCACTTCTCATCTTTCTCAACCGACCAAGACCAAGCTCTGGAGCTCAGGGAAACGACCAACCTGTTCTAAGGTAAGATAAAACCACCTTCTAGTTTGGATTCATGGAGGAAATCATGTTAAAAGGATGGATTGCTAGTTTTCTCACTTAGCTTTCTCGTTCTAGCCATCTTTTCCCAACCTTTCTTTGGAGAAAAACCCTTGGCCGACCTGTGGAGCTCAAGACACCATTAAAGACTTGAAGCTTGGAAGCTTGGATCTCAAGGAACGACCTTAAGGTGGGTTTTATAACTCTAACTCTTAGCTTTGTTATGCATATCTCTGTTCTTGTTTTCTATGGTTAGTAATTCTTCTACCTCCCTTCTTCCTTGCTCTTTTGCAAGCAAAACGGTGGAGGAACTGACCTGAACAGAGGTTGAGGATGATGGGCGTGGATTCCTATGCCACTTTATGAAACGACCTTGAACCCATTTGGTCCAAACGGGTGCAACTCGTTTAAGGTCAAACGGGTTCAACCCGTTTGATCTCAAACGATCTTGCAAGATCGTTTGGATCAAAATGACCCCAAGACCATTTCATAGGGTTGACCAAGCGTGGACCATTTGGGTTTTCTGTTCACAATTATGTAGGCTAATGACCCACCAAATTTGAGGGGTTAACTCCAAAGTAATCGTAGGTTTAAGGCCAATCAATTAGGTAATAGAATTGAATTAAGTACTGATTTTCCAAACTAATTAACTTGAACTTTTGGGCAAACGGGTTCCAACCCGTTTGAGTGAGTTGACCAAGCGTTGACCATTTGGTATACCTGTTCATAATATATTGAATTTCATTCCTACAAATAATTGTAATCTAATTTCTAACCAATTAAGAGTTGAAGACACTTCAATAACCTAACCATACTCGGGTGAAAGTTGCTGATTTCAATATAGATCTTGTTGAGTTTTAGGTTGAAGGACCCAAACGGGTTCCAACCCATTTGGGGGTTCATCCAAACGATCTCAAACTCGTTTAGTGACACCCCAAGATCATTTGGGGGTCTAGGGTTAAAGAAATTTGATAGTTTGAGGGTCCAATTACAAGATGTTGATAAATTGATGAAAAGTGCTAATTTTTAATTTAATTAGGGCTCAACCCTTATCAAATCATTTTGTTTTTTGGTCCAACTTTGGGAAAACGGTCTCAAGATCATTTGGAGGTCATCCAAACGACCTCAGGACCGTTTGAGCCAAGTTTGGGCCCAATTGGAGGTCAATTGATAGGTTCAACTCTGATTTGAATCATATTGTTGAACATTGATGATTAGTCGATTGGAAACCCTAATTGAGTTAGATTTAACCCTAATTGGCTTTCAAATGAGGGTCAATTTTGTGTCCAGTTGATTGAGGCTCATCCTAATTGACTCAATTTGTATATGGTTAACATGTCTTGGGCCAATTGAAAGCTTCAACATAAGAAATCCTTTTCAAGCATAATCTTTGTGTCACCTTTTATGTTCATGCGGTTTGAACCCAAGTAGACCCACAATCGTTTTAGACCAAATGAGTTCACACCCGTTTAAGCCCAAATGAGTTCACACTCGTTTGAGTCCAAACGAGTCCACACTCGTTTGAGTCCAAACGGGTTCACACCCGTTTAAGCTCAAACGGGTTCACACTCGTTTAGGCTCAATCGGGTCCACACTCGTTTGGACTTAAATGGGTCCATACCCGTTTAAGATTAAGTGGGTCCACACTCGTTTAAGGTTCAAATGGATTCAAGGTCATTTGAGATTAAACAAGTTCAAGGTCGTTTAAGAATCAAATGGGTTGAAGGTTGAAGGTTAAACCCTAAAACAATTGGAGACCTTCAAGGTTGATTATACTTAATCACTTGAAGGTGTAAGTGGCTCAATGATGATCTAATCTAAACCCTAATGGTAACCTAATATGTTAATGGACTAAGGGGCTAATGAATTGACCCATGATGATGGTCAATGGGTAAATTACCAAAATGCCCCTGAAAGGTTCAATTGAGTGATACCTTGTTTTAATCAAACCCTAATCACATGATAGTGATGAGTTGACTGGTGTTAATCAATGAGGACTTAACCCAACCTAATCTAGAGTGGTGTAATCACTATCTACTAGTTAGAGGAGAGAGAAAGTACCAATTATAATGGAAAATCAAGTAAAATGCCTTCAATATACATGAATGTGCAAGTTCAGGTATGATCCACTTATGTGAGATCATGGAAACCCTAATGATGATAATTGATGAATCTTAATCTTATCTGAGGTCTTTAATGATGATGTTTCTCATACATGAGTATGTTATGAGATCATTTCACCATGAGGTGAATAGTAAACCCTAATTCTAGGGTGATGACATGTAATGAGAATAGTAAACCCTAATTGATGAAAACCAGGGAAACCTAGCTCTTGTATGAGTAGGGAGATACAACTTCTTTAAATGAGTTATTTACTGTTATCAGTTGATTTAACCATGCAAGTTCCTTTATGAGGATGATCATATCCAGGTATGGATGATGATACTATATTCATTAAAAGCATGTTGTTAGCTTTATGAACAGTGATATATCCTGATACCTTGTTAATAACATCTTATGAGATTGATAGGCTGTGAGAGCCATGAATACCATCAAGGTCATGCTTTAAGAGATGAATTGTGATGAGAATATTGAGAAATGATAATTGATGAGAGTTAGGATTGTTACATTTAGTATTCTTCCTTCATAGCTTCTATGCTAATGATTAATGTTTGAAAACATGTATGATGATAAAAGAATACTGAAATGTACCTAACTAATCAAGTATAATCATACCATGTAGAGCCCTGATCATAGAACCATCATTGTCAGGAGTAAAATGATGGTGAAACAGGTTTTCCTAAGGGGATTCCTGGAGCACATACTTTTGAATATGTGGGGTAATATGGATGTGAATTTCCTTACATCCTAGTGTAGGAATTGATGTAGATGTATCTTAATCTATCAATCCTTCACTATGTTTTACGTCGGGGTGATGTAACACTAATTTCCCGAGGAAATCTTTTATACCGCATCGATGAGAGATAAACAAGAAATATTTTGGTAGCGAAGAGAGTACATAATGCCACTGTGACTCTAATAGCGAAGTACTAGAATACCCTGGTAAGCTATAGTAGTAGAGACATTAGATGTCCTGCATGTTGATCCTCTTGTTGACTGAGTAAGATGGGGTCATAAGAATCTGGCTCTTTTGATGACCTATGTATGATACCGATGCGACTTAATAGTGATCGGTTAGAGTATGAAAGTATACCTCATCTCCGCAGGGCATAATGATGTTTGTAAAACATAATCAACTGCATAGCATATCTGCTTAGGTTGAACTACGAGATACATTGGTTGAAGATACATTACTTAGTATACATGTTCTTCATATTCCTTAAATGTTGTTGTTCTAATTGATAACAATCTGTTGCTGATTACCTTAAAGCTTTTATTGCCTATGTTATTCTTGGTTGCTATAATAAAGCTTCTGGCGAAGAGTTATAACTCTCGCTGGGACAATTATTTAAAATTGTCTCACCCCGTAGATTTCAACTTTTTAGGTGGTCGTCGAGGGCGAAGGAATCAATCTTCAGGTGACCAATATCAGCAGCAGCAACATCAGGAGCAGTAGTAAATCTCAGGTGGAGATTCAGACTGCTGAGTTGTATAGTTAGATAGTCAGTCCTATGTGTTCTCTGTACTCTGAGGTCCTTGGAGTCTTTTGGTCTGAGATTTTGGTTTTGACTTCTTGAGATTTTGTATCAGGTTGTATATAATTACTCAAGAAGTAATTATCTGAGATGTAAATAGTTTATCTCCTTTTATGAAAGAAGTTTTTATAGATTCAAGCTCTTATCTCGAAAAGTTTTAATTTCCCGTGATATTTGTCTTCCACTGTTAATCGAATCGCTTCCGCTAAGTTTATATCGTGGTTTTGGAGATCAGAGCCCACAAGTTGTATAACATGCAAACTATAGCAAGAATAAACAACACAAAACTCAATATCATGCTTTTACTGTCATTAACATCATCATTATCCATCACAAGGATCCAACATCACATGTTACCACTTGGCCTCTTGCCAATCATTTAGATCCATCTCAAGGATCATTACATTGCCATGGGATCTCGATCCGGCCCTCATCACATAATGCCACTACCTCTCGAGGCTTACATCATCACCATGGGATAGCAATCCCTTATATCAACATCAGAGGATAACACCTCAACTAGGCACTCAGCCTTAATCAGGTCCTCAGACCTTTCACATTATACTTGCTGTTACATGTTATCTTTTCAACAAAATTATCATAATTATTATTCAGTCATTGCACATTCATCAATCGCTACATAAAGCATATTATTATATAATCACCATAGCTCTTACCTGGCTATGAATTCAATATACCTACAAAGTTAGCTTGCATAAAAAGAGATAACCAGATTACCAAGCATAGAACATATTGGGATTATCATGCCATCAAGAATTTAGGTGTACAGAATTGGACCATCATCCATGTTCATATATATATATACATGAGATTCAAGGCTATAAATGCAAGCAATGCAATTACATTATCATTACAAAACTGTGAGCACCCACCATGCCTCATATCTCATGAGCATATCTTTGATTATCATTACCAATGTATAAACCTTAATCTTGATGATATGATAATCAAAGATATGCTCATGAGATATGGGGCATGGTGGGTGCTCACAGTTTGGTAATGATAATGTAATTGCATTCCTTGCATTTACAACCTTGAATCTCATGTGTATATATATATATATATATCAACATGGATGATGTTCCAATTCTGTACACCTGAATTCCAGATGGCATAATAATCCCAATATGTTCTATGCTTGGTAATCTGGTTATCTCTTTTTATGCAAGCTAACTATGCAGGCATATTGAATTCATAGCTAGGTAAGAGCTATGGTGATTATATAATAATGTGCTTTATGTAGCACTTGATGAATGTGCAATGACTGAATAATAATGATGATAATTCTATTGAAAAGATAACATGTAACAAAAAATATAATGTGAAAGGTCTGAGGACCTGATTAAGGCTGAGTGCCTAGTTGAGGTGTTATCCTCTGATGTTAAGATAAGGGATTGCTATCCCATGGTGATGATGTAAGCCTCGAGAGGTAGTGTCATTATGTGATGAGGGATTGAGATCCCATGGCAATGTGATGATCCTTGAGATGGATCTAGATGATTGGCAAGAGGCCAAGTGGTAACATCTGATGTTGGATCCCTGTTGGATCAGGATGATGTTAATGACAATAAAAGCATGATATTGAGTGTTGTGTTGTTTATTCTTGTTATAGTTTGCATGTTATACAACTTGGATGAATCTTGCAATCCACTTAAAATATGTTAATTAAATTATAGATGAACCTTCATGTAGTTGCCCTGGCCATAGATCCATCATCGTCAGGAGCTAGTGATGGTGAAACGGGTTCTCCTATGGGTTAATCTGGAGCACATATTGTTGAATATACGGGGTTTCTCCTAGCCAAAAATAGGAGGATTTGAGTGCAACTGTGGTTGCAGACTCAGGATATATGGAGCATGGTGAACATGCCCATGGCTCAGGATATGTGATAAGAGAATGAATGCATTCATGGCTCAGAGCATGGTGAACAGGCCCGTGGCACAAGGTTTACTAGCTCTGAGACCTGTACCAAGGCGGGCTAGGGTTATGGGTAGCCTGCGGGGCTAACCCTGTGGCTGAGGCCACTTAAGCATGAGACTGCGGTCCTGCTTTGGTTCTCGTGCACTGACCACGAGGTGGTGAGGTCGTGGACTCCGACTCTTACATTGACCTTGTATGGCACCGGCTCCGGGTTTCACATCCGTCGGTTGGATTTGAGCGGTATGTCTCACTTCCTCAGGGCATAATAAATTGTAAGCAAGCCATATAGTATCTTTTCTTAGGGAAAATACGAAACATTAGTTGAGGCCTTGTTTATATAGTTAAACTAGTTATAATCTGCAGTTATCATATGAACCTTATATAATGTGATGAGTTATTATAAAGCTTATCTTGTCAATCTTGTTCCATAAAGAATACCTGGTTATAGGCCTCATGAATATCCTGGTAAGATTGCTGGTAAGATTAGCCCTGCTCAGTATACTGCTCTTATAATTTGTTAATATCAGTTATCTGTCATCATAATAAAGTTGGTAGAGGGTTATGTTTCTCTCTAGCACTGTGTGTCTCACCTCACTGGTTAATAACCCTTTTTAGGTGGACATGCCTGGCGAGATGAAGATCTTGTGGCTACGGATGATATGCTGAGGTATCATACCTGGTGGATTAGATAGTGTCTAGCAGTAGAGTCCTATGTGTCGTCCCTGTACACTCAGGTCTTCGGGAGAGCTTTTCGATGTTTCTTGTACAATGATCGATGTACGGTTTTCAGTATGTATCCTGTTGCAAGGGTTCACGACAAACAGTCATTTCATGTAACGAGATGATGGGAAATTATATTGTAGCACCCTAAAAATATGCTATGAAATGCAAAGTGTTGGCTCAGATGTTATATGTTTCATCTTGTGGTGCTCTTTGTAAATTGGTTTTAATTTCCCCTGATTTTTGGTAATCCGCTAGTTTGCATGTAACCATGTTTCGTTATGAATGAGGTGTTATAGTGTTTATACATACATACATATATATATATATATATATATATATATATATATATATATATATATATATATATATATATATATGTATGTATATATATATATATGTATATATATATGTATATATCTTTCTCTCTCTCTCTCTCTATATATATATATATAAATATAAATATATATATATATATATATATATAAATATATATATAAATATATATATATATAAATATAAATATCTATATATATATATTTATTTATATATATATATATTTATATTTATATATATATATATTTATATATATATATATATATATATATATATATATATATATATATATATATATATATATATATATATATATATATATATATATATATATATATATATATATATATATATATATATATATATATATATATATATATATATATATATATATATATATATATATATATATATATATATATATATATATATATATATATATATATATATATATATATATATATATATATATATATCGTCATTCATTAAATACCCGCGTGGGTAGCCTGATTTTTCACTACCCGCACACCCAAAAGTGTAACTATATGGTACACAAAAGTAACTCTAAGATCAATAGAGTAACTATATTGATAAAAAAAGTAACAATATGACTAAAAAAAGTAATTGTGAAGAAAATATTCATTCAGTAAATATATGGATGTATTTTTTAATTTTGGTGGGGTAAATGATATTATTTTTGGATGAAATTTTTTTGGGATCAAGATAAAATGCTCCTCTACAATTGTGAAAAAAAAGTGACAGGAAGGGTGTGCGGGTAGCTACCTATGTGGGTATTAAAGATGGACCCTATATAGTCATTCATTCGTTACCCGACGAGTAGCCTAGATTTTCACTATAAGTGAATCTTGAAAAGTAACTACATGGTTAGAAAAGTAACTCTCTATAAAAAAAGTAACTATGTCGACAAAAAAATAACTTTACAACTAAAAGAATAAAACCAAACAAAATACACAGTAAAATATATGTAACTATATATTTCTTCTAGTTGTTACAAATGTATTTTTTGATGTATGAAAAGTAATAGTTTACAAGGTAAAGTAACCCATTACATGTGTAAAGTAAGAAACTCCAAACAAAGTAACCAAAAGAGAGGACCGATAGCTACTTACAGGGTATTTTATACGGTATTTATGTTGGGTATTAGGTGAGGGAGAAGGTAGTGAAAACTAAAAAAAAATCTCTCACCACAAAACCATAACCACAAATCACATCAAAAACTATGAAATAGGAAGGATGGTTTTACCGAGGTGTACCTAGTCTTGAGGCTTGCTTAGCGACAATACCTCACAGCTAGTGCGGTCTTCAACCACCTAGTCTTCGACGACGTCTGTGCAGCTCTTGGTCCTGACCCAGACTGTGGTTGACCGTCGTCCTCCTGAGCGGCATAAGTCTCCCGCCTCTATAGATAGTCTACATGGACTGCTGGGAACTCCAGTCTTCTTGTCCTAAAGGACACTAGAAGGAGATGTACCCCTCTATCGGCATACTAGTCACCGACACACTCTCCTACAATCAATTGCTTTTCTACAATTGTCTTTCCCTTGTTGTTCCTCCCTGGACGGGTAGAACTTGCTTGGGCTCTCTCGATTACCCCAAACAGAGAGGACAACAAATTTGCAAAGCAACTGATATTCAGAGTTATGTTATCTGGGAAGCCCCCTATACCCCTCTATTTATAGTAAAGGGAAGGGTCAGGGTTCCCAATCTGTGCGAGAGTAGAAGGGTCTGAAACTTCCATGAACTGATTGCACTATGGTAGCTGAACTGGTCATTTCATAACAGAAACAATCATTTTCCAAGGTGACCCGATCAGTTCACTAGTGAACTGGTCAGTTGGGAGTGTGAACTGGTTGGTTTGCTTCCCAGACTTGCCTCCAATTGAATTTTCTTGTTCATTTCTAATTAACCCAAATATTAATTCTTGTCCCAATCAGATTGAATAAGTGAAATGAAAACCTTTTTCTCACAAACTGGGAAAATCCAACATTGGTCACTTGGATACATGAACCGATCAGTTCACTAGAGTGAACTGGTCATCTCACTAGCTATTAGTTGATCCGTTCACCTAGTGAGCCGGTCGGTTGGTGGTCCAGGTTGTGCATAACACAATCAATTAAATTCTCAATCAATCTGACACTCAAATCAGTTAGTTCAACACTTGAACTTGATGATTCTGAGTCATGTCAATTGATTGAATGTTTGATGGAGTACCAAAACACCATTAGTAATCAATACAAACATCATTCATGGATAAACTCCTCTTCCACGTAAATCATTTGTGTGTGACCCTATATGTCCCATTTCACGTTGGCAATGAATGTCCATAACTAGCTTATGCCATCACAAACAAAGAGCAGTGCTTAGTCGCACATCAATACTACCCAAGTAAAAATGAAAGTTGGAGAACAACTTTCAATGCTACACTCTGTGATTGGTGTTCCAGTGAATGTATAATTCCTTTTTCTCTGATATCCTGAATGAACTCAAGGCATGGATTTGTCATCCTTTCAACATTCACTCATGTTCCTTGATCCAAAGTAGACTGTATGAGATATGTGTGCCATCAATATCACATATTGACTCATACATGCCATTAATATCACATATTGACTCACACGTGCATGCACATGCCTTTCTCAGTCTCTCTTATCAACTGGCCATGGACATCATACTCCCTTAGGAGAGACAAATCCCATATCTATCACTCACAGACAAAACCCCATGTATCAAAGTCACCCAACTTTCACCTGTATAACAATCCATATGTGAGGACTGTGTTTGATGATGTCAATGTGTACCCAACGACATGTGATGAGTATAGTGATTTCAGGTCTACGAATCACAATCACCACCATCACCATGAGACATGACTGTGACTACCATGTCACGGTGCCATCACTCTCATGGTGGGTCTGTCCGCTTCTCTAACATGTATCTATGTGCTTTGTTTGATATCACATGTCATGACTAGTGAGACTTTGTCATCAATCTACACACAGTCTAGTCTTGTTGTGTCATTGTTGTCTATCAACCTTCCACAATGACATCTGACTAGAGACAAAATAAGAATGTACAAAATCTTAGCATCCATATGATCTCATTCTTCAGGTCCTTAACCTGATGACATACGTCATTTAGTAGTGTCATTCTCTAGACATTCATTTTGCTCTATCATTATCTCATCACTGATTGAACCAGAATAAATTGGAAGCTTTCCTTTAATATTTATCAAATCAATCATAATGTATCCCAATTCAAATCATCATATGATTGGATCTCAGGGAATACATATCAACAGACTCCCACTTGCAATGTGAGCCAATAACCTTCGAATCATATTCTTAGTGACTTCGAAACATGTCCCACATGTTTCAACTGCTCCAGTGCTAATACAGTTAGTTAGCAACACATTTCTTTAGTCAGTATATTGCATGTCTCACATCTCTTCATTGTACAACATGAGATGGAGTTGCCATAGGATGTGATATGATATTCGTTACTTAACACAGCTCCATTTTTTGACTCAATATTACTACTTGTCATCAATGGTTGGAATATCTATAAGTTCATCTCTATGAACTTCTAGATCCATATAATATCCTTTTTTGTTCATAACACAAGGATACTCAGAATTCATTTTAGAATTAAACGAATTTTAATTTTATTTAGAATGTTTTCATTTAACAACATATACTCACTTTTATATTTTGTATTTGCGATCATTTTCTGTCATTTCGGAAGCTTGCAACAGTGTAACTCATTTACACTAAACTCTTCATTTTATTACCATAGAACTAATCCTTTAATACTTCACAAGTACTTAAATAAGTTCTTTATGGTATTCCAGTAACCCTCACTAGAAGTATACAGACATCCACTTGTCACATGAGTTAACAGGATGAGCATATCATATTGTCATGTCCAATACATACAAGATGATGAATGCATATCTTCTTGTCATGTCTAATACATAAAAAGTAATGGGATGATTACATACATGATAGATCCATATCTATCTATGTGTTCCTATTCTTCATAAGAATTTGGGACACTTGGCATAGACATTCATATCTCTTAATGGTTCATAACCAAAAGATTCTAGCTTTATCCATCATCATAGAAACTAGAGATGAATTTCACATGATAATGCTAATTAATTGTTTGAGTCATCAATAACTTTTAGGTATCATTTTATCTTATGCATACCAAGTACCACAAGATAAATATGGTATTGCCAAAAAAGATCATATCTTTGAAATTGAAACATCAACTTTATTGATAGACATCCTTGTCATTACAAGATGTAGAAATAAAGTGTTTCTATTTATTAGTAAAACGAAATGGCAATTAATAACTCTATTACATGCCATTTGGTCTGAAATAAACTAAAAGGTACTCCTATCTATGGTAGCAACACACACTCCAATGATGAGTGCTCCTTCTTGGTCCTTTCACAAAGGCCATCACTTCATTTCAGATCCTGCATATCATATATGTCAGATCTATGTCTTGGTATCATATACCTCAGATTAAAGAAGTGTTTCAAGTTTATTTCATGAAATTGGAGGTGTAGACTTCCATCCCCTCCTTCTTTTATTCATCCAGATAAAGAGGGCAATTTCTCCTCCAATGTTCTGGCTCTTGACAATGGTGACATTTACCTCCCTTGTTCACCCCTCCTTTGGACTTGAGAGATGAATATGACTTGGGTTGCTGGCTAGCATCAGAACCCTTCTGTGCTTTTCCCTTTCCCTTTCCCTTACCTTTAGACTTGCCCTTCTTTCTACTGATCAACATCACATATTTGGGTTTGTCTTTCTTCGTCTGTGTTTCAATTATCCTCAACATGCCCAACAACTCTGTCAATGACTTGTCAAAGTTGTTCATGTTGTAGTTCATCACAAACTAACTATAAGATTCTGGCAGCAATTGAAGTATCGCATCAGTAGCTAGCTCTTGGCTCATAGGGAATCCCACTCTTGTCAGGTTCTTCACATACCCAATCATCTTGAGTGTGTGACGACCAACCAGATCTCCTTCTGTCATGATGCACATCAATAATTCCCTCGAGACATCATATCTCTCTTGCCGTGCTTGGTCTTGATACATGTTCTTGAGATGTTGAACCATCTCAATGGCATCAATGTTCTCATGTTGTCTCTGCAACTCAAATTTCATTGAACACAACATCAAGTACTTCACATCAATGGCATCTTCAGTATGTTTCCTTTAAGAATCCCTTTATGCCTTTAGTGTAGTGGGAGTGGGTTCCTCTATCACTGGTGTATCTAGGACATAGAGCTTTTTCTCTTGACTGTGAATAATTCTCAATGTCCTAAACTAGTCATGGAAATTAGTCCCATTCAACTTATCCTTCTCAAGGACCAATCACAATGAAAAGTGATTATTGGTGACATCCATTTGTTCAACAAAAAGGAAATATGCAATTTTAGTCCAAAACTCTTTTTGACTTAATTTGATTTGATTTGAAAAGTTTGACGATATAATTAGGCCTTTAATTAATTATCACTTCCACTATTTTATTCAAATTGATAGCCCTCACCATCAATTCATAAGATTGTAGCATACAACCTTCTAGTTATCCAAGATCCAAAACAATTGAATTATTACCCGACCAACACCATCATCAATAATTAATTATTAAGGTAGGTAACACTTACAAATTGTATCATATGCAACTCTTGGATAGATGAGATGCACAACTCTTAGCCATGAACATCTCCATGCCTCTAAGTTCTTAACCCCATTGAGATCACTTAGTTAAGCCCAACCCAAAAGCCAACACGATAGAAGTGCACCCTACTTGGCAGACCCACACAACTACCATCACACTTCCACGAGTTAGACAATGCACCACCCATGAGGTGCCTACACTTGTTTATCAAGATTTTAATTTGTACTACTTATGGAAAGCATATAAGTCTTAATATTATATTGAGGGGTTTTAATATGCTTATATATGCATATATGTATCTAATCACCACATATATAGTATGTATTATATACATGTTATATACCACAATGAAAACATGCAATAACGATAAAGCCATGATTATGGCCATCCTACTATAACTCCTAGAGCCACAAGGAATTACGGCCATCTAGGTCTACATCACATGTAACTTGTTGTTGATGAGTATCTTGTACTTAGGTCATTCCAGGTTTGATCGACTCGTCACACAACTGATCAACTCGCCTCCTGGATGGTCAGTTGGTTGTCTCCAAATGATCATTTGGCTCCTCTAGACAATTAGTTTGTCAGGTCTTCTGCACCTCGTTAGGCCTCCAGCTGCACCATTAGTCAGTTGTCTCAGTCCACCAACTGATCGGTTGGCACCTCTAGCCAATTGTCTCAAGCCTCTAGCTGCTCGTCTGGGCACCCTCCAGTCTTCAACATAATGGTAAATAAAATATCCTACTTTTACACATCTCATCAAGAAACCCCGAGTTACATTTGGGGGGAGCAAAGGTAGAAGAGAATCTCGAGTTATCTCTAGTTACATTAGGAAAAGAAGAAGAGGGCTTGGTGCACAGACTGTGATGCAAACAACCACAACCATCCAAGCATGCACATAGGGGTTTATAGGCCTTAACCATGCTACATATCCACCATCAAAACCATTTCGAGATACGCATATCGTTTGCATATATATACCATATCATATATGTATATATTTAGTTTGGGATCATGTGGTATTAATCAGATATTCACATTTATCCAGTTAAATATTCACATCATATGCAATAAATAAATGGTGGTAAAACTAATCATATTGATTATCCTAAAACACATTACACTGACATGACTCTGATACCACTATTGGTTTTTAGGTGAGAGACAAGGTAGCAGAAACAAAAAATTCTCTCATCACAAAACCATAACCATGGATCGCAACAATGACTATGAAATAGGAAGGTTGATTTTAGCGAGGTGTACCTGGTCCTGGGGATTGCTCAGTGACAATACCTCACAGCTAGTGCGGTCTTCAACCATCTAGTCTTTGACGATGTCTGTGCAACTACTGGTCTTGACCCAGACTGTGGTTGACTGTCATCCTCTTGAGCGGCAGAAGTCTCCCCCCTCTATAGATAGTCCACACATACTATTAGGAACTCTAGTCGTCCTATCCTGAAGGACACTAGAAAGATTCATCCCCCTCTATCGGCGTACTAGTCACCAACACACTCTCCCACAATCAATTGCTTTTCTGTAGTTGTCTTTCCCTCGTTGTTCCTCCCTGGATGGGTAGAACTTGCTTGGTCTCTCTCAGTTACAACAACCAGAGAGGACAACAACTTTGCAGAGCAATTGATATTCTGAGTTGTGTTATCTAGGAAGCCCCTTGTACCACTCTATTTATAGTAGAGGGAAGGGTCATGGTTCCCAATTTGTGCGGGAGTAGAAGGGTTTAGAATTTCCATGAATTGATTGCAATGCGGAAACCGAACCAGCCATTTTATAACTGAAACAGTCATTTGGCAAGGTGAGCTGATCGATTCACTAGTGAACAAGTCAGTTGGGTGTGTGAACCTATCCGTTCGCTTACCAGACTTGCCTCCAATTGACTTTCCATGTTCGTTTCAAATTCACACAAATATTAATTCTTCTCCCAATTGAATTGAACAAGTGAAACGAAAACATTTTCCTCATAAACTAGGAAAATCCAACATTGCTCATTTAGATACATGAACCGATCGGTTCACTAGAGTGAATTAATCATCTCACACAACATGAGTCGATTAGTTCACCCAATGAACCGATCGGTTGGTGGTCTAGGTTGTGTTAAACACAGTCAATTTGGTTCTCACTCAATCTGACACTCAAATAAGTTAGTCTTGAACTTGATGATTCTGAGTCAAGTCATTAAATTTAATGTTTGATTGAGTATCTAAACATCTTTAGTAATCAATCCAAATATCATTCATGGATAAACTCATCTTCTAGGTAAATCCTTTGTGTGTGACCCTATAGGTCCCATTTCACGTTGGCGAATGTCCATAACTAGATTATGACATTACAAGCAAAGAGCGGTGCCTAGTCACATATCAGTGCTAACCAAGTTAAAAGGAAAGTTGGTGAACAACTTTCAATCCTATAGTCTGTGATTGGTGTTCCAGTAAATGTATAATTCCTTTGTCTCTAATATCCTAAATGAACTCAAGGCATGGAGTTGTCATCCTTTCAACGTTCATTCATGTTCCTTGATTCAAAGCAGACTGCATGAGATATGAGTGCCACCAATATCACATATTGACTCACACATGCATGTGCATGCCTTTCTCAGTCTCGCTTATGAAGTGGCCATGGACATCAGACTCCCTTAGGAGGGACAAAACAGTCAAAACCCCATGTGTTAAAGTCACCCAACCATCACCTTTATAACAATCCATATTTCAGGATGGTGTTTGATGATGCCAAAGTGTACCCAACAACATGTGATGAGTACAGTGATTTCATATCTAAGAATCGCAATCACCAGCATCACTGTGAGACATGATTGTGACTACCATGTCATGGTTTGATGTTTCACTCTCACGGAGGGTTTGTCCGATATACTATTCTCTAACATGTATCAATGTGCTTGGTTTGGTATCACATATCATGACTAATGAGACTGTGTCATCAACAACCACACAGTCTAGTCTTTATGTGTCATTTTTGTCTATGAACCTTCCACAATGACATCTGACTAGGGACAAAACAAGAATGTACAAACTCTTAGCATCTGTATTTTCTCATTCTTTAGGTCCTTAACCTGAAGGCATACGCCATTGAGTACTTTCATTCTCTAGACATTCATTTTGTTCTATCATTATGTGATAACTGATTGAACCTGAATAAATTGGAAGCTTGCCTTTAATATTTATCAAATCAATCATAATGTATCCCAATCCAAATCATCATATGATTGACTCTCAGGGCATACATACCAACATTTGACTAGAGAGTTATACATAGCCCATATTTTGATACTTAACCATTCCATTCCTATGTATTTAATATGTTTGTTAAAGATTGATTTCTGGCTTTAGGTACATGAAATGGATCAAATTACACTAGCCCTAGCTTGTTCAAGTTCAAGTCAAAAGTAATGCAAGTATGAAATTTGGGAAATCACTCGAAATGAACTTAGATGATTTTTGTAATCACTTGTATTGATGATATGACTTGTAATAAGAAGAGAAAAAATTAGGGACACTTAATTCCAATGTTTGATCACTCAAATGTCAATTTATAAAATATGTTGCAGGTTTTTTATTATTTGAGTTGGAAACTTGACCGATCTAGTGATTTATTTTCTAGATAGACCAATGGATAGAGTTGCACACTCACAGAACTTGACTGGACGACTCACCGAGCAAAACTGATTTTAGCTCATCAATCGAGTTTCCCAGAACAAACTCGACCGATAGATTGAAAATTGGCTTTATGTCTTAGTGGATCAATCGAGTTATCTCTATGTAAACTTGACTGAATGTACTATAAAGAAAATGCAAAATAATATGTATAACCATTGGTTAGTTGTATTGAAAGAGAAAAGATATGTTGCAACTTGGAAAATAACTACATTTCTCCCTTAAGTGGTCCCACATTAAATGAACACACCCATATATTAATAGGACCTCTTGGAGTTCATTCTAAGTTTGCTCATTCATTCAATTCTAAATCCATGCTATAGTTGAGTGTGTTGTAACTCCTTGAGCCCCTTTCTCTCTCTCATTTACATATAATTTCGTGATTATGAGTGAGTTAGGCCAGTTTTAAGAGAGCTACTTCCTTGTGCTTGTAATTCTCTCATTCCATTCCATTTTTCCTTCCCCGTTCTCAAAGAAGAAAAGGTTGAATCAACCTACATTGAGTGAAGGTGAATGTTACAACCCCAATTTTGGGTTCTTTTGGTGAGAAATTTAATTTCTCCTATTAAAGATATTTGAACAATAATGATATAATTTGTTTTGAATAAATGGATTTCGTTTACAATAGCCTTGTTGGTTGTTTTATGGGCTCGATTGGCTATTGGGCCCAATAACAAGGAAATTCAATTATTAAATGTTTAAATAAGAAAAGGAGAAAAGAAAGATGTAGAAACCTCTAGGAGGCAAAGGAATGTTATCCAAAGTTGGATTTCATGCCTCTTGGGTTCCTTAGGTTACAAGGAGTCCAAAGTTGCAAAGATAATGCAACAAGAAAAGAAAAGATCAATGAAGTATTTCTTTATTAAGAAAGAAATTGAAAACAATGATAAAATGTGGAAAATAAGTGGAAATATGTATAATTGAGTTATACTTGGTGGATTTTCATATCCAAAGGATTCCTAATGTTAAAAGGAATCCAATGAGGAAAATAAAAAGAATGATAAAGAGAAATCTTTGAAAAGAGATATTTTAATAAAGAAGTAAACAAGATAACGAGAAATAATAGATGTAGATGCATCTAGAAGGATAATAAGTATCATTACAAAGGAATTTTGAAATATTAGAGTTTCTTGGGGTCCCAGGAGCCCCAATGAAGAAAAATAAAGAGAAAATACCAAGAATACAAAATAAGAGGATAATGTGATGCATAGTTAATGATTTTGGTGGCATTATTAAAAAGGAAGTATTTTCTACTAAAAGAAAATAGAATTTTGTGCCAATGGGACAAAAGGCAAGCATAAAAGAGAATAAGTGAGAGGATTTTCGAATTCCTAATATCTAAAGAATAAATCATATTAAAGAGATAATTAGGAGAGAGAAGCTTGCTTCCTAATGAAGGAACTTGGATTCCTATTGGGAAAATAACTCATTGACTCGTGGATGCACACCTTAGGGCGTGGATACCCTCACCTATATAAGGGGTAGAACCCTTGGCCAAGTCCAGAGGGATCCCAAGCAACTATCTCTCTCTTCTTCACCATCTTCATCAAAACCCTAACAATGAGGGTATAACCCTATCCCTGGAGAGACTAGGGGAGTATATGGTCTTACTTGAGGCAGGAAACATCCACGACCACGCACGATGGATCGATCATCATAGTTATACTATCATCTTCAAGCAGCTCCTACCCAAGGTCTTCCGACCTGCTGCAATTGCGGCAGCGGTTGCATGCTTCTCCCACTTGGGAACAACCACCTTGGCAGCAACTTGAAGGAGCCCCAGGTGCGTTGGGACATGGTGGAGTTAGGGGAACAACCAGCGGCAGTCCTTCAACCCCCAAGAAAGAAGGGCAGGCCGCAGAAGGGAAGCCATTGGTGGCCAAGTCGTGCGCCATGAGGAAGAAGATGACCAAATGATGGTTGGATCGTTTTGCCCCTCCGGGGTGTGAAGACACAACGACTTACGTGGGGGAAAACTCATCAATTCGTTATGTTTCCCAAATTAGTTGTGTTGCATGGATAGAGTGACGTGGCAACTTCTGATTGGTTTGAAAAGGTAATTCTTGCAAAAATTGTATCTCCTTATTAGTAGATCAGATGAATACACATAAAATATAAAAGTTGCTCATAAAAGTGAGGGGAATCCAATAAAAATATATTTAGAAGCTAATTCCTATTGCAATTCGAAAAGTAATGGAAGCTATCAACTTTAATGCATTAATGATTAAGAAACCCTAATTTGAGATGTTTAATGTCTTTAGTAGGGTTTTATAGATAATTTAAGTTGGTATTAACCTGTTAATTATAAAAAGGTACATTAAGAAAAAAAAGGATGAACTTTGCATGTAATTAGTTTAATTTAGAGTTTTATATGAATAAATATGCTTTAATGGGCCTTGAAACCCTAATATTAGTAATTGTGACTCTTAATGGCTTTAATTGTTAAAATTCATGAATAAAGCTGAGATATGATGGTTCTAAGCTATTTTGAGATAAAGGTTCCTAATTGTGGATAAATACCCTTAATGTAGTAATTAGGGTTTTCTAATGGATAAGGGTAGAATTAATGACAAATAGAGTTAGACCATAATGAACTATGAATTGATGATAAATGAGCATAATGATCTTACCATGGATTAAAAGGATAAAATTGGTCCTTTTAATGTAAAGAGCATAATGGGCTTAATTGATGGTTAATTATGCCTTTTATCTGAAATTAAGGTTAGATGTAGAGATAATTAGGGTTTGTGAGCATTTGTAAAAAATTAGGGATAAAATAGTATAAATGAAGTGAAACCCTAAAAGTGGACTAGAAGCCCAAGGACGCAAGCTAGGTTCAATAGATCTTAATGGCATGATCAATAATAGGAAATTGTATGCATATTTTAAGATCTCTTTGTGTGATTGCTTGCCTATTGGTTTTCTTGCATTGATTGGATTAATTCTATTTCAAATCAGCCTGACCGATATGTGGTTAATTATGGTTAATTGCATTAGTTTTCTGAAGAGTTTCCCGGATGATTCATCTCATTGAATGCAACTTATCAATTTGAATGTTCATCTTTGCAAATCATAAAGTCACTATGATTATCACAATAATAATAAAAGTTTATATTCTCGCACCTACATGCCACCCTAATAGATGATGCAAAAGGTCAAGCCCAGGAGGGAAGACCTATGGGCACCATGAGTGGTGACCCCAGGCACCAAGCTTGGGATTGAGAAGGTGGCCTATGATATTGCATGACTAAAGGGAACCATGAAGGGTGACCAAGACACCAAGCTCGGGAATGAGAAGGTGGCCTTATGTCAATGGCAAAAGAGAAACCTGAAAGGGGCTATGCCAGGGTTAAGGCAAAAATGGTGGAGAATGTCACCTTGAAAACATAAATTGGATTGTTAATTAACTTTATTGTGATATTTAGATTGTTAGTCATATTTGTGAAATTTTGGTTGTCCCCACATACCACCATATTTCGATATGCTGATCGGCATTTTGTTTGTCAGTGTTTTAAGTACAAGATCAAAAAGGACAAACAGTAAAGTGGCATATGTGGAACTAAATAAGAGTTAAAGTACAAGGAGGATTAGTTTGAATAGACTCATGATGTGGATAGAAGTAGATATCTCAGTTTTTGAAAAAGGTATGCAAAGTTTTATCTTATACTAGTTTTCAGTTTAGTTGGTAGAATTTGATAATTGTTATTGATTATTTGTTGAACCTTTGATCCTGTTAATTGGGATAACGACTCTGACCTCTTGGCCTCCCTTAATTGGAGGATACTGGGATTCAGGGTCATTACAATGAAGTTGTTCTTCTTCTTCTTCAAGGTTGAAGAAGAGGTGATGATCTTTTCCAAGTTAAGGAAAAGGCAATGGCTGAAGATCCAAGAAGAGTGGGTAATTCCTTGAAGGCTGAAGACTTGTGTAAGAGTAGGTAAGTCCTTGCAGAAGGTGGAAGACTCTTTAAAAAGTGGGCAAGTCCCTTGTAAGGTTGAAGACTCTTTATAATGGATAGGTAAGTTCTTTGGTGGGTCTTGTGTGGTATCTCTTATAAGTAAATATTTAGAGGAAAGTACTTGCAAAGTCCTATAGGTTGACCTCTCTAGGTAGTGGATTGACTCTTTCCTAGTTTGGAGAGTGGAACCCCTATAAACCACCTTGTCCAAGTGCTTGTTTCAGTTTCTCTCATCCTTGATATGCTTGCTTAGTTAGGACTTCAAATTGCTCTTAAACTATTGGTTTTGAATAATATAATTTGACGGTCTAACTTATCATGGGAGAATTTTGAAGCTCTATTCACCCCCCATAGAGCATGAAATCCAATAAGTGGTATCAGAGCTAAGGATCTTCTCCAACAATCTCCCACGAGATGAGAAGATGGGTGAAAACCTACTTGGTTCACTCAACCTATAGGGAGGCTTCTCCATGCGTCCTCCGATCTTCGACGTCACCAACTTCCTCTATTGGAAGAAGTGTATGCAATTCTAAATTCAAGGGGTGAACTTTGATATGTGGAAGCAGATGGTCACACCATACAAGGATCTAACCCAGGTTGTTTCAACATGGAGTGAAGCTACACTTAAAGAAGCCCAACTCAATGCTAAAGCCATAAGCTTCCTTTATGCAACCCTTACGCCAACAAAGTTCAATCGCATCTCATCTTGGGACACCGCCTATGAGATTTAGAATAAATTGAGCATTACCTATGAGGGCACACATCAAGTCAAGGAGGCTAAGATATACATGTTGAACAACCTTCTACAGAACTTCAAGATGGGCATGAAAGAAGGGATTGCGAAGATGCAATCTAGGCTCAATGTGATCATACATGGCCTAGCTGCTTTGGGCAATACTTTGGATAGAGGTGTAATCAACTCCAAGATCTTGAGGACAATACCAAAGAGATGTGAGTGAAAGGTGACCTCCATTGAAGAAGTTAAGATCCTTGGTGGCATCCTAATCGAAGAGCTCATTGACAATTTCTAAGCCCATGAGACAAGGATTGACAAGAAAGAAGAAGAAGTCAAGCAAGAAGAGAAGGAAGCCAAGAAGATCAAAGATAGTGCTTTCAAAGAACAAGTGGAGGAAGTCATCCTTTAATAACAACTTGCTTTCTGAACATATCCCTCCTCCTCAAGTGAAGATGATGGCCCTAGTGAGCATGAAGCCAACTACACCAAGGGTAATAACTTCAAGGGATAGTAGTCCTCCTCCTCTACTCCTAGATTATACAAGTATGGATAATAGGGACACTATAAGAGTGAATGCCCCAAGTCAACAAAGTCACACCACAAGGGAAACTCCAAGAAGGAGGAAGAGTGCAAGAAGGTGAGAAAGTGCAAGAGTAAGGATAAGAAGGAGAAAATACACAAGAATGTAGCTCATGCATCTTGGGAGGAATTATCTTAAAGTAGCTCTAGCTCCGAAGAAGATGGAGAGTTCCACCTTGCACTCATGCCATTTTCTAGTGAAGAAATTGGTAAGGTAAGGTAAGTGAGGTAAGATTGCATAAGTTTTCTAAGGAAAATATTATTGATATGCTTGTTTCTACCCGTTCTTCTTTTGTTAAATGTAAATCTAAAACAAAAAGGTTGGGAAACATTATTGATGATTTGTATTCTAAAGTTGAAATTCTTGAGCTTAATGAGAAAACTCATTTTGAGAGCATTGATAACTTGTAAGGCAAATATCTTGATCTTGAGATCCAATACAATGGATTTGAAGTAGAGAATGGTGTCTACCTTAAGAACATTGAAACTCTCAAGGAAGATAACCAAAACTGCACAAATGAGCTTAAAACTCTTAAAACTGAAAATGCTGAATTTCAGCTTATTGTTGATGCTCATAGGGATGGGGGGTGTTTATTTTAGGAAATTCAAGTGATTAAATATGAAAATACTAGGTTGCTTGGTCAAGTTAATGATTTATCTTCTACACCTATCTTGTCTAGTAATGATATTGCTTCTATTTCTCTTGACAACGATTCTTATTTGACTAAAGCCCTCTATATTGAGGCCGACCTTGTTCATGCTAGAGATGATATTGCTAGTTTTTCTTCTACTATCATATCTCTTAATGATGACAATCATAGACTTAGTGCCTCTCTACATAAATTCCTCAAAGGGAAAAACTCCCTAAATGAAATCCTTTACCATTCTACCAAACAAAGTGGTACTAGTGGTTTGGGATTTGTAGGGGGATCACCTAAGGGAAAGAACAAAGCCAAAGGTAAGAAAAAGAGCAAGGAGGCCTCCTTTTTTCATTGGAGAATCCTCTGGTACTAAGAATCCTATGATTTGTTTTCATTGCAAGTTTGATGATCATTAATCTACTTATTGTCCTTACAAGCCCAAGGGGACCAACTCAAAGATGAAATGGGTCCCCAAGCTAACTTTGGATCGCAAAGTTTGAGTTGGGAACCAACACTCTCCTTTATTGTAGGAAAAAGGTAGATGGATTGTTGATAGTGGCTACACTAAGCGTATGACATGTGATATAAGCCATTTCGACAACTTCACCAAAACGAAAGGATGTTCAACTACCTCTAGGGACAACAAGAAAGGTAAGGTTAAAGGTGAGGGTGATGTAGGTGAATGCTTGTGCATCAAGAATGTTCTTTTTGTGCATGGCCTACATCACAACTTAATTTGTGTAAGTCAATTATGTGATAGTGGTTACCTTGTGCTATTTACTTCCTTTGAATGTTTGATTCTATATTCCCTCACCTATTAAGTTATATATAAGGGATCTAGAAGTGGTAATCATTATGTAGTTGTGCTTGAATCTATTAAGCCTATTGTTGGTAGATGCTTAATAGTCAATTCGAATGATATTTCTCTTTGGCATCATCAGCTTGGTCATGTAAATATGTATCAGTTGAAAAAGTTGAGCAAAAAGGACTTGGTCCAGGGACTTCCCAAATTGGATTTTCAAAAGGATGAGGAATGTTGACCTTGTACCCAAGGAAAGCAAACCAAGTCCTCTTTTAAATCCATAGGAGTCCTTAGTACCAAGAGAGATCTTAAACTTCTTCACATTGAACTATTTGGACAATTGAGAACTCAATCACTTCATGGTTCCAAGTATTGCCTTATTACTATCGATGTTTAGCTATGTATACATGGACCTTCTTTCTCATCTCCAAGAGTGATATACTTGATGTTTTATTAAGTTTTTGTAAATGAGTTGAGAAAGAAGCTTATTGTCAGATCGTTTCCATCCGTACTGATCATGGTGGAGAATTTGAAAATGATTTTTTGAATGTTTTTGTCAAGAATCTGGCTATGCATATAACTTTTCTTCACCTCGAACACATCATCAAAATCGAGTTATATAGAAGAAGAATAGGTCTTTATAGGAGATGGCTAGAACCATTCTTTTAGGTCACACTACAAAAAATATGGTCTTTAGCAACAAACAAAATGTAGTGAAAACCCCAAAATTTGTAGCTAAAAGCTTTAGCTACATTTATCCTTACATTTAGAATATGAAGCTAATACCCATGTAGCTAATTGTTTAGGCTACATTTTTTAAAATTGTAGTTAGATATTCGTCTGGCTACAAATACATATGTAACCCCAATTGTTGGTAAAAAATTTCCTTACACATAAAAACGTAGTTTCCATTGTAGTTAAACACATGACTACAATTGTATTTGTAGTTATAATATGTACATGGAAATGATATTGGTTACAATTTGTATGTGTAGTTCATGTGTAGCAAAAATTATCACTTACTACACTTGTAATTATAGCTAGTGTGTAGTGAGAGACATCTTGTACTACACATAGATATGTAGTCAGATTATGTATCCAGTCAGTAACTTGCCAATGTAGCGGTGATTTTTCAAAAAGAAGAAAAAATTAATACTGATCAAGATCAAGTTGTGCTCGTAATGTCAATATTCATACTTTTATTCATATTTTAACAATGAGTACACATGGGGAGGACATTAACCTGGCCCCTGCTTTACAATTTGCATGGAAAAAAGATACATGTATACAATATCCTCTATGTGTACATGCCACATAATCATGTGTATCTTAATCTATCATGGTTTTGCTTTGTACTGATATAATAGACTGGTGATTTGTACCAGTATTAGGAGACACGATATAGGTGGTGTTCCCCTAACTCCAAGATTCTAAAATATAGTAGGCGACATGCTTCCCTTTTGAGGCAGAATCATATTGGTAAGTTGAGGCCTTGGGACAACATGAATGTTTGTGGAAGGTGTCATGGTTTACAGGAGATTAACTTTTGATGGAGGGATCTTTGTTGCAGTGGAACCCTCTAAGGTAGCCTTGACTGTCACTTTGGTAGGTTCTCTTCTAGTTTGTGCAACTGTCACTAGATTCAATGCATTATAAAACGCAACACATCATATCATCATACCTCCAGATCTACATGTGATGACATATCTTAGAAGATAGAAAGCACATGGAATGTTAAATGTAAAACCAGAACTATCTATCGAGATGAGATTCAACAAGCATCAATTGCATGCAACATGAATTTAAGTTAATACATGAAGAGAACTAGGAAATTGAATATATGCATGTCCTAATTTCAGACGATAATGATGGTAAAATAACACCCAAGAACAATAAACATTCTATGATGCATGATAATAGAGGCAATCCAAACAAAAAGAAAAACTTCAAAAAATTCTTGGACTATAGAGATAAATATAACATCTAACAACATATGCAAACATATCTTACTTTTCACTAGTCTATAATGTATATCACTTATGAGTCATGTAGTCCACTTTCACCTCATGGCCATATTACCAACCTAACGATCTCCAAACTCATAGCATGCTTGAGTAGTCCATTCATTCTTTTAAACTCACGCCAAGGTATTGACGATTGAGTGTTGCAACCCATTCAGGCTCCATTGAAGTAACTCGTTGATATTGGCCTCCACTTCAATTACATTACCATGAGAATCGAATCTCTTTTTAATTATGTCATGTTTCTACAATTTGCTAAAGAAAATATAAACCAAGACAACTAAAGAAGAAGGATGCCACTATGATGAATGCATATTCACTAGGGAATTCAATTATCATTTTTGGACAAATTCAACCCAACACATTTAATTTCACTCATTAAATATCAAAATGAATCATAATATGCAACATTACTTAATTGATCCAATTATCATGATTTGAACTGAAATTATGGTTGATTTGATGCAGGTCTAGATAAAGCTGGATAGTCAGCTAGGATCTACCTTCCCTCACCCTTGGTTCTTACCAATCGATCTAACCAAACTGTTTGAGCCCATTCAGTCTCAAGACCGTTTGAGCCCATTCAGTCTCAAGACCGTTTAAGCCCATCCGGTCTCAAGACTGTTTGAGCCCATCCAGTCTCAAAACTGTTTGAGCCCATCCAGTCTCAAGACCGTTTTAGCCCATTCGGTCTTAAGACCGTTTGAGCAGTAGATATCGATTGGAAGCATAATCCAGCCATGGGGAATCGAGCAATCCATGAATTGAAGATCTCAAAGTAGAGCCTAGACCAGGGTCGTGGTTGTTCAAAATGATTGTGGTCCACTATCATTACCACGACCATGTGATGAGGCCACGACCGTGGTAGATCATCCCCAACGCCTGAGCTCTCACTCGCCACGACCGTGGTCACCGAGCTACGACCATGGCATCCTACCTGCATCAACCCTCTCTGAACCACCACACCCGTGTGAGGCAGCACGGCCGTGGGGCAGTCACCTCACCACGACAGTGGTGTCATGCCACAGCCGTGGCACAATGCCATCAGAGCCCGATTACGCACCCACCACGCTCGTGCAAGGCGGCACGACCATGGGAAAACATCATCACCACAACTGTGGTGCCTCGCCATGACCATGGTGTGTCATCATCTACCTCTGCACCTCCTCCGAGTAGCACCTCTTTTCTTTGATTCCGGCAGTGCCTCACTCTTAGAGCTCTGCCCTGTCAAGTAGCAACTCTGACACCATCACACCTGCTGCTGCAACAACTGTCGCACCTTCTACCTCTACCTCCATCATCCTCAGATCTTCCTAGATCTACCCTCCGCCGTGTTGTGCTCTTATTGCTAATCTTGCAGACCGTTTGGTGCTGCCAAACGGTCAAACAATTTGGGATAGTTGGCGAAAACCGAATGGAGGAAGCCACCTTGAGGCTGTTTGGTCTTTTAAGTTCATCTGCAAATCGAATGACTAGCAGCCGTGAAACGCAAGACTATTTAGCATAGCAGACTGTTTGGGAATCTACTGAAGACCGTTTGGGCATCTACTGACCTGAAGACCGTTTACCCCTTCTACACAAGATTGTTTGGAGTTCTATCGGTTTCCTAACCAAATGAAAAGGGCGTGCACCTGCAAACAGAATGAACATCAAATGTTCTACAGACCGTTTGGAGGATGTACTACAGACCATTTGGGCTAAATAAAGAGAAACCATTTGGGCAAAAATATCTGGAGATCGTTTGGTGTCTTTTAATCCAAGAGCGTTTGGGGACAGTACAATGCCTATAAATAGGACCCCAACGGTCCTCACTGAGGCATCAGTTCTGGGACGCTGACAGACTGCCTATACACAGGTCCGATCCAAATCCAGTCCAGTCCGCGCCAATTTCATTCCACCTACTGCCCTTGTTGCAACCAAGGAGGATGAGGAGAGAAGGAAGACAGAGCGAGGGAGACTGTGTGGTCTGTCTTGGCATCTCCCGTTCACGTCCAGATCTACGCTGACACGACGTAGAAGGCCGTATCTTCTTCACTGAGCTGCGACTACCTTCTGCACCGAGTTCATGGCTGATTTCTCTCTCTTTCACATTCTTCTTGTTTCTCGCATCATGAGCGAGTAGTACCTTTTCACTAGGGTGTGGGGACTAGCCCCGTTGCCCATGCTTATCATGTTCATTTGATAAACTCTCCATGGCAGTGAATGTAACTTTCCATTTCATTGTTAATTTGTATGTTTGTAGTTGATTATCTCCTTGGTCTCATCTTGTTCTTTCCTATATTGCGAAATCTTCTATGTATGGGATGGAATGGCGGGTTACAAGTTCGACACCTTGATGAGAACTTCTGAAAGGATTCCTTGAGGTTGTAAGTGTATGATCTATGAGGGGACAAGACATCTAGCCGATGGTGACACTTCTGTGGTCTAAAAATCCCTCAGGGAGGACCACAACCTTAGTTGGATTTTGTATCGTCTTGTTTATCGTCGATGTTAGTTTGTAGATCTATCACCTACTTGCTTATTAATTAATGTGGTTGACTCCCAAATTAGAAATAGAATGGGATTTCTTCAAGGTCGTGAGTGTATGGTCCGCGAGGGGATGAGCCATCTAGCCTTCGGTGACGCTTTTGTGTGCCTAACACCTGTATAGGGGGCCTACAACCTTCATTGAATTTATGTATCTTCACAGCCGTAAGTAAGTGATCTGATTGATGACGAGACATCTGATGCCTAAGGTGATTCTTACGTGAACTTAAACCCATATGGGGGTTCTGTAGCAGCTCTATTTGGATCATTTTATCTTGCCTAGATTGTTTGTGATTGAATGTGTTTGTATGAGTAGCGGTGGTGAAACCTGATATCATCCCAACAATTCCATATCACTGATCTAAATCCAACTTTAATTCAACTTTTACTTACTTGCAATTAGTTTAGTTAACCTCAAATCAACCAACTATTTTAAATATTAGTTTTACTTGAGATAAGTAGCCCAAAGGGTGGCTCAAGCCATCAATGCACAAAGATAGAGGCTGATGCAAGAAGCTAGAGCTGCGGTTCAATAGGAAATCCTAGCAGTGCAAGAAGCAATGCAAGAAATTGAATTACAAAAAGATCTTAGAGAGTTCTCTATCCCAAAAGCTGTTAATGTTCATCATCCAATACAACCCCCTCCGATCAATGCTCCTAATTTTGAGATAAGAGTGCATTGGATCACCCTACTTCAGAATAATCCTTTCTATGGCAAGCAAGCAGAAGATAGCCAAGAACATCTTCTGAGATTTATTGATCTATCTGCCATGACAAAACAAAATGGAGTCACAAATGATGCCATTAGATTCCGTCTCTTCATGTATTCCCTTGCTGATAGAGCTATAAGTTGGTACAATTCATTGCAAAGTGAAATACCAATAACCACCTGGGAACAACTGCAAAATGTGTTTCTAGAAAAAATTTATCCTCCATCTCACACATATGAAATCAGAGGGTGAATAACAAACTTCACTCAAGTTCCTGGAGAAACCGTTGCTGAAGCTTGGGATAGATACAAAGAGCTTCTACGCAAGTGTCCACACCATGAAATTCCCAAGAACCAACTCATTGAGATTTTCTATAGGGGTGTGGATGATGACATTAAGAGATTCCTCGATTCCTCATTTGGAGGAAACTTCATGCATCAAAGTTATGACAGGGCATTGAGAGTCGTCACCCTGGGAGAAGAAAATCAAGCCAATTGGGGTAGAACTGTAGGTAAAGGAGTTTTGAAAGTAGCTATGGCCGAAGCAAATCCCAAGTACAAGTATATCGCTGAAACCTTGAAGCTCTTAGTTGCCAAGCAAGACTATATTGAATCATCTCTTGCTGTAATTGGAAGAGGACGTTCACCCACTCGACAACCGGAACAGGTCAAGTCTGCTTCCCTATTCTGTGAAGCATGTAAGAGCAGTGATCATTCCACCTTATCATGCAATGTTCTCTATGATGTTGTTCTTAGAAACGTGTGTGGACAAGGAAATAATGGTCAGATGAAAAATCTTAATGCTATCATTACCATTCCTGGTCAAAGCTATTACAATCCGAATCAGAATAGGAATCATCCCAGTTTTCAATATGGAAACCCCTCTGGAGCAGTAAACTCACACCAATTTGGTTCAAACAATCAACCAAGAGGCCCAGCAGGATTCCAGTATAATCAACAACAAAATTTTGGGAATCAAAGAAATTTCAAGGGGAACTTTCAGAATAGGAACTACAATAATTATCAAAACAACTATTAGTATTATAATCTTAATCAACAAAAAGGACAACAAGGAGGACCCATCTTTTCAGATGACAAGCTATCAACCATTAAAAATATGTTACAAACTCAACAAACTATGATAGACAACCAACAAGCTCAGCAAAAGGCTATTGAATCTCAACTAGCTAAACTTGTAGCTAGCTTAAAGCCACCTGCTGGAGTCTTCACTGGCCAACATGAGAACAATCCTAAGCATCCTAAACAGTTGAAGACAGTCACCACTAGGTCAGGAAAAGACTATTCGGATCCCCCTATAAAGACACATGTGGTTATTACAGATGAGGATGAACCGGTGAGTGCCCAAGACTCAACAACACAAGATACTCAATCAAAACATGATAAGTCAGAAAAAGGAAACTTTGAGAAGTCTGCTCAAGAAGACGAAGAAACTGAGACTCCAGAACCTGATATCCCTATGTACAAACCTCATATACCTTTTCCAACTCGTCTAAGGAAAACAAATCTTGATACCAGATTCAATAAGTTTAAAGAACCTATGAAGAAACTTCATGTTGATATACCCTTTTTGGATGCTCTGGCCGAGATACCAACATGGAAAAAGTACTTAAAGTCACTCCTCACCAGGAAGTATATAACTGAAGAGCATGAGATAGTAAAACTGGTGACAACTACATCTGATATCATATTGAGCAAGATGCCCAAGAAACAAAAAGACTTGGGATCCTTTGGAATTTCATGTCAGATTGGTGACTCATCATGCAAGAAAAGTTTGGCAGATCTCGGTACAAGCATCTCTATTATGCCACTTATCATGTGCAAGAGACTAGGGTTCGCAGAATTGCTTCTTACTGGCATGATTATACAACTTATAGACAATTCGATAAAATGTCTGTTAGGAATCCTCGAAGATGTCCCAGTCAAGGTAGGCAAGGACACATATGTTCCATGCGACTTTGTCATTATTGACATAAAGGAAGACGCCAGATATCCTCTCATCTTTGGTCATCCGTTTGTCACCACTACAAGAGCCCTAATTGATGTTGAAGTTGGTACCTTGCTGCTCAGATTAGGCAAAGAAACTCTCGAATTTAAAGTTTTTGAAAGTATGAGAAGACCAAGTATCCAAGAAGAAGTCTATTTGATTGACTGCATGGAGCAAATGTCACTTCTGACACAAGAGCATCATGAATCAGACGATCCTTTAGAAGTTTCTCTAACAAACCCATCCGTTGATGAACCGATTGATGAACAAGTAGAGGATTGCATCGAATCCCTCGACTCTGCTACAGAAAATGTTGAAGCCATTCTTGAAGAACTCAAGGCTATGGAGACTACAGAAGAAACATGTGAAAAACTAGAGGATCTTGAAATGAAGCCCCTGCCCGAAGGTTTGAAGTACGTGTTTTTAGACGATCTAAAAGTTTGCCCAGTTATTATAAATTCTGATCTAACAACTGAACAAGAAAATAAACTCCTGAAGGAATTAAGGGAAAGGAAGAAAGACATCGGCTATAAAATGAGTGACCTCACGGGGGTCAGTCAAGCGTTGTGTATGGACAAGATCCCTATGATGGAAGATCACAAGCCTACTATTGAGCATCAATGGAAATTGAACCCAAATATGAAGGAAGTGGTTCGTCGCGAGGTCATTAAACTACTCACAGCTGGAATAATCTATCAGATCTCAGATTCGCCATGGGTGAGTCATGTGCATGTCATCCAAAAGAAAGGTGGAACAACTGTTATACGGAATGAAAACAACAAACTCATCCCCAATCGAATAGTAATAGGGTGGAGGATGTGCATAGACTATAGAAAATTAAATAAGGCAACTCGAAAAGATCATTTTCCAATGCCTTTCCTTGATCAAGTCTTAGAAAGGTTGGGTCACCAAGAATATTTCTGTTATCTTGACGGTTACTCTGGATTCTATCAAATACCCATACATCCAGATGACCAAGAGAAAACAACCTTTACCTGCCCATTCAGGACATACACATTTAAAAGAATGTCATTTGGTCTCTATAATGCACCCACAACTTTTTAACATTGCATGGCTGCAATATTCGCTGGTCTTACTGAAACAATTATGGAGGTTTTCATGGATGATTTTTCTATATATGGAGACTCTTTTGATACATGGGTAAAGAACCTCTCCCTAGACCTCAAACGTTGTGAAGAAGCACATCTTATACTAAATTGGGAAAAGTGTCATTTTATGGTTAAAGAAGGCATTCTCCTCGGCCATAGGGTCAGCAATAGAGGAATTGAAGTAGATAAAGCTAAGATAGAAGTAATTGCTAAACTGGCTATTCCAACGAATGTAAAAGAAGTCTGTGCTTTCCTAGGTCATGTAGGATTTTATAGAAGATTCATAAAGGACCTCTCAAAGATAACCAAGCGAATGACGAATTTATTACTAAAGGATGCTGAATTCAATTTCAACAAAGAATGTGTCAAAAGCTTCAACACACTGAAGTAGGCCCTTATGACCACCCCCATCATTAGAGCTCTCGACTAGGACCACCCTTTCAAAATTATGTGCGACACCAGTGACTATGTTGTGGGCACTGTTTGAGGGCAATATATAGAGAAGAAACACTATGTGATCTATTATGCATCAAAAACTCTCGATGAAGCTCAGAGGAATTATGCAACTACAGAGAAATAACTTCTAGAAGTCGTGTATGCCTTTGACAATTTTAGATCCTACCTAATTGGTTCGAAGGTCATTGTCTACACAGACCACAATGCCATTTGTTACCTTCTGGCAAAGAAAGAAGCAAAACCCAGGTTGATTAGATGGATCCTCCTATTACAAGAATTTAATTTAGAGATAAGAGATAAAAAGGGTACAGAGAATGTTGTAGCAGACCACCTCGCTCGCATCCACACTCTAGATATTGAGAAAATTATGATCAATGATTCCCTTCCAGATGATCAACAAATGAAGGTCTCAGAAGTTGTATTGTGGTACTCATATTTTGTAAACTACCTTGCTGCAGGGGTTATCCATCCCCAATGCACCCGGGAATGCACTGAAGAAGTTCATGCATGATGTGAAGCAGTATCACTGGGATGAGCCATATCTCTTTAAACTATGTGCTGATGGTCTGTATAGACAATGTATCGCTGAAGAAGAAGCTCAACTTATTTTGGAACAATGTCACTCAGGTCCAGTGGGGGGACATATGAGCTCTAAAAAGATGCCTTGAAGGTTTTGCAATGTGGATTATTCTGGCCAACCATATCCAAAGATTCCTACAACTTTGTCCTAACATGTGACAAATGTCAAAGATCAGGCAATATAAAAAAGAGAGATGAGATGCCGCTGAATCTATGGCAAGAAGTTGAGATATTTGATGTGTGGGGGGTGGACTACATGGGTCCATTCCCATCTTCTCATGGATTTTCATACATCCTAGGTGGTGGTAGACTACGTCTCAAAATGGGTTGAAGCTATACCAACCGTCACTAGTGATTCTAAACCCGTCATGAAATTATTCAAAGATATTATTTTCCCCCATTTTGGAGTACTACAAAGTGTGATATCTGAGGGAGGGTCCCACTTCCTTGAAAGTAGCTTTGAAGCTCTACTGAGAAAATATGGTGTTACTTACAAGGTAGCCTCACCCTACTATCCACAAACAAGTGGACATGTAGCAGTTTCTAGCAGACAACTCAAGGCTATATTGGAAAAGATAGTAGGTCACAATCAGAAAGATTGGTCAGTGAAAATCAATGACACATTGTGGGCCTACCGTACTTCTTTTAAGACTCCTTTCAGAACTACACCATTTCGTCTTATCTATGGAAAGTCATGCCACCTTCCTATAGAACTAGAACACAAAGCATGGTGGGCAATTAAGCAACTAAACTTTGATATGAAAGAAGAAGGCCAAGCCAGGACTCTGCAACTCCAAGAGCTAGATGAACTTTGGATGATGGCTTATGAGAATGCACAAATCTATAAAGAACGCAGAAATCTTTGGCGTGATGGACATCTGAAAAGAAAAGACATACAAGTGGGTGACCAAGTTCTTCTATTCAACTCAAGACTAAAGTTATTCCCAGGAAAACTCCATTCTCACTGGTCTGGACCTTACATGGTCAAAAGCATCTCTCCACATGCTACTTTCTCTTTATGGAGTGAAAAGTCAAGTGAATTTGTAACAAATGGTCACCACTTGAAGAGATATTTTACCTCAACATGCATAGGCACTAAAACAATGCTGGAACTCACCAATCCAAAGGATCCACCGTGAAGCTGAAGGATTGAGCCACCGACATAAAACAGAGGTGCTTGTCGGTAGGCAACCCGATCAATACAATTTTTTACTTTCCATTTCAAATTAGAATGTTTCTTTAATTTTGTTTTTACCTTCTAGTTAATTTTTCATTAAATAAAATTCGCATCGCGAGATGCTATTTTAAGATCTAATTGCTCTTTACTTTGAGATTTTTAGATAAGAGGATGCACTCTATTTGGAACACAACCACATCTGGTGGTCAATCTGGCACACATTTTCCCCTCCATCTTGGATTTAGGGTTTGCTCGGGACGAGCAAATTTCTAAGTTCGGGATGGAGGGTGGGTGGTATGTGTCTTACTTTCAACCTACACCCATCCTTTTCATACTTAAGTTTTGACTATCACATTCTTGATAAAAAAATTCAAAATTCTTTATGTTTTTCAAAGAAATTTTCAAAATTTTCAAACTTCTTAATGTTTTTCAAAGAAATTGATTAGATAGTTGATGAATTTTTTTTGACAGTTCTTGGTTTCATTAAAATTCACTAACTAACATGTTATGCATTTTGAATCATTATATCCTCCTTATTCGAAGTAAATCCTCAAAAGGACCACTTTTTGAAACAAGCCTTTTGTTTGAAATCATCTTGTGAAGCTTATGATTCCTAACATCATGATACTTGTGCAAAAATGATAAGTGTCTGTCAAACTGATAGGGATCAAACACATCAGGCTTCCTAAATGATTTGTGGAACAATATCATGGAATCCCCACCGAATCCTCATCAATTCATTATTTGAGCAGAGTTTGAGAAAGAGTACAACCCGATGCACTGAATTGTAAGTCAAGTTGTATTTTGATCTGAACTCTCTTCTACACTTCTTCTATCATCTTCGTACCCCTCCATTCATCAATAAGAAACAAAAATTGCCAATTTTGTGCCAAACCCTAAGTTCGGGGTGGCACGCCACTTCCCTCTATATCCGCTTCTTCCATACCCCTCGCAAATAAATAGGGGTGTACCACCAAAAATGCAATCTCGAGTCAAATAGAGGAGAGATTTGCAAACAAAAAGATGCCAAAGCACATACATAAAAAAATCCAATCTCGAGTCAAATATAGGAGAGATTTGTACAAAAAATGCAATAAATGAAATTGCAAATCATAAAATAAAAAAATCTTGAGTCGAATAGAGGAGAGAATTATTTCTTCCTTCCATACCATCATTCATTCCCTTTTCTACCTAATGGCACAATGATTGCCTACCCTATCCTGAAAAACACCAGTGTTAGATCAAATGCACACTTGTTGTTCCACAATCGTCTCTAGACTCTTACAAAACTCTTTGACATGCTTGTTGTTGTAAAAAGTGAGAAGGAAGTGATTTTGGAAAACGAACTCAGGAACGAAGATGCGGTAAGATATGTTTAGTGGTCTCAGGAGGTTGAGATACTGAGTCATTTTGAGAATAAAGAAAATATTCATGATGTGAAGATGAAGTAACCACATGAATTGAAAGTATTCATTTTGCGACTGTTTCAAATTTTGTGTTACTCGAGGACGAGCAATGTTTATGTTCGGGGTGTTTTGATGAATGCATATTCACCAGGGAATTCAATTATCATTTTTGGACAAATTCAACCGAACACATTTAATTTCACTCATTAAATATCAAAACGCATCATAATATGCAACATTACTTAATCGATCAAATTATCATGATTTTAACTGAAAGTATGGTTGATTTCATGCAGGTCTTGATAAAGATGAATAGTCAGCCGGGATCTACCTTCCCTCACCCTTGGTTCTGACCAATCGATCTAACTAAACCATTTGAGCCAATTCGGTCTCAAGACCGTTTGAGCCCATCCGGTCTCAAGATCATTTTACCCCATTCGGTCTCAAGACCGTTTGAGCAGCAGATATCGATTGGAGGCATAATCGAGCTGTGAGGAATCGAGCAGTGCATGAATTCAAGATCTCAAAGCAGAGCCTAGACCATGGTCGTGGTGGTTCAAAATGATCGTGGTCCACTGTCATCACCACAACTGTGTGATGCAGCCACAGTCATGGTAGATCATCCCCAATGCCTGAGCTCTCACTCACCACGACCATGGTCACCAAGCCATGACCATGTCACCCTACCTACATCGACCCTCTCTCACCCACCACGCCCGTGCGAGGCAGAACAACCGTGGGGCAGTCGCCTCACCACGACCGTGGTGTCATGCCACGGTCGTGGCACAACGCCATCAGAGCCCGATTACTCACCCACCATGCCCATGCAAGGTAGCACGACTGTGGGACTATAGCATCACCACGACCGTGGTGCGTTGTCGTATACCTCTGCACCACTGCCGAGCAACACCTATTTTCTTCGATTCTGGCGGTTCCTCGCTCCTGGAGCTCCGCCCTATCAAGTAGCAGCTCCGACTCCATCACACCTACTACTGCGACAACCACCACACCTTCTACCTCTACCTCTGTCATCCTCAGATCTGCTTAGATCTACCCTCTACCATGTTGTGTTGTTGGTGCTGATCTTGCAGACCGTTTGGCACTGCCAAACGGTCTCAAACCGTTTGGGATAGTCGGCGAAAACCGAATGGAGGAAGCCACCTCAAGACCGTTTGGTCTTTTAAGTTCATGTGCAAACTGAATGACTGGGAGCTATGAAATGCAAGCCCGTTTAGCATTGAAGACCATTTGGGCATCTGCTGACCTGAAGACCATTTGCCACTTCTGTACAAGATTGTTTGGAGTTCTATCAGTTTCCAAATTGAATGAAAAGGGCGTGCACTTGCAAACCGAATGAGCGACAAACAGTCTACAGACTGTTTGATAGCAAATGACCTACAGACCGTTTGATAGAAAATGGTGTACAAACTATTTGATAGAAAATGATCTACACACCGTTTGGAGGATGTACTACAGACCTTTTGGGCTAAATAAAGTGAAACTGTTTGGGCAAAAATATCTAGAGATTGTTTGGTGTCTTTTAATCCAAGACTGTTTGGGGACAGTACAGTGCCTATAAATAGGACCCCAAGGGTCCTCACTGAGGCATCAGTTTCGGGATGCCGACAGGCTGCCTATACACATGTCTGATCCAAATCCAGTCCAGTCTGCGCCAGTGTTGCAACAAAGGAGGCTGAGGAGAGAAGGAAGCCAGAGCGAGGGAGATTGTCCAGTCTGCCTTGGCATCTCCCGTTCGCGTCCAGAACTACTCTGACATGACGTAGAAGGTTGTATCTTCTTCACTGAGTTGCGACTACCTTCTGCACCGAGTTCATGGCAGATTTTTCTCTCTTTCTCATTCTTCTTGTTTCTCGCATCATGAGCGAGTACTACCTTTTCGCTGGGGTGCGGGGATTAGCCCCGCTGCCCATGCATATCATGTTCATTTGTTAAACTCTCCATGGCAGTGTATGTAACTTTGCATTTCATTGTTAATTGGTATTTTCATAGTTGATTATCTCCTTGATCTCATCTTGTTCTTTCCTATATTGTGAAATCTTCTATGTATGGGATGGAATGGCGGGTTACAAGTTTGATTCCTTGACGAGAACTTCTGAAAGGATTCCTTGAGGTCATAAGTGTATGATTTGTGAGGGGACGAGACATCTAGTCTGTGGCGACGCTTCTGTGGTCTAAACATCCCTCAGGTAGGACCATAGCCTTAGTTGGATTTTGTATCGTCTTGTTTATCGTCGATGTTAGTTTGTAGATCTATCACCTGCTTGTTTATTAATTAATGTGGTTGACTCCCAAACTAGAAATAGAATGGGATTTCTATGAGGTCGTAAGTGTATGATCCATGAGGGGACGATCCATGTAGCCTTCGGTGACGCTTATGTGTGCCTAAAGTCTGTATAGGGGCCCACAACCATCATTGAATTTCTGTATCTTCAAAGCCATAAGTAAGTGATCTGGTTCGTGACGAGACATCTGATGCCTAAGGTGATGTTATGCGAACCTAACACGTGTATGGGGGGTTCTACAACAACTCTATTTGGATTGTTTTATCTTGCCTGGATTGTTTGTGGTTGAATGTATTTGCATGAGTAGCTGTGGTGAAACCTGATATCATCCCAGTGATTCCTTATCACTGATCTAAATCCAACTTTAATTCAACTTTTACTTTCTTGCAATTAGTTTAGTTAACCTCAAATCAACCAACCATTTTAAATATTAGTTTTACTTGAACTAGATTCGACTGACCAAGATTCTTAAAAACGTTGTCCTTTGGGTTTGATCCTTAACTATACTGCGATAAGACTCATCCGCTTGCGGGTGGTATTATTGCACATTGGTTTTGGTAAAAGCTCGAGGATTTCAACATCGAGTGAGTTTGTTAGTGCATTCAAAATATCACATCATACTACAATAACATGGTTAGTATATCTAGTAGAAATAAAACTCTAACTTATTATATCAAGATGTTCTTTCCATCTTATCCATTAAATTTAATGAGGACTTGAACTTGAACTCATGCTTAGAGTTAGATGAAAAAATATGGTTTCTTTGTTTTGGGGGAAGACCTTACCACCCTGATCATTTAAAAATGTTTTCTCAAGTCCTTAGCTTATCAACTTGTTGGAGGCATACCTGTAAAAACAAGAAGTAAAAAGTAATATGCAGGTCCAAATTGAATTAAACATGCATGCTTGCTACAGTTATGGTAAGTAAAAACACTCTTGAAGATTGTCAATATAAAATATCTAGAGTCAGTAATAATCTTCAAGGTACTTGGAGTGGGTGGCTTTTTGTACCCAGTTATGTAAATGGAAGATGAAAACAATTTCTGGGAATCAAATGGTGTTGATGTTTCATTATTCCTTGATCAGAGCTTAGGAGGCCCATGTTTACTATCAGAAGTTCTTTTAGGGACACCTTCAACAACAGAAATCCATACATCATCAATACTTCTAGATGTTAGAATGATTAACCAGAGTGATGGGTGCTTTTTTATAAAAAGAAGTGCTAGATGCAATACCTCATGAGAAAACTTGCACTTTTGTCCTAGGATGCATGATCCTTTAGTAGTGAAATTATTACAAGGATATTTTGAAAGCTCGTGGTCGCATTGATAGTCATCTCTTTATAAGAAACTATCTTAGATGAAGTGCTCACAAGGCTTAAACAAGTAATGCAATCACATTGGTGAGATTGATGATATCATGAAGCAAAAAATAGACATCATTATAAATTTTGAACACAAAATAAATTCTACTACTTGGAGACAAATTCCCAAACATAGCTTGAGAATGTAGAAGCAAGAACCATGAAGTAGGCACTTTTCATATGCGAGGTACCTCAATTAAAGCTCATGGAGAATCACAACTGTGGTCTAAAGCTAAAAACATAATAAAGTTGAAACAAAAAGTCAGAATAGCCTACCAAGGCACATTATATGGAAAATGAAACATATGATGGAAAACCAAAAGTGTATAAGACAAGAGGTACATATTATATGATATATAATTATAGAAAATACAATACCACAAGTTATATTTTTAGTAGAGTAAAAGAATAGGCATGTCATTTTAATAAGTACCCACCAATAAGTCCATATGCATCAACCAAGTCAACATAGAAGATACTCTATCGAATTTGAAAAATAAGGGTATACCTCCTGACACCTTCCTATAAGATAGTATTGCTAGAAAATGAAACACTCTAAAACAATCAAGAAGATTGAATCAAGTTTTACAAATGGGGCCTCCACTCATTGGAAATGAATCCCATACTTGTAGAAGAGTCTTCCATCCAAGACTAACAACACCTCAGAAACAAGCTAAAGAAGGAAACAACTAAAAGCTATTCAAAATAACTGCCACAGACTAGCAAGTTACAACAGACTTGCTAAGAGGATATCATCTTCCAACAACTTACAAATTTAAAGAGAATTTGAACATGAGTGCTCTTTCTCTAGAAAATCACTCTGATGTGCAGACACCTTCATCCTGGACCAGCCAAAATGATGGTAGGGGTTCAAATTCTCATGTTCAATAGTTTGAGCCAAAGTGGAATTCACTAAAATGTAGAATTAAAAAGCCATATGAAGATTGTCTATCAAGGGTAGGGGTATCGAGTATGGTGATTTTAAAGTCCTGCATTGGATGATAAAGTTGTGCAACTTAGAGATGTGAAAATGATCAGTCAACTTTTGTTTCAATTCCCAAGCATGTATTCCCACCCAAGAGATTACATGAAAGTAGTTGGAGGTTGGCAAACCACTCCCAACCAACAAATAGAACCCTCTATAGATAGACATCAACAAGACTCCATCTGCACTAAAAAGTAAACACACATTCTACAAGAATGTGAGAACTAACCCAGACAAAATAGATACAACAAGGGACATATTCAACACTCATAAGGAATCTCTAGTCTAAAACAAAAAGACAGTAGAAAACCATCTTTAAAGTTTAATAGCAACTCATAGCGTCGACAAAAAAGTATGAATATACCTTGCTACATGATAGTATCTAGAATTCATTTCAAACTAATGCAACATCCTCGTTCAACCTGTAAGAATATATCATTAACAACAAGACATTTGGAAGATGATAAAAATCCATGAGCACCATCTTCCTACATTTTTAGATTTTCTCAAATAGTAGCATTCGGTGCAAAGAAATCAAAGCTCCATTCTGAAGTAGCAACACCATGCACATTTAAACCCCTTATGCTCCATGGTGGCAACTCCACTAGTACAGAAATGGTCTATAGCGTCGAGTTTTTTAAGCCTATAGCGTCACTTTTCAGCCGACGCCTAAGTGGCCGTCGCTACAGTAATTGCTTTTTAGCGTCAGTTTTTTAACCCAAAAAAACCGACCTTGTATAGTAAACAACCGACCCTATAGGATCTCAAAAACTAAACCCAAATGAGAAATGAAATTGTACCTGAATCCTATAACGTTGGTTTTTTAATAAATAACTGACTCTACAGATTATATCTAAGGACCTATTGTGACGACTGTCTCTAAAAAATAAGATCAATGAATGCGGAAGCGATTAACTAACAACATAATTATTAAAAATCACTAAAAATTTAAAACTTTTTTCAAGGAAATCTTTAAATGAAAAATGTCCTTCATAAAGAAATATAATAAGTTGGTTACAACATGTTTCATCATTGCATCTCTGTAACAACACATATCTCGAGAATTACAACATCAACCACCGTATTAATTGTACAAAGGTAAGATACAAAATCTCGAGGCATCATGCCAACATCTCAGATTTACTAACTCCTAGGACCGGAGAGTACAAAGACGACACATAGGACATATTATCTACAAGACTTGACAGTCAGTGTCTCCACCTGAGGTCACTGCTTTCCCTGAGATTGTTGCTGCTACTCACCCACTGATGGGTTTCTTCATCCTCAATGTCTACCTAAAAAGTCAAATCCCATGGGGGTGAGATAATTGAATAATTGTCCCAGCGAGAGTTATAAATCTCCACCAGATGTTTTGTTATTGCAATAATGGAATAACATAAAGCAGTAGAATTATAAATATTCAACACCAGGTTTAACATTGTGAAAACTAAGCAAAGCAACATCCTTATAAGTAATCATTTCAATTATAACTTAATTGAATGACAAGACATATAATAGTATGGAATATGAAGAACATGTATACTAGTTATTTAACTAGGACATCATAAATAATGTAACATCAATCATTGTTTCTCGTAGTTCAACCTAAATAGTTATGCTTCACGGCTGATTAAGTTTTTCAAACATTATTATTCCCTGAGAAGATGAGTTACACCTCTCATACTCCAACCGACCATTACTAAATCGCAATCGGTACCATACATAGGTCATCGAAGAGCCAAATTCCTATGACCTCATCTTCCTCAGTCAGTGTGAGGATCAACATGCAGGACATCTTGTGTCTCTTCTATAATAGCTTTCAAGGGTATTCTGGCAACTTCTCTATTAGAGTTACAGTGGCATTCTGTACTCTCTTCGCCATCGAGGGATTTATTGTTTATCTCACACTGATGCAGCATTAACATCATCTTCGGGAGATTAGTGATACATCATCCCGGCATAAACATATAATGAAGGCTTGATTAAAAGTACATCTTACATCAAATCCTAGATTAAGACGTAAGGATATTCGCGTCCATAACCCCCACATACTCAAAAGTATGTGCTCCTGGAGTTCCCTTAGGAAAACTTGTTTCACCATCATTTGATTTCTAACACTGATGGATCTATGATCAGGGCTGTACATGATATCATTATACTTGATTAGTTAAGTACATTATTGTATTCTTTAGCATCAGAGATGTTTTCAAACATAAACCAATAAGAGAATTGCTATAAATAAAGAGTATTATTTGTATCAAGTTCACATCACATATTTTTAACATTGGGATGTCAATCCCTAACCATTTCATCATTGTAATTCTGGAATATGGGTATTCAAACCCTTGAATCATCATATCACTTGTTACCAAGTAACACTTTATCATCCAGTCAATTTATCAGAATGATCTTTGATTATAACAAATACATATGTTGCTCATGGTTCATTCAACCTATCAATCTCAAATGTTACAACTCATCAGGTAACATAACATATCATTACTCTTAAAGCATATAAAGTGTTTTCAATGCATATGACATCATAACCTTTACCTGGATATGATCTCCTCTTTGTGAAAACATGCATGATTAACATTTACTGATAACATACACATTGAAACTATATCAGCACAATACAAGTCCTTTTCATATTAAGTATAGGATACCACGGCCGTGCTATCTTGCACGGTCGTGCAAGAGTAAGTCACCATGGTCGTGCTTCATTACACGGTCGTGCAACAAAGGAATCACCAGGACCGTGTCATATTACCTGGGCTGGTTTCTAGGGTTAGGTTTCCCTTTTAATTCAAATAGGATTATTCAACCCCTTATTCTTATAAAAGCATAATGATTACTTACTTCCATAATCATGTATAGTGTTTCATGTTTAAAAGCATAACCCAAAATTAGGGTTCACTGATCATTTCATCATATCACCCTAGATTAGGGTTTACTATTCACATTGTAGTGAATTGAGGTCATTTCATTATCATATATGAAGATTACTTTCATTCATGTCCTCAATGAGGTTAAGATTCATTAATCATCATGATTAGGGTTCCCATGATGCCACTAAGAAGGATCATACCCTAATCATGTGTATTCATACATGTTGGAAGTATATTACTTAATTCTCATACATATAGGGAGTCTTCCCTCTCCTCTTACTATTAGATGATGTTTACATCACTCTTGATTAGATTAAGACAAACCAACTTGGATAACATAATTCAAGTCATCACTACTATGGTCATTAGGGTTTGCTTAATTAAGGGTGTTGACTACTTAAAACCATCAAGGGTACTTTGGTAATGTCTACCATTGACCATAACATGTATCAACTAACTAATAACGTGTTCCCTTAATCACTTTAGGTATCTTTAGGGTTTAGGTTAATGAACCATTAAACCATCTTAGACTTTAAAGCATTAAACATTCTTGACCATAAAAGACCCCAAACGATTTTGCACTTTGAACCTCCAAACGGTTTTGAAACCGCATGGAGTTGTTGACCGTTTGGTGCCTTTGACTTTCAAGACCGCATGGCCAAATACACACTCAAGACCATTTTCCCTAGGTGAGGTGAAGACCGTTTAGTCTCGTTGACCGTTTGGGCCAACTTTGACTTTGAAACCGCATGGGCAAATCGACCTTGAAACTGCATAACCAAAACGTGTATCAACTCTTCCAATTGAATTAGGGTTTTCAATGTTGAACCCCTCAAACAATCATGCAAAGGTTAACCACTCATCAATTGAGTCAATTAGGTCAATCCTTACTGATTTGGTCCTCAAGAACCTCAATTGGTTACCAATTAGGGTTTGAATTGATTGAATTAGAGTTTGGAAATGATCACCCTTCAACATGTATCAACATGAGTCTAATTAACCTTGAGACCATTGAACCATCATTCAATTGGGTCATGACCTGACCCCAAACGGTCTTGGGATTGTTTGGACACCCTCCAAACGGTCTTGAGACCGTTTGCTCAAGTACACATCAAAAAATAACTCAACCTATTAAGGTTTGGACCATAGATTTGATCATTAGGTCACTAATCGATTATATTTCAACTTATTGCCTTTCAATTTCCAACCACTTAGGCATAGTCAACCCTAGACCTCCAAACGGTCTTGGGTGACCCTCAAACGGTTTTGTAACTATTTGGACATCCTAAATACGGTCTTGAGACCGTTTTCTCATGATGTCATCAACAACCAAGTCATTCTCTCAAAGGTTGAACCCTAATTTAGGTCACAAAATCAGCACTTGATTTTTCAACAACTTGATGTGATTGGACCCTCAATTGATCAACCCCATTTGACCCTAGACCTTCAAACTGTCTTGGGTGATCATCAAACGGTTTTGAAACCGTTTGGGTGATCCCCAAATGGTTTTGAAACCGTTTGGGCCACTCAACCCAAACTTCAACATGATTGCACCACTGAAATAAGCAATAAACCCGATTAAGGTTTTGGTGACTAATGTGCCTTCAATTGGTGATTTACTTGAAATTAGATGATGATTTTTGGTGGGTAATTAGTCCATAATGTATAAAACAGATATCCAAATGGTCAACGCTTGGTCAACTCTTCCAAACGGTCTTGAGATCGTTTGCTCCAAATGTTCTTGGTTGAAACTGTTTGCTCTTCAAACGGTTTTGAAACCGTTTGCTTCCAAATGGTCTTGCAAACCATTTGGGCAAGAGGTGGAGGACCGTTTGATAAAGTAGGATCAGGATGAACTTTGGAAATAATGCCACCTTCTTCTTACTTTATAACATGGACTGTTCTTCACGGTTTTGGTAGCAAGAACATATAGAAGTGTGAAAGAAAGGAGAACAAGCAATGTTTTCAAGGAAGGAAGATGCAAACCAAAACTTTAAGGTTTAGAGTTATAAAACCAGCCTCTAGGACTGATCTAGAGATCCAAGATTTGTATCTTTAATGGTGTCTTTAGCTCCACAGGTCTTCCAAGGTCCGTTCCTCAAGATTTGGATGGAGGAGATGGCTAGAAAGAAGAGCTATGTAAGAAAGACTATCAAACCAACCTGGTAGCAAGATTTCCTTCATGAATTCGTGCTAGATGATGGTCAAAGTTTGCCAAAACCAGCTTGGTCATGCTCCTCTACTCCTGAGCTTCTCCTAAGTCGGCCCAACCAAGAAGATAAGAAGAGGAATGAAGGGAAATGATCCCTTGCTTTGTAAAAGAGATGTGCTTATATACATTGGGTATATTTTCAAGATAAGGACAATTGTTTCCTTTATTTTACATCTATATCCACCAAGTTCTTCTCCACTTCTTGGCCACGTCTCTCCCTTCTTATCATGTGCAAAACTTCTCTCTCAATCAAGGTTTAGAGGAAAAGAAGCCAAACATCTTACTAAATTGTATACATAAAAGGGGTCATTTTGCATACATCTTGATTATTTAATTATAATGGTTATCTTTCTTATATGATCATTATGATGAGGCACCCTCCTCATCATCATACCTCTACTTGATGTCAAGAGTCATGAAAGATACTCTAGAGGGTGTATTTTACATGTTGTGCCCTATGTTTTGAGTAAATTGCACTTTACACCAAAACTAGGTTTTTAAATCATAAGGATTGCTCTACAAGCTATAACTTGGTGCCCAAGCTTGGAGAACCCATATTACCACGTCATATTCATCCTTATGATGTCTCAAAACCAGAGGAACATCTTAACATGTACAATTTGCAAGTTAACCCCTCTAATTGGGTAATTTGCACATAAGTCCATATTTAACAAAACAATATTACAACATTGTTAAAAAAGGACAGAAATGGAAATATAAGTTCCTCAGAAGCTTTAATTACATATCAAAAGATAATCAAAAGCATCTAATCACATGTATTAAGCAAAACAACTAGGGTTAGTTCATAACCCATGTCAGGGATGTTATAAATTATCCACCCCCTATAAGGATTTCGTCCCCGAAATCAACAAAATATATCAACAACACATATTAAGAGAAAAGAGCAGGGTATTTCTTTCTCATCTCTTCCTCTAGTTCCCATGTGTCTTATTCAACACCACGATGATTCCAGAGGATTTCACAAGGATTATTCTTTCTTTTTCAACTTTTTAATTCTGTTATCAAGGATCGATACAGGTCCTTCCTCATAAGATATATCATCATTGAATTCTACCTCCATAGGTTGAAGAATTGATTCTGTATTAGGGTGACATTTCATCAGCATGGAAATGTGGAACACAGGGTGTAACTTCTGTAATTCTGGTGGTAACTCTGGCTTATAGGCTACTCTCCCAATCCGTTCAATGATTGGATTAGGCCCCATAAACCTAGGAGATAACTTCCCTTTCCTTCCAAACCTCAGAACTCCTTTCCAAGGTGAGACTTTGAGATACACTCTGTCTCCAACCTGGAATTATAACGGTCTATGACATTTATCAGCATATGATTTCTACCTATCCTGTGCAGTCTTTATCTGTTGTTGTATTACTTTAATCTTTTCTGTGGTTTGCTGCACAAGATCAGGACCTAACCGTTGATATTCACCGGTTTCATACCAACATAGGGGTGATCTACAACATCAACCATACAAAGCTTCATAAGGTGCCATGTCAATGCTATGTTGGTAGCTATTGTTGTAGGAAAACTCTATCAATCTTAGGTTTAGATCCCAACTCCCCATAAACTAAAGAACACATGCTCTAAGAAAGTCTTTTAAGGTCTGTATAGTCCTTTCTGACTGTCCATCAGTCTGAGGATGAAAGGTTGTACTAATCCTTAACTGTGTGCCTAAAGCTTTGTCAAGTCGCTCCCAAAAATGACTCGTAAACTGGGGACCTCTGTCAGAAACGATGGTAACTGGAACTCCGTGTAACCGTACTATCTCTTCAACATATAACTGTGCTAACTTCTCAGCAGAATAGGTTGTTTTGACAGGCAAGAAATGTGTTGTCTTTATCAACCTATCAAATATTACCCAAATGGAATCATACCCTTTGCTTGTCCTAGGTAGGCCAACAACAAAGTCCATGGTTACATGATCCCACTTCCACTGTGGTATGGGCAAAGGTTTCATTGTCCCTGCAGGCTTCTGGTGTTCAGCTTTAACTTGCTGACACACAGGACGCCGCATAACAAACTTAGCAACGTCTTTCTTCATTCCAAGCCACCAATACATATCTTTTAAATTTTGATACATCTTTTTGCTCCCTGGATGCATAGCATACATTGAAGAATGAGCTTCTTCCAGGACTAACTTCCTCAAGTTATCCCAATCTGGCACTATCATCCTCCCATGATAACAGGCTACTTGGTCATCAGAGTCATGGAAACCATCTCATTTCTCATCACCATACTCCGATCTGATCTTTTGAACTACATCATCAACTTGTTGTGCCTCCTTTATCTTCTCTCTCAGAGTAGGTTTTATATGCATCTCAGCTAACAACCCAACTAACAATGATATTTTCAACTGTATATTATCTTGTCTTAAGGAGATAAACATATCTCTCCTAGAGTATACTAAGGAATTCAATTGTGCTCTATCTAAGGCTGGTGTTGTTTATTTCCTACTCAAAGCATCAACAACCACATTGGCCTTCCCTGGATGGTAATCAATTGTACAATTGTAGTCCTTGATTAACTCCATCCAGCGGCGTTGCCTCATGTTAAGCTCATGATGAGAAAAGATGTACTTCAGGTTCTTGTGATTAGTGAAAATCTGGAATGTCTCTCCATAGAGATAGTGTCTCTAGATCTTCAAGGCATGAACCACAGCAGCTAGCTCCAGATCGTGTGTCAGAAAATATTCCTCGTGTTTCTTAAGCTGTCTGGAAGAAAAAGAAATCACTTGTTTATCCGGCATCAACACACATCCAAGTCCATTCTTGGAGGCATCACAGAAAACTATGTATCTTGTCCCTTGCTCAGGTAACACAAGCACTGGTGCACTTGTCAACCTCTCCTTCAACAACTGAAAAGACTGTTGACACTTGTCACTCCTGACAAAAGGAACATCCTTCCTAGTCAACTTGGTCAAGGGTAAGGCTATGGAACTGAAGTTCTTAATGAACCTCCGGTAGTAACCTGCCAACGCTAGGAAACTACGAATCTCTGTCGGTGTCTTCGGCTGTGCCCATAGAAGGACAGATTCTACCTTTGTAGGGTCAACACGAATACCTGAAGCAGATATTACGTGTCCAAGGAAGGATACTTCTGGTAACCAGAACTCACACTTGCTAAACTTAGCATATAGTTTGTGTTCTCTTAGCAAAGTTAGAGTCTGACGAAGATGTTGTTCGTGCTACTGAGCATCTCTACTGTAGATCAGAATGTCATCTATGAAGAAAACAACACACTGATCAAGAAAAGGTCGGAAGATTCTATTCATGAGTTCCATAAATGCAGCTGGTGCATTAATTAGTCCAAACGACATAACTATGAACTCATAGTGACCATACCTTGTCCTAAAGGCAGACTTGGGTATGTCACTATCCTTAATACATAGTTGGTGATATCCCGACCTCAAATCTATCTTTGAGAAGATGGTTGCACCAGACAACTGGTCAAAGAGATCATCAATCCTCACCAGAGGATACTTATTCTCTATTGGTATTTTATTTAACTGTCTATAGTCAATGCACAACCACATTGACCCGTCTTTCTTTTTAACAAAGAGGACCAGAGCACCCCAAGGTGAAGTACTTGGTCAGATGAAACCCTTCTCAAGTAACTCTTGTAGTTGTTTCTTGAGTTCTGCCATCTCAGCATGCGCCATACTATATGGTGTTTGTGCTATAGGTTGTGTGTTTGGTATTAAATTGATCTCAAAATAAATTTCCCGAGGCGGTGGCACACCTGGAAGTTTTTCAGGAAATACATCTTCAAATTCCCTGACTACAGGAACTTTGGCAGGGTTAGGACTATCCATGGTGGTATCTATCACATGGGCCAAGAATGCATAAGATCCTTGCCTCATCAGCTTCTCAGCAACTATAACCAACAGAAGACATGTGGGTAGGATCTTTCTCTCTCCTTGGAAGATCCATGTGTCACTATCATCAACAAACACAGCTTGCTTGGATTCACAATCCAAGACAACCTTATACCTTTCTAAGGTATCCATCCCAAGGATTATATCAAATCCATACATCTCAAGTGGTATAAGCTCCACTTGGATGTGATGTTCAGAAAAGAACAGGATGCAGGGAGAACATACCTCCTGCAGCACAACAGAACCCCTTAACGAAGTTTCTAACAACAAACTATCTACTCTATGACTTATAGTCAAGTTGCAGTCAAAGATCACTCTTCGAGTGATAAAGGAGTGTGTAGCACCCAGATCAATTAAAACAGATGCAACACAAGATGTAAACATATCAGAATATAACAACTCCATCTGACCTGCTACAACCCGAGGGTTGCTCACTGCATCAGTAGGATTCATCGCATAGAATCTTGTCGTCACCTATAGTTGATTCAGTGCTTGATGACTAGATGCCGATGATCTAGCTTGGGATGCTTGTCCACGTCCTCTAGCTCCTCTTGGAAACTGTATCCTTTGTGATCTTTGCTGAATCTGCCTCTAAGGTTGAGTCACACTCGCTTCTGTGGCTCTGCAGTCTTTCATCAAATGTCCCATCTTCCCACATATATAACAACTCACTACTACAGAAATAGCATTCAGTGTCGCTTTTCTGGGCGTCGGTTATTAAGAAAAACCGACGCCTATCATATAGGGCGTCGGCTGTTTAAGCAAACCGACGTCTATATTCGAAGACCAGCCAGACACGGGTACCGCTTTGTATTTAGCGTCGGTTGACAATAACACACCGACGCCTAAAAGCTCCTGCGAAATCCAATTTTCGAGCGAAAAGAAAAAATGTCACATACAGCGTCGGTTATTTAAATAGCCACCGACGCCTATATGTGATGAAAACTTTGCGCGCAAAGTGTCACTTATAGCGTCGGTTATCTGTTGATAACCGACGCCGAAAGTGGTTCCCGCCAAACAATTTCGTGAAAATATCGTCCATTTGAGCGTCGGTTGTTTCAAACAACCGACGCTAAATTATTTTAGGCGTCGGTTGTGACAAACAACCGACGCTATAGGTGAAATTTATATCCTGCGATCACCCGACTGTTCCCCTTTCTTCTGTTTCATCGCCTAAACAGCCGACTGCTGTCGCCCGACCCTCCAACTGCTGTCGCCCCTCCCCTCCACACCGCCGCCGCCGCAACTGCTGGACCCTCCAACTGCTGTCGCCCCACCCGACTGCTCCCGCCACGCCGCCGCCGCAACTGCTAGTGCCTCCACGCCGCCGCCGCCAGGACGACAGAGCTACTCTCCACCGCCGTCTCGCCGCCGCCGCCAGGACGACAGAGCTGCTCTCCACCGCCGTCGCGCCGCCACCAGGGTTTAGCTAGCTGCTTCTCCGCCGCGCCGCCACCACAGCTCCTCTTTACCGCCGTCTTCTCCAGACCTCCAAACCGGTATGCCCTCTTCTCTATATTTTATTGATGTACATGTATTTTATTTGTGTGACAATGCTTGCGGGTGATTGGTGGGATTACGAGGGTAGTATTGCTGCAATAGAGATTACGATAGTAGGGGTGAGGCTTGGGGATGAATTTCTCTGCCATAGTTGAAATTTTCTTACTGAAATATGATGATGGGACAATTTTTTCTTACTGAAATATGATGATGGGACAATTTTTTCTCTGCCATTTACAAACATGAGGTATAATCAAGCTATAATAGATTATAATCAAGATATAATATATGTTTTTTCTAGATCATTAGACCTATATACATTATTTTTGAAACTATTATGTCATAGTTCTCATGAGGTATAATCAAGCTATAATAGATTATAACCCATGTTTACCTTACTTGGCTATAATCATAAGTAATTCACGGTTACCACTAAATATTATTCTCATTCCATTTCAAGTTACATTACCTTTTGTCATTAGGGTTAGGGTTGCTCTTTTGAACTTGACTAGGGTTTTTAGGGTTATGTTCAATCATCACCCCTATATCATAACTCCTCATTCTTAGGAGCTTATATTATTATCTTTACATTCAATTGTATCACAAATAATCTATCAATCAAGTCACAACCTTTCATAATTAGGGTTAGGACTTCTATTGTATCCGATTAAGGTCGTTAGGGTTTTATTCAACAGACAAACCCTAATTCATAACCCCGACATCTAGGATTTTAATTCATTACTTTAAGTATTCAATTATACTTGATTACTTTCATCAATTATCATTATAAGGTATTACCTTTCTCATACAATTAGTACAAGTTTCTTTCATCCTTACTAGAATATTAGATTCAACTTTAACTTGTTATATTGTCTGCTGCTTTTTAGGGTATACTAGCTAGCCTACACTTTTCAAAGTGTATCCTTCTCATTAATTTCAAGTGTATCCATTCATTATATTCAAGGTGTATCGGCCTACACTCATTAAGGTGTGTCAACCTAGGTATATCACCTACATGTTACACCTTGTGTCGGCCTAGAAACATGTGTTTGTAATGGTCAAAGTAATATGAAAAGGTCAACTTACCGAAAAGAATGCTCTTCTACCTTTTATGATATTCAAGAAAACCCTAGTTTGATGAACATGTTGTTAAACATGTTAATTATGTTTCTTCTATATATTCTGATGTCATTATATAATTGTGTGATCCCAACATATTAAATTGAGTTAGAATGATTTCATGAATTATAGGGTTTTAAAGTTGATAAACATGTACATGCGGAAATAGGGTTACTAAACCAATGGTTATAACATAGTATGATCTTAATCTGATCTGGATGTTCATAATAATGTAGTATGTTAAATATGATGATTAGGGATACATATAATGTCTAGTAAAGATTCCTAGACCTTTTGTTTAAAACTATTGATTTCTTGATTTATTATTTAATAATGCTCTGTTGATTAGGATTAACCATGTTTCCTGTAGTTTATAGACAATTATTATATATAAGAATGACAACACATGTATTTGTTGGCCTAGAAACCCGTCCAAGATTTACTCATTAGGAGTAAATCTTGGATAGTCCCCGGTTTGGGACTGTTCTTGAACACCTAATCTCACTTAGGATGTAAGTGTATAATGTGTATTGGGTTTTCGAGAAGATTTCGGTAGCATATCCCCGTTTGTTCTCTAAGTACATATGTACTTAGAGAACATCGGGGAAATGCTGCCGAAATTTTCTTGAAAACCAAATACACATTATACACTTACTAGTGAGATTAGGTGTTCAAGGATGGGATAGGTGGTACACATTTATTATATATAAGAATGACATCAAATGTATTTGTTGGCCTAGAAACCCATCCAAGATTGACTCATTAGGAGTAAATCTTGGATAGTCCCCGGTTTGGGACTGTTCTTGAACACCTAATCTCACTTAGGATGTAAGTGTATAATGTGTATTGGGTTTTCGAGAAAATTTCGGTAGCATTTCCCCATTTGTTCTCTAAGTACATATGTACTTAGAGAACAGCGGGGAAATGCTGCCGAAATTTTCTTGAAAACCAAATGCACATTATACACTTACTAGTGAGATTAGGTGTTCAAGGATGGGATAGGTGGTACACATTTATTATATATAAGAATGACATCAAATGTATTTGTTGGCCTAGAAACCCATCCAAGATTGACTCATTAGGAGTAAATCTTGGATAGTCCCCGGTTTGGGACTGTTCTTGAACACCTAATCTCACTTAGGATGTAAGTGTATAATGTGTATTGGGTTTTCGAGAAAATTTCGGTAGCATTTCCCCATTTGTTCTCTAAGTACATATGTACTTAGAGAACAGCGGGGAAATGCTGCCGAAATTTTCTTGAAAACCAAATATACATTATACACTTACTAGTGAGATTAGGTGTTCAAGGATGGGATAGGTGGTACACATTTATTATATATAAGAATGACATCACATTATACGCTTAGGATGTAAGTGTATACCCTAATCTTTTCCTAATATATACTTGTTTCCTAATATATACTTGTTTTCTCTGATCATAGAATGGATAGATCATGGATGTCCATTCGTAATCGTTGCACCCCAGAGTTTATATCTGGTCTTGATCAGTTTATTAGAGTTGCCGAGGAACATAGGAAAAAACCTACAGATAGGTTCTACTGTCCATGTAGGCATTGCGGTAACATCTTGAAAGTCAACACTGGTGAGGAAATCAAAAGTCATGTCATGTGCAACGGGATTGTACAAGGCTATACAGAATGGCACTGGCATGGAGAGATTTCAAAATCGAAACCAGTAGATGTCGATAGTAGTGCTTGGGTGGAAGAAGAAATTGCCTCCGATGACGTAAATGTGAACGAACCAGTTCCAGCAGACATCGTTGATGCGATGCTGGATAGTTGTAGGGTAGAGCACACCGATCCACCTCCTATCTTTACAAACATTGTGCATGATGCTGAGATACCGTTATACACAGGCTGTGCTAAGTTTACGAAGCTTAGCGCTGTTTTGAGATTGTATAAGTTGAAAGCTAACAATAGATGGAGCGACAAAAGCTTCACTTCATTGTTGACTTTGTTGAAAGAAATTCTTCCTGAAGGAAACGAGCTTCCAATCTCAACATACCAGGTAAAGAAAATGTTGTGTCCAATGGGAATGGAGGCCAAGAAGATACACGCATGCCCGAATGATTGTGTATTATTTCAAAAGGACTATGTAGATTTGAAAGATTGTCCAAAATGTGGTGCGTCACGGTATAAATTGACGACTTCGGGGGAGTCCAAAACTGGTTCTCCTGCCAAGGTGTTGTGGTATCTACCTATAATATCACGGTTTCAACGCTTGTTTGCAAATCCGAAAGATGCGAAGAATCTGAGGTGGCATGCAGATGTTAAGAAAAATAATGATGGGATCCTACGACATGCGTCTGATTCCCCACAGTGGAAGAAGATTGATCTACTGTACCCTAAATTTGGTGTAGAAGATAGGAATCTAAGACTTGGGCTTTGTACAGATGGGATGAATCCGTACGGGACATTGAGCAGCCAACATAGCACTTGGCCAGTCATGCTTGTTATATACAATCTTCCTCCCTGGATGTGTATGAAAAATAAGTACGTTATGTTGTCATTGTTGATATCGGGCCCTAAACAACCCGGAAATGATATCGATGTTTATCTTGAACCTTTGATTGATGACTTAAAGAAACTTTGGGCTGAAGGTGTGATGACCTATGATGCTTCAGCAAAAGAGACATTTCGTTTGCACGCTATGTTGTTTTGCACTATTAATGACTTTCCATCATATGGGAATTTGTCTGGATATAGTGTCAAAGGAGCTAAAGCGTGTCCTATATGTGAAGAAAACACTGATTCAATAAGACTAAAACATGGCGGCAAGACTGTATATCTTGGTCATCGAAGGTTTCTTTCAAAATTCCATCCGTATCGTAGGAAGCGCAAAGCATTCAATGGATGGAATGATGAACGGAGTGCACCTAAACCTATACCAGGGGATGTTGTTTATGAAAGAGTAAAAGACATTGTCAATGAATTTGGTAAGAAATCACAATGTAGTATGGCCACACGGAGTGACAATTCTTCATTCAAGAAGAAGTCAATATTTTGGGATCTTCCTTATTGGAGTTCTTTGACAGTCAGGCATTGTATCGATGTAATGCACGTTGAGAAAAATGTCTGTGATAGCATCATTGGTACTCTATTAAATATACCAGGTAAGACTAAAGATGGGATAAAATCCAGACTGGACCTACGTGAAATGGGAATAAGGTCAGAATTAACAGAATTACGTGAAATGGGTAATAAAAGAACATACTTACCTCCCGCTTGTTACACGTTGTCTAGAAAGGAGAAGAAAACTTTTTGTGAATGCTTGGTAAATGTTAAGGTGCCACATGGTTACTCATCCAACATCCGTAGATTGGTATCAATGAAAGATCTGAAGTTGATAGGTCTTAAATCTCATGATTGTCACACTCTAATGCAACAAATATTGCCTGTGGCTATTCGATCTATATTGCCGAAGCATGTAAGGTTTGCAATTACCAGACTTTGTTTCTTTTTCAATAGTCTATGCATCAAAGTTATTGACCCTGATACTCTCGATAATTTGCAAAGAGAAGTGGTTGTTACCCTATGTCAGCTTGAGATGTATTTCCCTCCTTCGTTCTTTGATATCATGGTACATCTTGTTGTCCACTTGACTAGGGAAGTGAAAATGTTGGGACCAGTTTTCTTGCATTGGATGTATCCTTTTGAACGATACATGAGCATTTTTAAAGGTGATGTCCGAAACCGTTATCGGCCTGAAGGGAGTATTATTGAAGGTTATGTGGCGAGAGAGGTTATGGATTTTTGTAATGACTTTCTCAGTGGTAATGACACTCCTGATAATGACAAGAATATTGAGGAGGGCAAAGGAATTTTGGGATTACGGGTGAAAGTAATCAGCCGTGAGCAGTTGGAACAAGCTCACTTGTATATTTTACACAATATGGATGAAGTGAGTGTTTATATCGAGGAACATACCAATTTCATAAAGAGACAACATCCTCGAGCAAGTTCAATGTGGCTTGCTAGAGAGCATAATAAGACTTTTACTAAGTGGTTTGAAGATAAAGTCTTACATCAACTATCTCAAACACCAAATGATATTACAGAAACTATCAAATGCCTCGCCTTTAAACCAAAACCGAATGTTATGTCTTATGAAGGGTTTGACATTAATGGATTCACATATTACACAAAGCGCCAAGATGATAAGAGTGTCGTCCAAAATAGTGGGGTCACTCTTCAAGCGTCGACTATGTACTTTGCAAGTGCAAAGGATAAGAGTCCACGTGAAGCTAAAATGTCATATTACGGTGTCATTGAGGACATTTGGGAGTTTGACTACATAGATTTCAAAATTCCGCTCTTTAAATGTAATTGGGTTGATAACACCAAAGGAGTTATAGTGGATGAATTGGGTTTCACTTTGGTGAACTTTGAAAAGATTGGCGAGAAGGGTGAACCATTCATATTGGCATCACAGGCGAAACAAATATTCTATATCGATGATCCTGCAAATGATAAATGGTCGGTTGTTCTTCATGGTAAAAGACAGTTCATTGAAGATCCTATAGATGAAGAAGAGTACTATGATAAGTATGATGACTCCAGTCCATTCTCAGTTGGGTTGCCAACTCCACAAAATATTGAAGCTAATGATGACTTATATGTGCGCGGAGATCACAATGAAGGATTGTTAATTGATAAAAGATCACAATTTTAGAGACATGTATGTTTATACAAATGCTAAATGTTTGCCTTTTTCTAGTTAATACAAATGCTAAATGTTTGCCTTTTTCTAGTTAATACAAATGCTAAATGTTTGCCTTTTTCTAGTTAATACAAATGCTAAATGTTTGCCTTTTTCTAGTTAATACAAATGCTAAATGTTTGCCTTTTTAATGACATTTTCAGATGGCTGACCATGATGAGCATGATGTCCATGATGAGCATGAAGTCCATGATGAGCATGGCGAGGATACTAATGTAAGTTCTAAAAACATATCCTGTATTTCTATAAAATTCATTATCTTCTAGTTATGTCATATATCCTATATTTCTATATTGGGCTAAGTTAGTGTGTTTTATTTTTGTCAAATTTTAGGTTGATGCACCTGTACCCACTGAAGCACTGGAGCAACTTGATGCGCAACACCAGACACTTAACAAGAAAAGGGGCATCACCCTGTTGAAGAAGTTATTAGCGCTAAGTGGTAGTGGATCTAAATTGGTGGTGGAGTTTGATAATGGAGGAAATCCAATTGGAGTGAACCGCAATAATTTTGTGAACTATCTTGGGTGTACCACTCGGGGCCATTGTGGTGTTAAGTATGACAATTGGCATAAAGTTCCTCAAGCGAAAAAAGACTCGATATGGAAGGATTTATGCGTGAGTTATTATTATTTGCAATTCTATTTTGTAGATTACAAATTCTATTATTTGCAATTCTATTTTGGATACTAGTTAATAACATTTCTATTTTACAGAATCTGTTTGCATTGGATGAGAAGTTGCATCGTAAAAATGTGATGCAACGCGCTGGAAAGATGCTTAGGAATTATAGGACAAATCTGAACAGAGAATACATAAAAGAGGGTGATAAGAAGAAGAAGTCAGCCCTTGAACAATGGAACTTCTTGGACAAAGAAGATTGGGACAATTTTGTTGCTTCAAGAAAATCTGAAGAATTCAAGGTATTAGGCGTCACTCCTAATTTAATTAATATACATTGTATTCACCTATTCAAGATTAGCATTTAGTGCTACTAACCAAATCATTAATGTGCATACTAACTAGGCCCTCAGTGACGCACAAAAAGCAAGGCGTGCACTGAATGTGCATGACCACACTATGGGTCCAAAAGGCTATGCAAGCGTTCGCCAAAGACTACAGGCGGAGTCTGCGGCTACTCAGGAGTCTGCTCCTACTCAGGAGTCTGCTCCTACTCAGGAGTCTGCCACACCCATTCCTCGCCATGATATCTGGATAGCTGGCAGGCAAAACAAGAAGGGTGAAATAAAGAAGCCTGTAACTGCTGAGGCGGCTGCAAAAATGGTAAAATACAACTCTTAGAGAAATCATTTGAATATTGATTATTTGTGGTGTTAACTTACCAATTTCTATTTATGGTGATTAGCGGGAGCTGCACGAGCAGAGGAAACAAGGCACGTTCATCCCTCAGGGCACAAGGGATGAATTGACAGTTGCTCTGGGTAACCCAGAGCATCCTGGACGTGTTAGAGGTGCCGGCGCTGGTGTTGGCATCAAAGCATTCTTTGGGCCATCCCAGCGCAAACCCAGAGCGGGACTTTCTCAAGAAGAGGTAACCTATTCTTTTTTTAGAATGTTACTGCAAAAGGAAATTCATTAATAAGAAGCTAATGTTTCTTTTATCCATGTATAGGAGAATAAGAGAGTTGAGGATTTAGTTGCTAAGAAGATCAACGATGTAGTTGCTGAGAAGGTCAAGGAAGAATTGCTGCGGTGGCAGGCATCTCAGGCTTCCAATACGCCTATGGCGACCCACTCTTCTCCTGATGCACAGACTGCGAGTAATCCTGGAGACCCATCGCCTAGCACGTCTGCTGTAAGTATTGTTTATGACATTGTAGTTAGTCTTTTCAAGTTGTTATGTTTTCAAGATGATATGTATATATGTATAATATTCTTTACGTAAATTTGTAGGCATTGAAGCCATGCCGCTTAAGAATGCAAGACTACGTTGTTGCAGAGGCGCAGGCTTACCCGTCCCTTCCTGGGGCAATGTTTCACGGGACTCCAATGCCACAGGGCTACGTTCGTGTGAGCCCGATACGTGTGTTACCTGATTGGAGAGAAGCTACATTGCCATATGCCCACCCGGATATTGATACACTTGGTGAGGCAGAAGGCGGGGTGATATTGTGGCCCAAAGCAGATGTCGTCTACACGACTGAAATTGTAAGATAAATTTACATTGATTTAGACTGTTAATGTGTATATATGATGTCAACTGATCTGAAATTATATGTACAGGTTAAAAAAAAGACACCAGGAGCACCTAGGCCTCCACTTCCACTTCCCGCATTACCCGATTGGGTTCCAACTGACCTAACATACCCGTTAGGTCCTGCTTGTAGGGGAATGGCATGTTGGCTACGGGCACATAATGTACATTGCCCTATAATTATTTCTTTAGATGCAGATTATGCAGGTCAATCATACGATAGCTCTTTATTTATACAAGATATTATTGAGCTGTTTAAGTATGATTGGCTGAATACATCAATGATAGAGACATGGATAAGGTGAGATCTTGTTTATAAATCCATATACCTTGTGTAAGATCCGGTGATCTGGTTTCTTATATATTAATGCATACGCCTATATGTTTTGCAACTACCTAGTCGAAGATCATTGCAAACAATTTGCATTTGATCATGTGGGATTTTTGATTCCATCATTGATTAGTTTGGTAGCTAAAGATCCTGATAATGTTCAACAATACTGTATAGATGCTTTTACAATTTTTGGTCAGCAAAATAAGACGATAATAATAGCTCCATTCAATGTCAAGTAAGTTTACTTTATTTATAATTTGGACTTAAGAAAATTCCATTTTTATTTTGCATTTTGAGTTATTAATTGTTAACTTCTTACTTCTAGCGGTAGACATTGGGAGTTACTAGTTATTGTCCCCGGGACATTCACTGTTTATTATCTAGATCCTGCGGGGAGTACATTGAACACTAAAATTGGACACGTAATGAGAATGCCATTATTCTGGTGAGAAATATTTCATTTTTATATCCGTTAACATCTTTTATTACATTACTATTTACTTATGCAATTTATTGTGTTATATTAACATGTAGGGGTTTAGATGCATTCAAAAAGGCTGGAGGAACGGTCCCAAGGAAAAAGAACCAGCCAATAAATTGGCAGAACGTACAAGTAAGTTCCCGACTCAAATATATATATTATTGATGTGAATTGTGCTTAGTTGTATTATTTTGTATGTTTCAATTTATAGTGTGCTACACAAGACAATGGATGGGCATGCGCATACTATGTGATGCGATTTATGCAGATGATTATCAAATATGCCGCATTGGACATCGATACCATACGTGAGGTATTATATATAGTCTCATTAGTTAGTATGCAATATATCAATCTTATATTATTTTTATATTATTACTTATATATATACATCATTCTCTTTGCAGGTGTTTAAAACTGACAACACTACAGGTAAACGTTTAAAAAATATACATGCTCCATATACGATGGAAGCATTAAATGAAGTAAGAGAAGAATGGGCAAAAGCCATACAAGCAGTGGCAACTGTAAGATATAATTGGGATGTTGATAGCGATAATGAATGATACTATGTAAATGAATATTTCTGAATGTTAATACATGTATTTGAATGTTTCTATATGTGTGTGAATGTGAGAATTGAATTGATGTCTGAATGTATGTACTTGTGTAGAATTTTGCTTGTGACTTTTGCAGGTTTGCGGCCTGTTTGTAGGCTGATATCAATGGATGTCGTAAACCTGCAGTTCAGAAAACTGAACTGCAGGTTCTCATCCTGCTGACCAGCCACAGCAGGCCTGCAAACTGATATGAAAAAAAAAAAATATAAATAGGCGTCGGTTATTTATAGAAAACCGTCAGGAAAGACCTACAGCGTCGGTTTTTTTCAATAAACCGACGCCTGATGTGGCCAAAGCAGTCCTGGAAATGGCGTCGGATATTCATATCAAACCGACGCCTATTTAACATATAGGCGTCGGTCGTTTAGTATATAACCGACGCCAAAAGTGTTCGCGCCACAAAAAATGGCGTCATCTAGGGCACTTTATGCGTCGGTCATCTACTAAAAGACCGACGCTATATTCCATAGTGGCGTCGGTTATTTACTAAAACACCGACGCAGAAAGTGCCCTAGATGATGCCGTTTTCTGTGGCGCGAACCCTTTTGGCGTCGGTTCTCTACTAAACGACCGACGCCTATAGATTAAATAGGCGTCGGTTAAAAAACCGACGCCGAAGTGTTCGACCTTTAGCGGCGCCCACATAGGCGTCGGTCGGAAACCGACGCCAAATGGGGTTAAACGACCGACGCCAAAGGCCGTTTCTGTAGTAGTGACTTTTGTTCAGTTGTTGTGGTCTGGGTGGTCCTGTAACAGACATAGATGTTGAACTGCGAGCTCCTTCTAGTGGTAGGCTTCATCCTCTACCTCTATTCGATGTCCACTATGTCTGAGTACTGGGTCTAGGTGGTGGTGTAGGTGTAGAAAACCTAGGTTTCTTTAAACCATTAGATGAAGATCCTGGGATCTGAGGATACATCCTCGTGTTTTTGGTCCATCTCTTTTCTGCTACGGACCTCTCTATCCTTCTGAAAGACTCTACGAAGGTAGAAAACCTTTCTCTATTTTCTAGGGAAGACACGGGAGTAGTCAACTCAGCATTTAACCCTTTCTCAAAATGCCTAATCCATTCTTCATCTGTAGCTGCCATGTGCGGACAGAACCGCAATAGCTCCATGAACTTAGCCTCGTACTCTCTAATGTTCATTAGTCCTTGCCTTAACCTCTCAAACTGGGAGATTTTCTCATCCAGAAACGTCTTAGGGAAGTATCTGTTAATAAATTCCCGTCGGAAGACTTCCCATGCAACCTCCACACCAGGCCTCTTCTGTTCTTCCATGGTCCACCAATGAACATCACTCTTCTTTAGAAGGTACACAACATGTCTAACCTTCTCATCTTCTGGGATGTTCAGGATTCTAAAGGCCTTCTCTAATTCAGTTAACCACAAGTCGGCATCTGCAAGATCAGCTGTTCCAAAATATTATGTAGCTCCCACTCGGCAAAGTCGTTCAAACATCTTGCTGATTCCTTGTCCTTCATGCTGGGTAGGTGCCCTAGGTGCAGACATAGGTATCCTATAAATTATATGTGTCATGGAAGTCATAAACTGCCCAAACATGGTCTAGACGGCTGGGTTCCCCATGTCAGTAGGATTGAAATGGGGTAGTCTAGGTACAAGTTGCTCTATCTGTAGGTTTCTTGCACCTTCTTTGGGTGCAGCAACACTACTCTCTGCAACATATTCCTCGTATTCTTCGTGTAGTCCGTACATCCTTAGTCTTAACTTCTTCTCCTGAGGAGCAGAAAGCACTATCAGATATACTGGAAGACACTAGAACAGACCCAACATCCTAAGCCCTATGTCTATGTAGACTCAGCGAACCTAGAGCTCTGTTACCACTAAATTGTGACGGCTGTCTCCGAAAAACCAGATCAACGAATGCGGAAGCGATTAACTAGCAGCGGAATTATTAAAAATCACTAAAAATTTAAAACTTTTTGTAAGGAAATCTTTAAATGATAAAACTCCTTCATAAAGAAATATAATAAGTTGGTTACAACATGTTTCATCATTACATCTCTGTAACAACACATATCTCGAGAATTCCAACATCAACCACCTTGTTAACTGTACAAGGTAAGATAAAAAATCTCGAGGCATCATGCCAAAATCTCAGATTTACTAACTCCTAGGACCTGAGAGTACAGAGATGACACATAGGACATATTATCTACAAGACTTGACAGTCAGTGTCTCCACCTAAGGATCACTACTGTCCCTGAGATTGTTATTGCTGCTGCTCACCCACTGATGGGTTTCTTCGTCCTCGGCGTCTACCTAAAGAGTCGAATCCCAGGGGGGTGAGACAATTGAATAATTGTTCGAATGAGAGTTATAACTCTCCTGCAGAAGCTTTGTTATTGCAATAATGGAATAACCTAAAGTAGTATAATTATAAATATTCAACAATAGGTTTAACATTGTGTAAACTAAGTGAAGCAACATCCTTATAAGTAATCATTTCAATTATAACTTAATTGAATGACAAGACATATAAAAATAAGGAATATGAAGAACATGTAAACTAGTTATTTAACTAGGACATCATAAATAATGTAACATCAATCATTGTTTCTCGTAGTTCAACCTAAGCAGTTATACTACACAACTGATTAAGTTTTTCAAACATTAGTATGCCCTGAGGAGATGAGTTACACCTCTCATACTCCAATCGACCATTACTAAATCGCAATCGGTACCATACATAGGTCATCAGAAGAGTCGAATTTCTATGACCTCATCTTCCTCAGTCAGTGTGAGGACCAACATGCAGGACATCTCGTGTCTCTTCTATAATAGCTTTCCAGGGTATTCTGGAAACTTCTCTATTAGAGTTACAGTGGCATTCTGTACTCTCTTCGCCATTGAGGGATTTCTTGTTTATCTCACACCGATGCGGCATTAACATCATCTTCGGGAGATTAGTGATACATCATCCCGACATAAACATATAATGAAGGCTTGATGGATTAAAAGTACATCTTACATCAAATCCTACATTAGGACGTAAGGATATTCGCGTCCATAACCCCCACATACTCAAAAGTATGTGCTCCAGGAGTTCCCTTAGGAAAACCTATTTCACCATCATTTAATTTCTGACACTGATGGATCTATGATCAGGGCTCTACTTGATATCATTACACTTGATTAGTTAAGTACATTATTGTATTCTTTAGCATCAGGCATGTTTTCAAACATAAACCAATAAGACAATTGCTATAAATAAAGAGTACTATTTGTATCAAGTTCACATCACATATTTTTAACATTGGGATGTCAATCCCTAACCATTTCATCATTGTAATTCAGGAATATGGGTATTCAAACCCTTGAATCAACATATCACTTGTTACCAAGTAACACTTTATCATCCAGTCAATTTATCAGTATGATCTTTGATTATAACAAATACATATGTTGCTCATGGTTCATTCAACCTATCAAGCTCATATGTTACCACTCACCAGGTAACATAACATATCATTACTCTTAAAGCATATAAAGTGTTTTCAATGCATATGACATCATAACCTTTACCTGGATATGATCTCCTCTTTGTGAAAACCTACATGATTAACATTTACTGATAACATACAAATTGTAACTATATCAGCACAATACAAGTCCTTTTCATATTAAGTATATGATACCACGTCCGTGCTATCTTGCACGGCCGTGCTATCTTGCACGGTCGTGCAAGAGTAAGTCACCACGGTCATGCTTCATTACACGATCGTGCAACAAAGGAATCACCACGACCGTGTCATATTACCACGACTGGTTTCTAGGGTTAGGTTTCCCTTTTAATTCAAATAGGATTATTCAACCCCTTATTCTTATAAAATCATAATGATTACTTACTTCCATAATCATGTATAGTGTTTCATGTTTAAAAGCATAACCCAAAATTAGGGTTCACTGATCATTTCATCATATCACCCTAGATTAGGGTTTACTATTCACATTATAGTGAATTGAGGTCATTTCATTATCATATATGAAGATTACTTTCATTCATGTCCTCAATAAGGTTTAGATTCATTAATCATCATAATTAGGGTTCCCATGATCTCACTAAGAAGGATCATACCCTAATCATGTGCATTCATACATGTTGAAAGTATATTACTTAATTCTCATACATATAGGGAGTCTTATCTCTCCTCTTACTATTAGATGATGTTTAAATCACTCTTGATTAGATTAAGACAAACCAAATTGGATAACATAAGTCAAGACATCACTATTATGGTCATTAGGGTTTTCTTTATTAAGTGTGTTGACTACTTAAAACCATCAAGGGTACTTTGGTCATGTCCACCATTGACCATAACATGTATCAACTAACTAATTACTTGTTCCCTTAATCACTTTAGGTATCTTTAGGGTTTAGGTTAATCAACCATTAAACCATCTTAGCCTTTAAAGCATTAAACATTCTTGACCATTAAAGACCCCAAACGGTTTTGCACTTTCAACCTCCAAACAGTTTTGAAACCGCATGGAGTTGTTGACCGTTTGGTGCCTTTGAATTTCAAGACCGCATGGCCAAATACACACTCAAGACCGTTTTCCCTAGGTGTGGTGAAGACCGTTTAGTCTTGTTGACCATTTGGGCCAACTTTGACTTTGAAACCGCATGGGAAAATCGACCTTGAAATCGCATGACCAAAAAGTGTATCAACTCTTCCAATTGAATTAGGGTTTTCAATGTTGAACCCCTCAAACAATCATGCAAAGGTTAACCACTCATCAATTGAGTCAATTAGGTCAATCCTTACTGATTTGGTCATTAATTGAACCTTAATTGGTTACCAATTAGGGTTTGGATTGATTGAATTATAGTTTGGAAATGATCACCCTTCAACATGTATCAACATGAGTCTAATTAACCTTGAGACCATTGAACCATCATTCAATTGGGTCATGACCTGACCCCAAACGGTCTTGGGATCATTTTGACACCCTCCAAACGGTCTTGAGACCGTTTTCTCAAGTCCACATCAAAAACTAACTCAACCTATTAAGGTTTGGACCATAGATTTGATCATTAGGTCACTAATCGATTATATTTCAACTTATTGCCTTTCAATTTCCAACCACTTAACAATAGTCAACCCTAGACCTCCAAACGGTCTTGGGTGACCCCCAAACGGTTTTGAAACTGTTTGGACATCCTCCAAACGTTCTTGATACCGTTTTCTCATGATGTCATCAACAACCAAGTCATTCTCTCAAAGGTTGAACCCTAATTTAGGTCACAAAATCAGCACTTGATTATTCAACAACTTGATGTGATTGGACCCTCAATTGATCAGCACAATTTGACCCTAGACCTTCAAATGGTCTTGGGTGATCATCAAACGGTTTTGAAACCGTTTGGGTGATCCCCAAATGGTTTTGAAACCGTTTGGGCCACTCAACCCAAACTTCAACATGATTGCACCATTGGAATCAGCAATAAACCCGATTAAGGTTTAGGTGACTAATGTGCCTTCAATTGGTGATTTACTTGAAATTAGATGATGATTTTTGGTGGGTGATTAGTCCATAATGTCTAAAACAGATCTCCAAATGGTCAACACTTGGTCAACTCTTCCAAACGGTCTTGAGACCGTTTGCTCCAAACGCTCTTGGTTGAAACTGTTTGCTCTTCAAACGGTTTTGAAACCATTTGCTTCCAAATGGTTTTGCAAACCGTTTGGGCAAGAGGTGGAGGACCGTTTGATAAAGTAGGATTAGGATGAACATTGGAAATAACTCCACCTTCTTCTACCTTTAGAGCATGGATTGTTCTTCACGGTTTTGGTAGCAAAAACACATAGAAGTGTGAAAGAAAGGAGAACAAGCAACATTTTCAAGGAAGGAAGATGCATAACAAAACTTTAAGGTTTAGAGTTATAAAACCCACCTCTAGGACTGATCCAAAGCTCCAAGCTTCGTATCTTTAATGGTGGCTTGAGCTCCATAGGTCGTCCAAGGTCCATTCCTCAAGATTTGGATGGAGGAGATGGCTAGAAAGAAGAGCTATGTAAGAAAGACTATCAAACCAACCTTGTAGCAAGATTTCCTTCATGAATTCGAGCTAGATGATGGTCAAATCTTACCTAAACCAGATTGGTCATTCTCCTATGCTCCTGAGCTTCTCCTAAGTCGGATAAAGTAAGAAGATAAGAAGAGGAATGAAGGGAAACAATCCCTTGCTTTGTAAAAGAGATGTGCTTATATACTTTGGGTATATTTTCAAGATAAGGACAATTGTTTCCTTTATTTTACATCTATATCCACCAAGTCCTTCTCCAGTTATTGGACACGTCTCTCCCTTCTTATCATGTGCAAAACTTCTCTCTCAACCAAGGTTTAGAGGAAAAGAAGCCAAACATCTTACTAAATTGTATACATAAAAGGGGTCATTTTGCATACATCTTGATTATTTAATTATAATGGTTATCTTTCTTATATGATCATTATGATGAGACACCCTCCTCATCATCATACCTCTACTTGATGTGAAGAGTCATGAAAGATACTCTAGAGGGTGTATTTTAAATGTTGCACCCTATGTTTTGGGTAAATTGCACTTTACACCAAAACTAGGTTTTTAAAGCATAAGGATTGCTCTACAAGCTATAACTTGGTGCCCAAGCTTGGAGAACCCATATTACCACGTCATATTCATCCTTATGATGTCTCAACACCAGAGGAACATCTTAACATGTACAATTTGCAAGTTAACCCCTCTAATTGGGTAATTTGCACATAAGTCCATATTTAACAAAACAATATTACAACATTGTTCAAAAAGGACAGAAATGGAAATATAAGTTCCTCATAAGATTTAATTACATATCAAAAGATAATCACAAGCATATAATCACATGTCTTAAGCAAAACACCTAGCGTTAGTTCATAACCAAGGTCAGGGATGTTACACCTATAGTGTGTGTTTTCTTAAAAAACCGACATTATAAGTCCCTATAATGTCAGTTTTTTAATAAATAACTGACTCTACAGAATATATCGAAGGACCTATAGCGTGTGTTTTCTTAAGAAACCGACACTATAGTTGTTTTGGACGTTCAGTGTAGAATGGCCGTGCTGCATAAAATGACCGTGTTGGGAAGAGATAGAATGGCTGTGCTAACTAGCACGATCGTGTTTATTAAAATAGCACAGCCGTTCTACCATATCTCAACATGACCATTTTACGCAGAACATCCGTTCTATCTCCTCCCAACACGACCGTTTTATGCAGCATGTCCATTCTACGCTTAACGACCAAAACACCTATAGCGTCGGTTTCTTAAGAAAACCGATGATATAGGGTCAGATTTTTTTTTATTTCTACAGAAATTGAACAGAACAAAACAGAAGAACAAGAATATATAAGATATGGGAGAGGGGAGCATTGATGCTCAACTGTCACCATTCCAAACCACACATTCATAACAAAAATGATTCATATATATTGAGTTGAGTACACATAGTCACATCATAATTTACAAAATGATAGATTGCAAGTATGAGATAATATATATTAAAATGTCAGATACAAAAGTAAATATGAAAGAGTACTAAAACCACATACATAAATGGAACGTAACTGACATGTTTATTCCAATTCTATATTAACTTCATTTAGAAAAGCATCTGACTACTCTTCACAGAATTCATTTAAGTCCACACGTGTGTAAGGCTGAGTTGTAAAGATCTGTAAATAGAAAATGCACATGCTAATATTTTATAAAATGACTACAACTCATTTGTAAATTTATGATGTTATTCTTTATTACCTGATCTATAGTCTGAATGTCATTTGATGCTTGTTTGACAATAGATTGCATATATTTCATTACATAGTAACCACAAGCCCAGTCATTATTTTCTATAGGACACTACAAATAATGAATTATACTTAATGTTAGTAACTACTATAAATAGAAGAATATAAGAGTTGACATATAAGAGTTGAAAATTAATACATATAAGACTAAGCAGTTGTCAAAGTAGCTACCTTGACATTTTTCAAAGTCAATGTCTTTAATTTTTGTGGGTATTTGTCCTCCGCCTTCACGGAAAGCTTTAATACCCCTATCAATTAAACGATAGTTGGTAAAATAGAAATTCTAAATAGAAATATCATGTTGAAGCATTGACTATATTTATGCTTACGCCATAGCTGGCAATTTCAGTTTGTGACCCCTTGTTGTTTTTCCCATTGGGTCAAGATAATAAAGAGTCATAAATTTTGGGACACTCACCACTAATTCCCAATGTCTAGATCTGAGTAAGAATAAAACAAACATTAAAATAAAATACATGTATTCATTATTAAAATTATATTGAATAATAATACTTACTCGACGTTAAAAGGAATTAGGATAATTTCCTTTCCCACAGTAGCAAAATATTTGAATGCATTAGAGAAGTAATCACTCACTTCATCAATATGTGTCTCCACCTGACTAGTGACTGAAGGAACTAAGAATCCAACATTCTTTATATCAAATCTTGTGGCCTCGGAATATAAATGGCTGTTAAACATTTGTAATTATTTTCATATGTAGAAATAAGCTAAAAATATTTATTGGAATTTTCTATATTGATAGATCCTTACCTTATCCATACTTATAATATCGAAGTATTCAACCAATCATAACAGAGAAACTCTATAATATCATCAAGAAAAATATAATTATCAAAGTCCCTCCCAGTTGCATCTTCTATTAAATTGATCAACATTTGTTGTCGAGAGCTTTGGTTGGCTAAGTATCGACACAAACATTTACATTTACTTCCCAACTCATGAAATGTGGATTCTCGAATAATAGATGGCTTGGGCACAGGAGGATGACTAGTAGATTTTTTACTTTTTGGTTTGCAAACCTATTAATTAAATTACATACTTCTATTAGTCGAGTTCATATATGCAGTCAAATATGAAAAACATAATAGAATTCAAGTATACCTTGTCATTGATAACCAAGTGTCTAGGCCAACCCACCATAGCACCCTCTTCTTCTTCAACTGTACTATATTCATGATTAGGTATGGGGAGTGGTTTGTCCCCCATTCCGTCATACACAAGATGGATGGACACACGGCAAATGTCATCAGTTATTTATTGGCAATGCAATGTTCCACCCAGGTTGTACACCTTGCCAGCTGCCACAAAATTATATTTTGGAACCTCGACTGCAAGTTTACAGTTCATACCAACCTAGATTGAAATAATATAGGTTATATAAGAGGAATTAGAACAAATACCTGCTACAACTATATATATTATCATATATCATACTAATAACACAACATATAGAACAAAAACTTACTGCAGATTGTTGTGGTGGGTCATCGGGAGTGCTCCCATGACCTTCTACAACTGCAACATGGGCTTGTACCTCATCACTTGAGAGATGCACAGTATGATAAGGTTGAGAAGGTAGAGAAGGTTGAGTAGGATGAAATGAAGACATTATTTCTTTTACTTTCTGCACTACTAATGCTTCAACCTCCTCTTGTGTAAGACCTCATGCACGACCTTTTTTAGATTGCGAAGGGCCAAAATAAGACTTGAATCCTATGCCAGATCGTAATCCCCTAACACGGCCAGGATGCTCCTTCGTACCAAGCACAACAGATAGTTCATCCATGTGGCCAGTTGGTATGAACTTTCCTTCCTTCCTTTGCTCGTGGAGATCAATCTATTCATAGTTAATAAAAATATCAATTAGATATAAATAAATCTAAGTTTGTGGGAGTTACTCTTTACTTAGTTGGGATAAACCTGCCATCCTTTGTGCCACCTCCTTAGTTGCAGGGTTGACAATTTCACCTGCTCGATTCTTTTTAGCATCAATCCGTGCCAAGTGTCGGGGTGGACGCTCAACTTGAGTTGTACTTGATTCTTCTCCAGAAGAGGATTGCTTCTCTTGTAGTTGGCGGTGGAAGGCATAACCACCGGGCCCCAAGTGATGGTCATGCATATTTTTGGCCCGTCTTTCCTTTTGAGCCTAGTGGATAGCCTGGTCATTTAAAATGAAGTATTGAAATTTAGACTTGGCAAGCATGTATAAAAATAGTCACCTCCTTAATTGTATAAAATTTAAGATTCATAAAATACATCACAATCTTTATTACCTGAAACTCTTATGATCTCCTAGCTGCAACAAATCTTTCCCACACCTCAGGATCTATAAAAATACATACATTTGTTGCTTTCTTCTTTTGTTAAGGATTATCTATAAATTCGCTTGCGAGATATGTCTTAAAACCCCTCCATCATACACCACAACGTTGTAGCACTCTTTTCTTGTGATCTTTTTCATTTAGATGAAAAACACCCTATACATACAAAAGAAGCAATTAATAATGTTGTTTTGAAAAGTAATTAATTCCAAGCAAACTAAATTAGAATCAATAGATAAAAAAACATATTAAAATAATATCACTTCCACTCATAGATATATCTTTCCATATGAGGTATTTTTTGGCATTAGGAACATCATGCCAATTTTCTATATCTATTGGCACCTTAATGCACATGGTCGCCCCTACGTAATGCTTGAAAGCACTAGCATGTTCCTCAACAGGTGCTCTTGTGATATCAAACTGGAGTGGCAATTTCTCCCCTTTAGCCCTGAGCTCCTGCAGCCTACGCATTAGTGTAGGACCTCTACTTTTCTTAGCATCACCACTACCATCCTCATGGTGCTCATGCTCATGCTCAGAATGTTCATCTTCACTCACCATTTTAGAACCTGCAAGTATAAATGATAAAAAAATAAGTGATAATAAAAGCACAAGTGATAAGGTATACTAGCTTGAATGATAATAAAATACATGATAAGGTATACTGTAAGGAATACATGCCTCTAGTATTGGTTGAGTTGTTAGTCAAGGAAAATTCCTTCAGCATGGTCTTGACATTTATAATATTCATCAGTGTTATCTTCAACATTTACACTTGGCAAACCAACTGAGAATGGACTGGAATCATCATACTTTTTGTAGTATTCTTCTTCATTTATAGGATCTACAGTAAACTGTCTTTTTCCATGAAGAATGACAGAACAATTTTTATTTGTCGGGTCATCAATATAGAATACTTGTTTTCCTTGGTCTGCAATGATGAATGGCTCATCTTCCTCACCAATCTTTTCAAAATTCACCAATTTGAAACCCAACTCATCCACTAAAACTCCTTTGTTGTTGTCAACCCAATTACACCTAAATATAGGAACTCGAAAATTTGTATAGTCCATTTCCCATATGTCCTCAATGATGTCATAATATGACATCTCAGCTTCGCGTGGTCTTTTATCTTTGGCACTAGAAAAATACAACGAACAAGCTTGAACAATGACCCTACTATTTTGAACTACACTACTTTCATCTTGACACTTTGTGTAGAATGAAAATTCGTTTATGTCTTAACCTTCATATGAAATGACATCCATTTTTGGCTTAAAGGCGAGCCATTTTATGTTCTCAGCAACATTATTTGGTGATTCATATAGTTGATTAAATACTTTCTCTTCAAACCACCTAATAAATATTCAATTATGCTCTCCTGCAAGCCACATTGAACTTGATCGCAGATGATTTCTCTTGATAAGATCATTGTGTTCTGTGATGTAGCTACTGACTTCATCGATGTTGTGTAAAATATAAAAATGCACTTGTTCCCACAACTCACGACTATTTCCTTTCACTCGTCCTCCCAGAGTTCCTTTGCCACAATAAGATCCAGTGTGATGGGAATTTTTTTTAAGTCGCTACAAGTTTCATTGCAATTCAAAAAGTCATTACAAAAGTCCATCACTTTCCTAGCCACGTAACCCTCAACAATACTCCCTCCAGGATGATAACGATTCCGAACATCACCTTTAAAAACACTCATGTAGCATTCAAATGGATACATCCAGTGTAAGAAAATTGGACCCAACATCTTCACCTCCCTTGTAATATGTACTACAAGATGAACCATGATATCAAAAAATGAAGGAGGAAAGTACATTTCAAGCTGACACATGGTAATAATTACATCTTTCTGTAATTTATCGAGAGTATCAGGATGTATCACTTTCTTGCATATTTCATTGAAGAAGAAACAAAGTCTTGTGATTGCAAACCTTACATGCTTCAGCAATATAGATCGAATATCCACAGGTAAAATTTGTTGCACTAAGGTGTGACAATCGTGAGATTTGAGACCTATCGGTTTCAGATCCTTCATTGATACCAATCTACGAATATTAGAAGAGTATCCTTGTGGAACCTTAATATTATACAAGCACTCAGAGAAAGTCTTTTTCTCCTTCTTTGACAAAGTGTAACAAGTCAGTGGAAAATATGTGTGACGACCCCTGATCTCCACTGATAATTATTTTCTTATACCCATTAATTATAAATCTTTTCTAGATTTGATGCCATCTTTAGTCTTTCCTGGTATGTTCAATAGCGTACAGATGATGCTATCACAAATATTTTTTTCAACATGCATGACGTCAATGCAGTGTCTAATTGCCAAAGATCTCCAATAAGGAAGATCCCAGAATATTGACCTCTTCTTGTATAGAGATTTGTCACATATGAGTGTATGAGTACTTGAACTCTTTTCAAATTCATTAACAATATGTTTCACCCTATCATATACAACATTTCCTGGTATAGGTTTAGGAGCACTTCGTTCCTCCGTTGACCCATTAAAGGTTTTGCGTTTCCTTCAATAAGGATGCACTGGTGGGAGAAATCTCCGATGACCAAGATATATGATTTTACCACCATGTTTCCGTCTGATTGAATCAGTATTTTCGTCACAAATAGGACATGCTTTGTAACCTATTATGCTATATCCAGACAAATTTCCATAAGTTGGAAAGTCATTAATCATGCAAAACAACATAGCACGCAAACTGAAGGTCTCTTTACATGGAGCATCATATGTCATAATACCTTCTTCCCATAGTTTCATTAGGTCATCTATTAGAGGTTGAAGGTAAACATCAATATCATTTCCAGGTTCCTTGGGACCTGATATCAATAATGACAACATGACATACTTATTTTTCATAGACAATCAAGGAGGAGGATTGTATATAACAATCATAACATGCCACATGCTATGTTGGCTGCTTAATGTACCATAGGGATTCATTCCATCTATACAGAGTCCAAGTCTTATGTTTCTCGGTTCTTTACCAAATTGAGGGTATAATAAATCAATTTTGTTCCATTGTGGTGAATCATATGCATGTCCTAGGACGCCATCATCATTGGCCTTTAACTCCCCATGCCAAGACAAATTTTGCGCATCTTCTGTATTAGCAAATAAGTGTTGAAATCGTGGTATTATTGGTAGATACCACATCACCTTGGCAAGAGAGCCATTTTTAGCCTTAGCTGAATTTGTGGTCTTATACCTTGACGCACCACATTTTGGACAATTTATTAAATTACTATAGTCCTTCTGAAATAACACACAATCATTTGGATATGCATGAATCTTCTTAGCCTCCATTCCCATTGGGCACATTATTTTCTTTGCTTGATATGTTGAAATTGGAAGCTCGTTGCCTTCAGGAAGAATTTCCTTTAACAAAGACAACAATGAAGTGAAACTCTTATCGCTCCAGTGGTTTTGAGTTGTGTGAGTATATAATCGCATAACAACACTCAACCTTGTGAACTTAGTACAACCCTTATACAAAGGTTTTTCAGCATCATGGACTATGTTTGCAAATAAAGAAGGTGGATCAATGACATTGTCCTGACAACTGCGTAGCATCTCATCAACCATATCATCCTGAATCGGGTCATCCTGAATCGGTTCATCATTGAAATTATCATCATTATCTATATCTTCTATGCCACAACTATTAGTATCGACATTTTCTGATCCATTATTAATTTTCTCTCCATGCCAATACCATTCATTATAACCTTGTATGATCCCATTGCATATGACACGATCCTTAATTTCCTCAACAATATCAACTTTCAAATTGTTACCATAATTTCTACATGGAAAATAGAACCTATCTGTAGGTCGTTTCCTATGTTCATCACCAAATCTGATAAATTCATCAAGACCTTTGGCAAACTCTGGACTATAATGGTTCTTGATAGACATCCAACTTCGATCCATTTTCTATATCACATTAATAATTAATTATAAAACTAAGCATTTAATATTGATACTATAAGATGTAAGTTTTTATTGATAGGAAGTTAATTTCTTTTATACTAAAGTGTACCACCTATCCCATTTTTGAATATTTAATCTCAATAGTAACGGTATAATGTATGTTTAGTTTTGAAGAAAATTTCAGCAACATTTCCCCTAAGTTCTCCAAGTACACTGATGTAAATAGTAAATAACCACTCACATATGTACCCAGAGAACAAATGAGGAAATACTACTAAAATTTTCTTCAAAACTAAACATACATTATACAGTTACATCCTAAGTGAGATTAAATATCCAAAAACAGTCCCAAACCGCTGACTATCCAATATTTACTCCTATGAGTAAATTTTGAACGGGTTTCTAAGTTGATACATGCATAAATTCTATTATTGTCTTATTTATATATTAAGTTAAACAACATGCATTCGATGATCTCATATATAAACCCTAAAGTGTTAATATGAGACTACACAATGTCTACCCTCATATTTCTGGAATGTCTACCAAGCGCTACCGTACATGTATTAAATATTTGAATCAAAATGAAGCATAATGGCACATTGGGAGAGTGAAAATATTATACCTCACTTGAAGGCTGAAAAAGAAATATATGCAAGTCAACAACACCTGCAACAACACAAATGCACGATTCAATTCTCTTATAATGTAAGGCATTAGGGTCAATATACATCAATATTAGAGGAGCAGAAAGATTTTAACAAATGCAGTTCAGCAACTCAGCCAACACGGTCTTGCTACCTAGCACGACCGTGCTACCTAACAAATGCATTTACTCAGCCACAGCCACACGGCCATGCTACCCAGCACGGCCGTGCTACCAACCAACACGGCCTTGCTTCCCAGCACGGCCGTGCTACCTAACAAATACATTCACTCAGCCACAACCACCATGGTCGTGCTACCCAGTACCGTTGTGCTACCTAACAAATACATTCACTCAGCCACAACCAGCACGACCGTGCTACCTAACAAATACATTCACTATGAACCTTTCCACAATCGCAACATTAAAATAAGAAGAAAAACATTTGTGGTTATGGCACGATCGTGCTACTACCACCGCTACCCACCGCCGACCCCAGCCCCGATGTAAGACGTAAACGGAGGAGTGAGGCGGCAAAGACAATATACCTTGAGAAGAACCAATCGTAGAGGGAGATTGTGTGGGAAAAGAACCGGAGAGATGTGCACGGCCGTTGCAACACCTAAGGCGTCGTCGTCGTCGAATTTCAAGGAACACTGCACGACGACACAACGGAGGAGTGCACGACCTTTGCACGACCCTTGCATGAAGGCGACACGACGACGACACACGACACGACGGTGACACACAGCTGGACTCTTTGGATATGGCGGCGACATCAGAAGCAGAGATGAGCTCCTTGGACACGGAGATGGACGCTGACGTCGGAAAGAGGGGTCTCTAGCGCCGTGCTTTCGAGCAAAACGAAATGAAATAGAAGTCAATATGTCCTAGGTTGCGCATGTATTTGCTAGCAGCCCGACCTGTAGCATCGGTTAACTAAGAAAACCATCGCTACAGCCGTGCTCTATAGCGTCGGATACACCAAAAAACTGTCGCTACAGCCTAAGTGGTGCCCTAATTTTCGTAAATAATCTATAAGGTCGGTTATTTTAAAAAACTGACCCTACAGGCCTGTGTCTATAAGGTCGGTTATCTTTAAAAACTGACACTAGAGGTCCAAAGCGGTGCCTGCATTTTTGTTTGACACTATAGCATCAGTTATTTGGCAAAACCGACACTATAGATCGACGCACGAAGCCAAAATCACGTGAATTTTTTCTGCGGGAAACCTGTAAGGTCAGTTTTTATGATAAAACCGATGCAATAGTCTATTAGGTCGGTTACTCTAATAAAAATGACACTATGGGCAGCGACGTTACTGGAAAAAAATGTTGTAGTGCTCCAACTTAATTTCAAACTCATCTTGGAGCTATAGCAATAGGTCAATCCTCCTCATACTCCAATTAGATGGTAGCTTCAGAAGACATGTTCAACAACAAGGGAACTAGAAAAGATCAGAACCAAATACGTTCAACCTGATGTCATCTTCCAATGAAAAGGCATAAAATGTTCAACAACAGGGGGACTATAACTATATTGAATTCATTGAATCATATACAAGGAATCTCCTTTCTTATTTTATGGATCAACATATTTTGTAAATGCATAGGGTTGTTGTAGATGCTTCCCTATATTTGCTTGCTTTTATGAAGCTTCTATGTTTCTGGTTTATTCATGGATTGGCAAAAGCTTCTGCAAATTTCCCATGCTTCATGTCTCTCAAAAGACAATTGATGAGATAAGTTTAAAACCATATAAGCTATTAGATTTCCTGGTTTTGTTTCTAAAATTATTGATATTGGCAAGGGAAACTAATTCATTTTATTGCTGAGTAGGTGCACATGCATGTTCTTTTATTCAAGTTAAAATTCAGAATTCATTTTCCCTACCTAACTGTTAGAAATATAGAACTCATAATTTAGAATTCAGAATTCCGAATTCAGAAATTCAACTGGACGAAGATAGTATATATCCAACATTGTTCTTACTAACTCAAGGCATCATTTAACATGTCATTGTACCTATTCACTTGAGTCTACTATTAGCATGCTCATATCAAGACATTGAAACCCCTAGTTGGATCAATTATTGAGTGTGTTACAACAGAAATTATTAATTTGTGTGTAAGATTTAGCAATTTTCAACATTGAGTTGGTTCTAAGTTGCAATATGTAGTTGAGGTTTTGTTTTTCCATTCACTACTGTTCTATTTGCCACAAATTCCAATTATCTGTCAGATTTTATGGGAACATATTACATAAGATACACACATAAAGAAGCATGTGCTGCTGAAAGAAGCTACAGAAACAACAACCAAACTACTGTACATCTTGTAAAAGCATATAACTAATGTATGAAATGATTCTACAATAGCCAAACTATGTCAGAAATATCATTTTTTGGCAATAACATTGGTCTTACACAATAAATGGAAAAAATATTTGTAAGCAGAGTAAATAGGGACGCCCATTCTCCAAATGGCTACAGTGGCCAGAATAATGAAAAGAGGAAATATAGGCTAAAACCAGAGTTAACAAGAACACCAATATGTCATTGAAGAACTCATTTGAAAAAAGGAAGGAAAACAAAGGAAATATTGAACTAAAAAGGAAGAGAAAAAGAAACTAACAGTAGCGCAACATAATATGGCCTTACATTCTTGAGAGAAACAATAATACATAGTCGAGGAATGTGAGAGCATAATAGAAATTAATGAAGTGGTAGGCCTAGAAGTATACTTTAAGAAATGCCAAGAGAGTTACCAGCAAGGAATATGGATCGTATCAAATCATTTTGGACTAAATATAAAAAAGAGTAGAGCTAGGATTCTACAACGTCTCTAAAACAAAAAGATGAAGCGACAACTATTTCTCTAGTTTTGATAGGAGAGAATGTGAACCATTTCTTTAGTTTATTTTTAGATTCTACATAATGAAGATCCACTACCATTAAAGAGTGGGAAAAGGTTTATCGTAAGATTATCAAAAAATTGCAACAATCAAATGAAATTATTAACTTAACAATCAATTACACTAGAAATCAAGAATATCAAATATGATGATGTGTTAAATATAACTTCGTTTTCATAATAAATGAACCAAGCTCATCAATAATAAGGAAATAGAACATGTATGAAGCACTTAAATTAATGACATGTGCATAAAATGAAGAAGGAAATAGTACCAATGATATTATGGTACATGTGGGTATAGAAAAATGATAAATCTTGTAAGTTTCTACATTATTTCAACATACTTATGGAATTTTGTATCTCGTTTTGATGTCATGATACCAATGTTATCGTTTAACATATAGAGAAATTAATTTATCCAAAAGAAATGATTTGCATGTCTTCAATGTGCTTCTCTCTTTGATAATTAGCATAATAGAATGCCAATTTGAGAATGCATGATCTATAAATAGTAAAGGTACATATCACAATTCCATCATATTACAATTATTGAGAAGATGTACTGTAGGCTCATATCCATACTGTGTGAAAAAGAATTTGTAACTAGGAATCTCTAGAGGGGTAGGTATCAATTTCCTACTTGAGTTATCATATTTAAATCTTTCTAAATCAAAATTTTAAATGTAACATATATTATCTTAGTCAGATATACATCTATCAATACTTGTACTTTGAGGTTATCAGGAGATGACCTTCCCACAATCATGCATAAGGATTATTAAAGAGTTAGAGCTATAACCACAACTCTAAGCTAAACAAATCCAAAAATTACATAACATTATACTCAGTCGCATAGGAACAAAATTGATGAGACTTGGTAGATAAGTCTCTACATGCTGCTCTTGTTGGTGAAAATTCATTCTCTATGGCTAAATAAACAATATATACAAGCGTAAGAAATATACTTGATTGGACATTGGAGTTTGTATAATTATCCAATTACTAGTGTACAATGGAATCATAGTGAGTGAGTAGGCAATAAGAATAATGAGAAGGTGAAAGTAGTAAGTAGCCCAAAAAATGGTTGCAAATTCTAAAGCAAACTTCCTAGCCAATACACAGATAGTCGATGGAACTCAAAAGCCAAGAAAACCATAGATTTGTATAGTGGAAATTGATTTATATAGTAAGAAATAGTACAAGAGGAAAGAAAAGGCTACATAAGTACAGGTGTGCAATGTGAATTCTTATATCATTTATTGTAGAAAAGGGAAAGAGTTACAAGAAGTAGATCTCCAAGTAAGTAGTGTCAAAATAAAAATCATGTAAGTATCAAGATGAAGCATATTGCCATAAATTATTTGACAAACAAGTATAGTGAAATATTTATCATTATACACTTGTTGATACATTCTCTAATTGTGAAAAGCTAAGATGGTATGCTAAATCAAATAAAGAATTCAGTTTCTAAATCAAAATCAAGGAGACAACGTACAACAAAACAACAACGTACTATGTGTGGGAAACCTTAAAATAGTAGCTAGTTTCCAAACAATAAGTGTGGGATAGACTAAATATCAAAAGAACTATGAGAGAAGTCTTGTTATTACAGAATTGATAATTCCATAGTATAAAGTAAAATTGAAAAGAACACCATAAACATACTTGAAGGTTGGTCGAATCATCTCCAGATCTGAGCTCAAAAGTAAGTCCAGTGTTTGTCAACGTGTCCAAAATGAAGCAGAAAAGAGGAAGTAAGGCAAACAATACTCTTATTTATGGGTATCCTTCTGAACTTCATCAAGGAGAGAGACTAGGTAAGAAATCCATGTGTTGTAGGTCATTTATGAACACAGCTATGCAACAAATAAGTATTCCCATTTACAACTGTTAAAATCATGCTCAATATGTACATTCTCCGCATAAATCCCCCCCCCAAATTATAGAGCAGAAAAGAAGTGTCCCCAAATGAGGCTCTACATTGACAAGCTTCTTTAAACTTTAAACAAAGTAATTTTATACCAAAGCATTCTGAACATGTACCTTGATTGATCTACATGTGAGTTATGAGCTCACCATCAAGTAAACCAATGAAACAACTGCTACATGACTAATATATAATGCATATTGCATATAAAATTACCATGCCAAAGATATAAATAAATCATCAACTAATATCTAACATTACCAATTTTAGAGATGCCTAGCCCTCAAACCAGAAGTACTTTAGGAGTTTAGAGTACTTCCATCTCGAGATATGTTTGTAGATGTTTCTTACCAAAGAGAAAGCAATGTATTTGTGTTGGGATTGCGTGCCATCAACTAAGGACAACACAGACTAAGCATGAAATGCATAACTACTATGGTTACACCTTTAGAAGATGAATTTAAAGCGATTAGTGAAGTAGTAGTGCTACATAAAGGTAAGGATTGGCAACATTTCATCACCTTGTCTGACTCTTACCAAGCTATTTTGGATGATCAACACGAATGTGATACTGGCATTCCTGAAAAAAAGTTTAAAGACTCACATTTAAAAGATATGTAAACAAAAGCAAATGTATCTCAACATTAAAGATGTAGTTCAACTTGTAGACATGCTTTTACTTTTGGCTAATCATGGATACTACATTGTGGTGTCTATGCCCTTAATTTTTCTAACTAACTATTGTTATACACCATTAGAGGATAAGACATCTATTTATAAGCTGATGTGCCCACTATTATTGTTTATAGTATTCCTTCTTTCACATTCACTTTCTTGTACCAGTGCCACCTTCTCTTTGATCTCCCTTGTTTTGTAACTTAGTTTCTTTAGTGGGATCATGTGAGGTCCACAAGGTGTGACAACTTAGGGAGAATGATGTGTAGTATTTTGTCAACGGTAACATAGTTGGATATGCACTTTGTTTAAGTCAGCTCTATTTCACCTCTGCTTCTCATAGTGCACCTATGAATGATGATAGCCATTACATCAAGCAAATTTGTTTTTTCCCTATAAATCAGTTACATCTAAATGGAATCCATGTTAGGATATGAACGGTTGGAAACACCCAAAGAAAACTAGATGTTTAATGATGCTCAAGGAGAAGATGCAGACACATTCAGGTTGCATCCTCCATCCAGTCAACTTGCCGCAAGCAGGCACAACATTGATAGATTTCTCTTGCCTCTTTCCATACCTACGGTAATAATGACTAGCCGTTCATGGGTGTTTGCTTTAGTAGGAGGTTTCATCCCATGCTCTATAAAAGAAACAATACATCACATACTATTATAGTAGGAATGTAATAGAATCCATTAATGGTCACAAGAAGCCAATATTCATGCTTATTTAATGTTTAACAATAATATTTTACCATTGTTTAAAAATCATACTATATATCAAATCTGAAAAGATTGCAAATATCCTATCAATTTGGTCTGGGTTATGATGATGCATGTTGTCACCAGTCAACTTACCCTTTACAATATGATCTATAATACAACGCGAGAACACAATCTAGATACAAAAGCCATAGACTAACACTAGATACAAAAGCTATCTATCAAAATGAAGGCAAAGCTACCAAACAGATACTGCTACAAAATTAGCATATTTCTAACATCCACTATCAATATATGTCCTAAAAATAGTAAAAAAGAATGTCAGATTACTATGCAATGGATGAAAGGTTTGTTGATGAGATAGGCATTCTCACCACGTCCACAGTTGGCAATTGTTATAGAACAACTGTGATCCTTGAGCCTTTTGAGTATTATAATAATAGTTTCTCAAGCCAACGCGACCTTTGCTCTTAGTAACCTAGTATACTGGAAATTCCATATGAAAAGAAATATAAGAAGCAACATGTGATGAAACAAGGGTGAGACATCTACAAAAGAAACAATTCATTAAACAATATTGTAAGAGTAAGAAATTTAGATCTCATTTTAAGAATACATTAGAATGTCCAACTGTTTATTTTGTCCATTTGGTAGAATTTATTGAATCGATTGGTTGGTTTTTTATCTGCAATGACAAAGATAAAATGAACAAGCTAACAAGATAAGGATTGGGCTGGATGCAATTAATCAATCATAGTATGCAACAAACAATTTTTTGTTAACTAGGAGGAGTGCATCACATACTTTGAATAGGTTGGTCAAGATAAAAATGTATTTCAGATATATGCAAACATAATAGTCATGTTAAAGATAAATATTAAAGTTAGTTTTGGTTTGATGAAGAGGAAGTCTTGTGCCATTGTGTTGTGAAAATAATTTGGTCCAAAAAAATTTAAAGCCATGTCTTTCTTCTAGGAAAAAGACATAGCACTTAATAATGAAAAGAAACATACTACCACTAATAAAGAAAAGGCCTTTGCCGTCAGTTATTTAAAGTCTTTAGCGTTAGTTTCCAAGTGACACCCAAGTGGGCGCTGCTAAAAGTCGACACCTTTAGCATCCATTTCTAATCAATGTCATAACCCTTCCTGCCACCAAAAATGTGCCAGCAAGGGAACTATAAGTGTCGGTTCTTAATGAAAACTGACATTATATCATGAACAAAGACGCTGATTATTAAACAAAACTGACACCATAACCCTTTCCATCACCAAAAATGCACCATCAAGGGAACTATAAGTGTCGATTAGTAAAGAAAACTGACACTATATCATGGTTAAAGACGTCAGTTATTAAACAAAAACTAACGCCATTACCCTTCCCCCCACCAATCCAGCGAGGGAACAAATTCATCGATTTTTTGCTAATAATCGACGTCGTATGTCTTTGGTGTCAGTTTTATACAAATAATTGATGTCTATGTTCTGATTTTTTTTCTTATCAGTTTACATGCATGTTGTATGGCTGGTCAACAAGACGCAGAACCTGCAGTTCAGTTTTGAACTGCAGGTTTATTACATCCATTAATATCAGCCAACAACAGACCACAAACCTACAAAGTCATTCACATTCAGACACATGTATTGATCAGATGCATGTACAAACCTGCAAAGTCATTTACATTCACATTCAGTTCCATTCATTTCATTTCTTTTGACATTCAGACACATGTAGAAACATTCATGTAATTGATCAGAAAATGTCATTCACATTAACACATATGACAATTCAGAAAAAGTCATTCACATTCACACAAATATAATTATGAGAACAAAGTTTAGAAATATCCTTCTTTATTCATCATTTTCATCAGAACCCCAAGTATATTTAAAAATTCCGACTACTTGTGGGCTTTTACCCATTCTTCTCTTACAACATCTAATTCCTCCCTCGGATAGGGAGTATGTACATCTAATAACTTTTTACTTGTACTAAAGTCAGTTTTAAATACCTACAAAGAGAATGACATATATATAATTAATAAAATATAATAAGATTAATATATTTTTTATTATGTAATGAGACTATATATAATACCTTATGTATAGTATCCATTTCCATTGCGGCATGTTTGATGATTAGGTCCATAAATTGCATGACATAGTAGGCACATGCCCAACCATTGTCTTGTGTAGCAGACTATAAATTGAAACATACAAAATATTCAAAAATACAAATAAGCACATATCACATAAATAATATATACATCAGAGTCAGGAAATTACTTTCACATTCTCCCAAATTAGTGGCTGATTCTTTTTCTTGGGGACCTTTTCTTCCATCATTTTTGAACTCATGTAAAGCCCTACATGTTAATGTAACACATTAAATTGCATAATTAAATAGTAATGTAATAACATATCTTAAAAAATATAAAAATATGAAATATTTCTCACGAGAATAATGGCCTTTTCATTGTGTGACCATATAATGTATTCAATTCCTTCTCCACAGGATCTAGATAATAGACAGTGAACATTTTTTAGGACAATAACTAGTAACTCCCAAAACCTAACACTATAGGTAAGAAAGTTAAAAATTAAGAACTCAAAATCCACAATAAAAATGTAATTTTCTTAAGTCCAAATTATAAGCAAAGTAAACTTACTCGACATTGAATGGAGCTATTATCACCGTCTTCTTATTTTTACCAAAATATTCAAAAGTAGCACAACAATATGAAGTAACTAAAGAAGGTTCTGTATCGACAAGACTAATCAAATATGGAACCAAAAATCCCACATGGGAAAATGCAAAATCTGTACATATCGTGTGTAAGTGGCTGGAAAACATGTACTATGTATGCATTAATATATAAGAAATAAGATCACCGTAGATAAAACAAGGTATATGGATGTATAAACAAGATCTCTCCATATCCATAGCTCTATCAAAGATGTGTTCAACCAATCTTAATGAAACAACTCCAAAATATCTTGTATAAATAGCTTGTTATCATATGATTGACCTGCATTAATGGATATGCAAAACTTGTATTACGTATGCATTAATACATATGCAAAACTTGTATAAATAGATTGTTATCGTATGATTGACCTGCACCATCCTCTAGAATAGTAATATTTATATGGAAATTTGAATCATGTTCGCCTATCGATACTACCATAACCCTTCAATTAGGACCTAACGAGGCGTGTAGGTCCCTTGGAAGCCAACTTGGTACTTTAGGAGGTGGAGGTAGAGGTTCATATGTAGTGGGTGTCTTCCTTTTGACCTGTATATGTAATTTTAGATCAATTGACTCATATATACACACTAACAAATTAATGTAATGTAAATTTACCATACAATATTAGTATAGATGACATCTTCTTAGGGTCACATTATCACTCTGCCTTCTGTCTCACCAAGCATTTTAGAATTTGGGTGGGCATATGGAAGTGGAAGATCCCTCCAATCGGGCAGTACACATATCCTGTGGGACTATGGCAGTGGAAGATCATCGATATAAAATACTTGTTTTGCCTGTAATGCCAATATGAATGGTTCACCCTTCTCGTCAATCTTTTCAAAGTCCACTAATGTGAAACCCAATTCATCTACTATAACTCCTTTGGTGTTATCAACCCAATTACATTTAAAGAGTAGAATTCTAAAATCTACGTAGTCAAACTCCCATATGTCTTCAATGACACTGTAATATGACATTTTAGCTTCGTGTGGACTCTTATCCTTCACACTTGCAAAAAACAATTAAGATGGTTGAAGGGTGACCCCACTATTTTGGATGACACTCTTATCATCTTGACGCTTTGTGTAATATGAGAATCCATTTATGTCAAACCCTTCATAAGACATAACATTCAATTTTGGTTTAAAGGCAAGGCATTTGATAGTTTCAGTAAGATTATCTGGAGTTTGAGATAGTTGATGTAAGACTTTATCTTCAAACCACTTAATAAATGTCTTGTTATTCTCTCTAGAAAACCACATTGAATGGGCTCGAGGGTATTGCCTCTTGATGAAATTTGTATGTTCCTCAATATTAACACTCACTTTGTTGATGTTTTGTAAAATATACAAGTGACCTTGTTCCAACTGCTCATGACTGATTACTTTCATCTGTGATCCCAAAATCCATTTTCCAAAATGCTCCCAATATTCTTGTCATTAACATGAGCACCATTAGCACTCAAAAAGTCATTGCAAAATCCATAACCTCGCATTCCACATAACCCTCAATAATACTCCCTTCAGGCCGATAACCATTTCAAACATCACCTTTAAAAATGCTAATGTATCATTCAAAGGGAAACATCCAATGTAAGAAAATGGGTCCCAACATTTTCACTTCCCTAGTCAAGTGGATAACAAGATGTACCATGATATCAAAGAACAAAGGAGGAAAATTCATCTCAAGCTGACATAGGGTAACAACCACTTCTCTTTGAAATTTATCGAGAGTATCAGGGTCAATAACTTTGCTGCACAGACTGTTGAAAAAGAAACAAAGTATGGTGATCGCAAACCTTACATGCTTCGACAATGTAGATCGAATTGCCACAGACAATATTTGTTGCATTAGAGTGTGACAATCATGAGATTTAAGACCTATCAACTTCAGATCTTTCATTGATACCAATGTACAGATGTTGGATGAGTAACCCTGTGGCACCTTAACATTTACCAAGCATTCAAAAAAAGCTTTCTTCTCCTTTCTAGACAACATGTAACAAGCAAGAGGTAAGTATGTTCTCTAATCGCTACTAACTACTTCTGTTAATTTTGTCCTTATTCCCATTTCACATAGGTCAATTCTGGATTTTATCCCATCTTTAGTCTTACCTGGTATATCAACAGAGTACTGATGATGCTATCACAAACATTTTTCTCAACATGTATGACATCGATACAATGCTTGACGGTTAAAGAACACCAATAAGGAAGATCCCAAAATATTGATTTCTTCTTAAATAAAGATTTGTCACTCTATATGGCCATCGTACATTGTGATCTCTTACCAAATTCATTGGAAAATTCTCTTACTCATTCATAAACATCCTCCCCTGGTATAGGTTGAGGTGCACTCTGTTCCTCATTCCACCCATTGAATGCTTTGCACAACCTATGATACAGATGGAATTTTGGAAGAAACCTTTGATGACCAAGATATATAGTCTTGCCACAGTGTTTTAGTCGTATTGAATTAGTGTTCTCTACACATATAGGGCACACTTTAGATCTTTTGACACTATATCCAAACAAATTCCCATATGATGGAAAGTCATTCACAATGCAAAACAACATAGCCTGCAAATGAAATGTCTCTCTTCGTGAAGAATCATAGGTCATCACACCTTCACCCCAGAGTTTATTTAAGTCATCAATCAAAGGTTCAAGATAAATATCGATATCATTTCCAGGTTGTTTAGGGCCCGATATCAACAACGACAACATAACATACTAATTTTTCATACACAACCAGGGAGGAAGATTGTATATAACAAGCATAATTGGACAAGTGCTATGTTGGCTGCTCAATGTCTCGTAAAAATTCACCCCATCTGTAAAAATCCCAAGTCTTAGATTCCTGACTTCTTCACTGAATTTAGGGTACAATAAATCAATCTTCTTCCACTGTGGGGAATCTGACGCATGTCGTAGGATCCCATCATTATTTTTCTTAACATATGCATGACACCTCAATTTCTTCGCATCTATTGGATTGGAAAACAAGCGTTGAAATTGTGGTATTATAGGTAGATACCACGTCACCTTGGTAGGAGAACCAGTTTTGGACTCCCCCGAAGTCGTCAATTTATACCTTGACGCACCACATTTTGGAAAATCTTTCAAATCCACATAGTCCTTTTGAAATAATACACAATCATTTGGGCATGTGTGTATCTTCTCGGCCACCATTCCCACTGGGCACAACAATTTCTTTAACTGGTATGTTGAGATTGGTAACTCGTTTCCTTTAGGAAGAATTTCTTTCAACAAAGACAACAATGATGTGATGCTTTTGTCACTCCATCTATTGTTAGCTTTTAGCTTAAACAATCTTAACACTGTGCTAAGCTTCATAAATTTAGTACAACCTATGTATAATGGTATCTCAACATCATGCACTATGTTTCTAAACATGGGAGGTGGATTAGTGTGATCTACACCACAAATATCCAATATCACATCAATGATGTCTACTGGAACTGGTTCGTTCACATCTACGTCATCGGAGGCAATTTCTTCTTCCATACAAGCACTGCTATCGACATCCACTGATTTTAGGTTTGAAATCTCTCCATGCCAGTGACATTCTGTATAGCCTTGTACAATCTCGTTCCACATGACATGACTTTTGATTTCGACACCAGTGCTGACTTTCAATTTGTTACCGCAATGCCTACATGGATAATAGAACCTATCTCCATGTTGTTTCCTATGTTCCTTGGAAAATCTTATAAATTGATCAAGACCAAAAATAAACTCTGGGGTACAACGATTTGAAATGGACATCCACGATCTATCCATTCTATGATCAAAGAGAAAACAAGTATATATTAGGTCAAGATTATGGTCTAGGGTTTAAGGGTTAAAACTTTGGGGTTTAAGGTCTTATATATAATAAGTGTGTACCACCTACCCCATTCTTGAACACCTAATCTCACTAGTAAGTGTATAATGTGTTTTGGGTTTTCAAGAAAATTTCGACATCATTTCCTTTGTTTTTCTCCAAGTACATATGTACTTAGAGAACAAAGGGGGAAATTCTATTGAATTTTTCTTGAAAACCCAATACACATTATACACTTACATCGTAAGAGAGATTAGGTGTTCAAGAATAGTCCCAAACCGGGGACTATCCAAGATTTACCCCTAATGAGTAAATCTTGGACGAGTTTCTAGGACAACATAATATAACACCAGTCCCTTGTTCACAACCCCATTCAACACACAATTTTCTTATAAATACATGTGTGGACAGCCATAACAACATATCAATGCCTCCTAAATTAATCAATGTATTATTTTATAACACAAATCATGGTGGTTATAACATAACAAAAAACCCAACATGTCACAATAGAAACATGTCCTTAACCTAATATACATATATTTATAACAAAACTCATTAGGAAGAGAGACCATGAAACACCATGCATTGATTTGAAATATAGATTCATACATTCTTCTTTGAAAGAGATTACTTATAATGCAAATTGTCTCATCTTTGAACTAAAATCTAGTGTATGAAAGGAATACAATGACCATTGTTGTCATTGAAGCATCTCATGGTCTTAACCTCTCTTTACTTGGGAACTCTATCATAAATATCACATCTGATGTTGAAAAATGGATGAACATGTACTCCATTTTGATTGGGAGAACAAGGTTGACGCAATGGAACTGCTTTTAACATCTAAATATTTATCCTTTTTAGAAAGATATTAACTGAGGTATATGATGTTGACTTTCAAATCAAAAGTTGTAACTTTTTCTAGTCTTGACCATTTTCTCATTTCTACTTAAATTAGTACAAGATCTATTGCTGGAATCATAATATCAAACCATAGAATATAGACTTGATGTTTGATAAAGATTAATGGTTTATTGCCATTTAAATGATAGAATGAAATCATTCATACAGATGTATAGACTTGATGCTCCTTAGTGTCAAATTATGAGATCATATTATTCATTGAGTATGAATGTGACGTCCCCGGATTTTCTAAACCTTAATCTAATGTGTGACATCCAAATTGAAACCCTCACCTCAGTGAGAATCCCAATTTAAACATCCCACACTAGGCTAAGAAAGAGAAAATCAAAGGAGTCAGAAGGAAACACTCAGTAGCACATGTACATGAACAATAATAAAACCATACACACATGTTCACCATTCAACATATAATTACAACATTAATTGTTACAACATTTGATATTACATATTGAAAGGTAAACTTATACATATACATGTACTACATCTAAACAACAGGATCTTAAGACAACAGGTCCACCTGTACATCAGCTCGCTACACAACTCTCTTTGTCCTGGATCTTCAAGAGCATAACCACAACCTAAACAAAAAGATTACATGCGGTACACGTCAGCACAATATTTCAAGAATATTGTACTGAGTACGCCTACGTGTCTTTTATTTACCTCTCATCATATCTTGGCAATAAGATAAAACTAATATACTTGGCAGTTATAACAAAATATAAGAAAAGCATATACTTGCACAAAGATGTTCATTAACAAAAGAGAACACATATTTTAAGCACATTTCCATCATATATCTCGTACATCTGCCCCCAAAGGCTTTGATGTTTTTAGGCCTTATGATCTACTACCAAAGAGTTTGAGATCATATTACGTGTGATCTACTACCAAAGAGTTTGAGATCTAACACATGTGATCTACTACCAAAGAGTTTGAGATCACTTCAATGCACTGTACTACCAATGAGTTTAGTGCTATCATATGATGGATCAGATATCTTATATTTCATGTGTTTATAGCCATAAGTATGGAGAATCAAGCAACATAGCATACAAGAACAATCATTTCAATCAATACCATATGCCAAGTATTTTACTACTCATATAACACAAGCATATTGTATAATAAGCCAAGTAAGAGGTAATAGCATACCTTGATCAAGAACAAACCTAATCATCATATCCTCATGTCATCTTTATCCTTGGTCAAACCTGATCAAGACAAGACCACATACTATCATCAGGTTCTCATCCTATTATATCTCATCTTAACCCTAAACGTGTTCATTAGGGTTTCTCTTATCTCATTAGTATATGTACTTTATTACTTGTCTTATCATCTTGTAATTAGGTTACTGATCTTATATTACAGATTAAGATACATAATCTGATCATTATCTTCCAAAGCATTTTTGTACACATTAATTAACCCTAGGTTATATCATTAACCTAGATTAGGGTTTTATAACATGTATTAAGATGCATCTTCATATAACATGGATTTTGTTCATCCTTATGATCTCATAATTAAATCTGAGGTTCCAAATATGGATATGAGCTTACTCTGTAAATTCCATCAATTCTTGAGCATGCATGTATTTAATACATTTTATTTAGGGTTATTAGCCCTAATTAGTCATATTGAGAAAATTACATGATTTCGAGTCATAACATGACCATATCTGATATCATATGCATTATAAACGTTATTATGGAGTTACTGACATTTTTCCATAATTTTAGAACATCGTTTGATATTTATTACTCAAGAACTAATCATTACACATATTACATAGTATCACTGATATTTGAGCATCAAAAGGCTGATCTAAAGGTTCCAAGTTGTTCTACGCATTTTTCTGAGAATTTTGGTATATTATATGTATTTTTCTGATGTCCAAAATAATTACTAGGAATTATTGAAGAACTATGTAATTTTGGGATTTTCTCACCTTTTGGCCAATCTGGCGTTGCCACGTGGCCATGTGGGGCTGACGCTTCCCTTTGCTGGTTGTGGGCCGGTTCAAGCTGGTTCACGAGTGGTTTATGGCTGGTTCACTAGGTCTGGGCCTGGTTCAGCGCTGCGGACCCGGTCTGCTGGTTTGGCCGGTTTTGGGCCTATCTTCTCTTCTCTTTGTTTCTCACGCGATCGGGCTTGCTCGCTGCGACCGATTCACGTCTCTCTTCTCCCACTACACAGCGCCACCGCCGTGGCTGGAGGAACGACGAGAAAGGCCGCCGCCTCTAGGTCTTCACCTGCACCCGATGCCGCCCACCAAAATGAGCGCCGCCGCCGTCCTGGAGCAGAGCCCCAGCAAGGGATCAGATCCTCCATCCTCCTCCTCTTCCGGTTCCCGATCGCCTTTCTACAGAGCCCGCCCATCATCGTCGTCATCTCGCAGCATCATGGTGGTGTTCCCTCTGTTCTTCTTGGTGAGTATTCTCCTCCTCCAGGCTAGCACCTCTGCAAACAACAACGCATGTGATCGCTTCCTTGCTCCAGGATATTATTGCTTCCGCGTCTCCTCCTTGCCATGTTTGGTTTCTCTAGGCCTATTCTTTGTTGCAGATCCACCTCATGGATTAAAGAGGTCACTGCTACAGGTTGTATCTACGGCGGAGCAAAGAGGTGATATACTTCTATGAACTGGTTCTCCCGTCAACCCGCTGTCGTTGGTCTTGGTAATCGGCTACTATCTACTACCATCGGGTCTCCTTAGCTCCACGAGGATCTAGATCTCATAGGGAAAACCATGGCAGCCCTCCTTCCCCTTACCTCTCGCTTTGTCTGTTAGGTGAAGTGGAGAACCGGTGGGTGGGGATGAAGGAGAACGGAAGGTAGTTCCCTTAAAATAATCTAGTGGCTTCGTGTACCGAAGAGGGGTTTTCGTGGAGCACTACTTAGACTACATATAACTGCTCGTTCAAAGAGTCCTACGATCTTTGAGTAGGTCATCGTCCACGGTCCAATTGTGATATCTAAGAGTTACAAAGAGCTCATAAGAGGATGCGATCCATGGCTTCTTAGTCTAGGGGAGCGTGACACTGCATCTGATCACCAACTTACAATAATTACTTGGAACTTTGGTCCACCGTTCATCAATAAGGCACTTTATGTCCCAAATTTCTAACCTAAATAACTCTCTACAGAATGCTCCAAATGCCACCAAATTTTAACCATAGCTTCCTCGCTACTCAAGGTATCTTGTACATTAATTTGGTGCCAAAAATCAACTATACGCTATTCAATTAAATTCCTCAAAAAGGCATAAAAGAGAGATCTTAGTCATGATATCAACCTCACATCAACACACCTACTTTGTCAAAAGCTTGGAAATCTTAATATAACTCAATCATATCATTTCACTTGTATTATTGGACATTCAGGATTCCAAAAGTCCACTCCATCACATCCTACACACCTTAAAAGATATTCCGTCCTCGGAATTAATCCAGAAAACCACTTTGTCACATCATATACATCTTAAAAGAACTTTCGTCCTCGAAAGTAAACCATACTCGTACTCCCAGGAAAACTACCAAGTCCTCATCCACATGTAGGCACCATCATATGTGTAACATATCCGCAAAGGTTACCTAGAACCATGTATCCAAGCACTATTAGGGGGTTCTACAACCATCTTGGGTGCACAAACACTCCATAGAAGGCTCAAACAAAGGTTTAGAAGCTTAGGTTATGTCATTACATATATCATATGTTAGGATCTCATTCTTATCATTACCCATGCATTAGGGTTCCCACATCATATTACCATGTTCTACATGATTTAACTGAAGTTATCCCATTACATCAAGGTGTCATCAACATTTTATTGAGCTAACTATCAAACTATATTTTTATCAATATTAAGCACTAAGCTTAACACTTCGTGTAACATATTTCATTTATATGATCTTATTTCATTGCTCATAATAAACTGTAACATTTTTGAGTGATTTCATCACAACATTAGCCTACAGTTTCACATTATCATCATTATTCATGTACATGGTTAACCATTATACATAGAGATTTACCAAACTATACTCATTGTTCCATCATGCCACTTATATCACATCTCGAGATTAGATCACATCCTTATATATGTTTTACCATGGTTAAACAACTTATACAAGTGGCTCATCAAACATATAGAAAAACTTTATCTAGTCCAACTGAGGTTCTCCTGAACCATATCATGAGGGTAGTAACATGCTCAGTCTCGCTGAGCTAACTCAACTCTATGAGTATCTCATATACATATATTTTATCTTTCCTCTCGGTCTAGGGTTCTCGGATTACCTCATTGGCACTAGTGATAACTTCTTTAGCTCTAGCCACGCAAGCACAAACCAAAACATGCTATGATATACTCTTCATAGGTCTCTAACCATGAAACATCATACCCAAAACTCTCTTATAAGCACCACTAGATTCCTATGTGGGAAACCACCAACCCGAGCATGTGGCTTCACAGAAACTAACATAGCTACCTCCTCCAGGGTCTTGGGCTCTCTCTCCCTCACCCAGATGGTAGGTTCTCATATTCCTACTCACATGCACATATATCTAGTCTCTCTCTGACTCTAGGGTTTGGTCTTCCCAAGGACATCTAGGGTTCAACAAGACTATAGGAATCATGCAAAAAGCAACTCAACTCAATCACTCATGAGTAATCTAGGTTAGGACATATCATATCACGTATCTCATCATTCTCATATGTTGGAGTTTAGGTTCTCTGACCTTCTCCCTGTGGGTCTCACTCTCTCTGGAGTTAACCCCGAAACTGGTCCTAACACTAGAGGTCCTCCTTCGTAAAAGATATTGAGGCTCTTGCTGATTCACAACCTTGTCTTAACTTAACTTATCTCATCTCATATAAGAACTCATACTTTCATCATCAAAACTTATCTCAAAACCTCAAACTGAACTTAAGTCCTCAAAGACAACATATATCATCATAAATTTTATTATATCGTCTATATAAGACTTACATCATATCATCAAACTTATATCATCTATTCCATCTATCGTATATATAAAAAAGGCTCTAGACATCTAATCTAGAACTACTCTCTCTTCTAGACTGATGTCATTCACTTTCACTTAGGTTGCATGATCACCTCCTACTCGTACGTGTGTGGGGACACATTTTGTAATACATATACATAATAAAATATTATATAGTTTTTCTCTGATAAAACAAGCGTTAGAGAAAACTATCGAAGTTCGATCCGTTTGGAATCAAAAACCAAATCCTGAAATGAGTGTCCCACACATAGTACAGAGTCCAGTGTCATGAAAACTAGTGAAAAGGGTGAGAACAAGGGGTAGACTAGTGTAGCTACTCTAGACAACGTGTGCAATATGTCTAGGGTTTCTCTTCCCTTGATGCACGTCATTTCCAAATAGTGCAACGTCCCATACCGCTGCACTATAAGGAAAGTACGACATCTAAGGACTTTCTCTACAACAAGCATTAGTCTAGACCTAGTTCTCAGACATCTAGGTTCTAACCTAGAGGCTAGGTCAGATCTAGTCTCTAAAAGATGACTAATCTAACCCTAAGGATTATTAAGGTTCAAGGTTCTTTAGTTTTGAGTTGCATAATGAGCAAATGTCAGGCTTTGCTATTGTTCATGCTCTGATACCACCTGTGACGTCCCCGGATTTTCTAAACCTTAATCTAATGTGTGACGTCCAAATTGAAACCCTCACCTCAGTGAGAATCCCAATTTAAACATCCCACACTAGGATAAGAAAGAGAAAATCAAAGGAGTCAGAAGGAAACACTCAGTAGCACATGTACATGAACAATAATAAAACCATACACACATGTTCACCATTCAACATATAATTACAACATTAATTGTTACAACATTTGATATTACATATTGAAAGGTAAACTTATACATATACATGTACTACATCTAAACAACAGGATCTTAAGACAACAGGTCCACCTGTACATCAGCTCACTACACAACTCTCTCTATCCTGGATCTTCAAGAGAATAACCACAACCTAAACAAAAAGACTACATGCGGTACACGTCAGCACAATATTTCAAGAATATTGTACTGAGTACGCCTACGTGTCTTTTATTTACCTCTCATCATATCTTGGCAATAAGATAAAACTAATATACTTGGCAGTTATAACAAAATATAAGAAAAGCATATACTTGCACAAAGATGTTCATTAACAAAAGAGAACACATATTTTAAGCACATTTCCATCATATATCTCATACATCTTCCCCCAAAGGCTTTGATGTTTTTAGGCCTCATGATCTACTACCAAAGAGTTTGATATCATATTACGTGTGATCTACTACCAAAGAGTTTGAGATCTAACACATGTGATCTACTACCAAAGACTTTGAGATCACTTCAATGCACTGTACTACCAAAGAGTTTAGTGCTATCATATGATGGATCAGATATCTTATATTTCATGTGTTCATAGCCATATGTATGGAGAATCAAGCAACATAGCATACAAGAACAATCATTTCAATCAATACCATATGCCAAGTATTTTACTACTCATATAACACAAGCATATTGTATAATAAGACAAGTAATAGGTAATAGCGTACCTTGATCAAGAACAAACCTAATCATCATATCCTCATGTCATCTATATCCTTGGTCAAACCCGATCAAGACAAGACCACATACTATGATCTTGTTCTCATCTTATTATATCTCATCTTAACCCTAAACGTGTTCATTATGGTTTCTCTTATCTCATTAGTATATGTATTTTATTACTTGTCTTATCATCTTGTAATTAGGTTACTGATCTTATATTACAGATTAAGATACATAATCTGATCATAATCTTCCAAAGCATTTTTGTACACATTAATTAACCCTAGGTGACATCATTAACCTAGATTAGGGTTTTATAACATGTATTAAGATTCATCTTCATATAACATGGATTTTGTTCATCCTTATGATCTCATAATGAAATTTGAGGTTCCAAATATGGATATGAGCTTACTCTGTAAATTCCATCAATTCTTGAGCATGCATGTCTTTAATACATTTTATTTAGGGTTATTAGCCCTAATTAGTCGTATTGATAAAATTACATGATTTCGAGTCATAACATGACCATATTTGATATCATATGCATTATAAACGTTATTATGGAGTTACTGACATTTTTCCATAATTTTAGAGCATCGTTTGATATTTATTACTCAAGAACTAATCATTACACATATTATGTAGTATCACTGATATTTGAGCATCAAAAGGCTGATCTAAAGGTTCCAAGTTGTTCTACGCATTTTTCTGAGAATTTTGGTATATTATATGTATTTTTCTGATGTCCGAGCTAATTACTAGGAATTATTGAAGAACTATGTAATTTTGGGATTTTCTCACCTTTTGGCCAATTTGGCGTTGCCACATGGCCATGTGGGGCCGACGCTTCCCTTTGCTGGTTGTGGGCCGGTTCAAGCTGGTTCACGGGTGGTTTATGGCTGGTTCACTAGGTCTGGGCCTGGTTCAGCGCTGCTGACCCGGTCTGCTGGTTTGGCCGGTTCTGGGCCTATCTTCTCCTCTCTTTGTTTCTCACACGATCGGGCTTGCTCGCTGCGGCCGATTCGCGTCTCTCTTCTCCCACTACACAGCGCCACTTCCATGGCTGGAGGAATGACGAGAAAGGCTGCCGCCTCCAGGTCTTCACCTGCACCCGACGCCACCCACCAAAACGAGCACCGCCACCGTCCTAGAGCAGAGCCCCAGCAAGGGATCGGCTCCTCCGTCCTCCTCCTCTTCCGGTTCACGATCGCCTTTCTACAGAGCCCGCCCGTCATCATCATCATCTCGCAGCATCATGGTGGTGTTCCCTCCATGCTTCTTGGCGAGTATTCTCCTCCTCCAGGCTAGCACCTCTGCAAACAACAACGCCTATGATCGCTTCCTTGCTCCAGGCTATTATTGCTTCCGCGTCTCCTCCTTGCCATGTCTGGTTTCTCTAGGCCTATTTTTTGTTGCAGATCCACCTCATGGATTAAAGAGATTGCTGCTACAGGTTGTATCTATGGCAGAGCAAAGAGGTGATATACCTCTATGAACTGGTTCTCCCGTCAACCCACTGTCGTTGGTCTTGGTAATCGGCTACTATCTACTACCATCGGGTCTCCTTAGCTCCACGAGAATCTAGATCTCATAGGGAAAACCATGGCAGCCCTCCTTCCCCTTACCTCTCGCTTTGTCTGTTAGGTGAAGTGGAGAACTGTTGGGTGGGGATGAAGGAGAACGGAAGGTAGTTCCCTTAAAATAATCTAGTGGCTTCGTGTACCGAAGAGGGGTTTTCGTGGAGCACTACTTAGACTACAGATAATTGCTCGTTCAAAGAGTCCTCCACCCACGATCTTTGAGTAGGTCATCGTCCACGGTCCAACTGTGATATCTAAGAGTTACAAATAGCTCATAAGAGGATGCGATCCATGGATTCTTAGTCTAGGGGAGCGTGACACTGCATCTGATCACCAACTTACAATAATTACTTGGAACTTTGGTCCACCATTCATCAATAAGGCACTTTATGTCCCAAATTTCTAACCTAAATAACTCTCTACAGAATGCTCCAAATGCCACCAAATTTTAACCATAGCTTCCTCTCTACTCAAGGTATCTTGTACACTAATGTGGTGCCAAAACTCAACTATTAGACTATTCAATTAAATTCCTCAAAAAGGCATAAAAGAGAGATCTTAGTCATGATATCAACCTCACATCAACACACCTACTTTGTCAAAAGCTTGGAAATCTTAATATAACTCAATCATATAATTTCACTTGTATTATTGGACATTCAGGATTCCAAAAGTCCACTCCATCACATCCGACACACCTTAAAAGATATTCTGTCCTCAGAATTAAGCCAGAAAACCACTTTGTCACAATGAATAATGACCATTATACTCGATCATGTGGAATACCCTAATTCTTAACTTTTAGATATTTAATTTGTCAAACATAAAATGTTGATCACAATCTACCAACCTTTGACCATGTTTTAATCCTATCCCTTGATCTTTGTCATCTTGGGACTTGTGATTTTATGATAATTTCAAAAGATGTATGTATTATATCCTCATGACATTAATTGATATGATGTAAGGTATGTGTATAAACTTATTCTTTCTTTAGTGTCTTGATCATTACATGAGCATATCATTAAGCTAATGAGAATCAGTTATAAGAATAGGAATTGATTAATACAACAAACAAAATGAAATAATATAATCAAAGGCATCATCATTATCTTGATTTAATTCATTAACTTGAAATTTAAAGCATATATAGTCTTAAATCATACATAACAATCCCTGGGATGCAAGGGCAAAATCATAAAAATGATGATGCCTAGGATTCATCACCTTTGTAGGTTCCTTCCAGACTAAACAAGCCCAAGATGATGGAGGAAGAAGAGGAGGAAGAAGGGTACCTATGTCGAGCGGCAGCGGCGAGTGGGTGAGTAGGAGAGCGGCGGCCAGAGCAGGCGAGCGGCGGCCGGAGTAGGTGAGCGGCGGCGGCAGCAGGCGTGGTGGCTGCGAGTAGCGGTGGGGAGCAGCGACAACAGTAGGCGTGAAGGCTGCGAGCAGAGGCGGCTGAGCGGTAGGAGCAGGTAATCACCAGACCTAAGAAGAATTGGGAATGAAACAGAGGAAGGGGAAGAGTCTACTTCACGTGGTGCTATTAAGTTAACAATAGACATCATTTATTAACAACAACAGAAGCTTAAAACAATAGTTGTCGATTCTCATAGAAAACCGTTGCCAAAAGGGGGTAATAATTTTCACGGGGATAGTGTGCAAAAACACATCGACGTTGGTTATTTCACAAAAACTGACGAAAAAAATTGGCCTGATTTTTGTCTCGTAAAAAATCTTAAGTCGTCGGTTAGTTGGTAAATAACCGACGCGGTATATGAAATTTTGGAGGTAATTTTTTTTCAGTGGAAAATTTGGATTTGGCAGGCGATTTTAGGTGTCAGTTTCTTATTGAGCAACAATCGCTAAATAAAAAGTGATACACATGTTTGTCCGGTCTTCACATATAGATTTTGGTTTGTCTATTCAACCGACATTGTAGGGTTTAGGCTTTAGTTTGTTGGATACAAACGACGCCGCTAAATGTGACGTTATAAGCCATTTCGGTAGTAGTGTACTGTGAGATCTTAAAAATGTGAGAGGCAATAGTACTGCTTGAAATAGCTTACCACCAGCTAACCAAGTACCATGCAAGTTGAAATGGAAGCAACTAATAGGAATTTCAAATTTGCAGGACTTCACTACCCTGCTTTAGTTGCAATGTGATAGTAGAGGCTAGGAGAGCAACATAATTTGGAGGTGTGGCTTGCACATTAGAATAAAAAGTGATGGGAATCAAAGAAGATGGTGAAGGGACTGATAACATCAAAGTCAAACCAAGAACTAAACTAAATCATGATTTGTTTCTACGAAGAGAAGTTGGGCCATAGGTATCCATGGACTTTGACCTTTGATCCTATATGGGATTTTGACCACGAACCCTTAAGGGGTTATATACACAATTGATTGTTTCTTCCTCTCATCCCTATGTATTTCTTTACCTTCTCGCAACCAACACCATGACCTATGATTCCCCAATATCTAAAATCAAACTTCCAGTTGGTATATACATATAATATGCTCTGTGTGACTAGCCAAAGGCATGGCTTCTTGTTGGAGGGAAAAGGAGTCAAGAAGGGGTTGTGGACAATGCTCAAGGAAGTTGAAGACTAGGGACCTGACATCACCACTCCTCTGCCCTCCAAGCTAGGAAAGGTGCCAGTTCGGTCAGTCCTACACACCATATCCCTAGATGACAAGTGATTGGTGACAACTATGGCCACGACTCTCCTATAAAGAGACAACACCTAGGAATCCAACAATTTTATAATAGGGGACGGTGGAGGAGACATCAGGTGTCAGTGTCTGCTCCTCATCCAATTGTTCTATTGCACCCCGATAATGATACCTCTACTGCTCCTTGTGTTCCTACCAATCCTTGTCCTCTTCTTCTCCGCAACATGTGTACTTCGACCATACCATGGCGTTGTGCATTGATAGCTAGCAGCAACTGGTGGTAGCGATTTGTGGGGGGAAAAGCGCTCCTATTCGGGGACCAAGACACTAAGAAAAGGGTAGATGTGTGGATAATCAATACAATAGATGAAGATGATCTTCTAGGGAAATTTTGAAATGGAAATGGAGGACCATGGAGAATGGTAGTGGGCAGTGGGATGGTGAAGGGGAGGCAATGAGAAGGGTCTTGCACTATTTTCCAATTTTCAATGTCCCGCGTCCATGGGAAAAGAAAGTCTAGTTTTCCTTTGTAGGCATGAACATTTTTAGGAAAGATTATTTTAAACAACTCCTAATTGACAGCGTAATATAAAACTACACTACATTTTTATAGTTACATAAATATAATATGTAAAGTAATGTACATTTAACTACAAATGCAATATATGTAACTAGAACAATTGTAGTTAAAATATCTACTTTTTGTTGTGTCATGACACCAAAGAAGTTTTGGGATGAAGTTGTTAGTACCTCATGTTTTGTGCAAAAACTAGGTTTTTACACATCCTTCTTTAAAGAAAACTCCCTATGAGCTTTGGTGTGATAGGAAGCCTTCTATAAAGTATGTCCATGTTTTCAGATATCCTTATTTTGTTTTGAATATGAAAGATTATATCGACAAGTTTGATTTGAAATCTTACAAGGCTTTCTTTCTTAGCTATAACACTACTAGAAAGGCTTATAGAGTGTTTAATATTAATCTTGCTAAAGTAGAAAATCCATAAATGTTAAGTTTATTAAAACTAACCCCTCTGTTTCCAAAGATATTGTTCTAAATGATGATGTTGCAGGTGAGGTAATTCCTATTCTAAAAGAACTCAACATCACACAAAAGGGAAAAGAGGTGGTTACTCAAGAAGAAGCGAAAGATGAAGAGAAGAAGGATCCAACTCCCCGATTTGCAAAGAATCATCCAAAAGAGCTAATTTTAGGTGATCCTTTTGAAAGAGTGAAGACGCGGGCTGCATTCAACAAAGAACAAGCCAACAACGTCTTCATCTCACAACTCGAGCCAAAGAATGTCAAGGAATCTCTTGGGGATGATGAGTGGATCCTATCTATGCAAGAAGAGTTAGAGCAATTCAAAAATAGAAAAGTTCGGACCCTAGTTCCAAAACCAAGTGATAGAAAGATCATGGGCACCAAGGAGATCTATCACAACAACCTTGATGAAAGCGGTAAAGTGGTAAGGAACAAAGAAGGGTTAGTGGATCAAGGCTACAATTAGTAGGAAGGTAAAGATTTTGATGAAACATATGCACCTGTAGCTAGACTTGAGTCCATTCATATTTTTCTTGCCTTTGCTAGTTATAAAAACTTTCTTCTTTATCCTATTGATGTTAAAAGTGCATTTTTGAATGGTACACTTGAGGAGGAATGTATGTTGTACAACCCCTAGGCTTTGAACATGATAGTTTACCTTACCATGTTTATTTGTTGCAAAAATCTCTCTATCGACTCAAACAAGCGCATCGAGCTTGGTATGAGAAATTAAAGAACTTTTTATTAGATCATGGGTATTTGATGGGCAAAGTAGATTCTACCTTATTTCTAAAGAACACTTCTAACAATTTTCTTATCATTCAAATATATGTTGATGATATCATTTTTGATGAAACTAACCTTGATCTTTATAAATAATTTAGTGATCTTATGCATAGTGAATTTGAGATGAGTGTGATGGGTGAGCTCACATTCTTCCTCAGCTTTCAAATCAAACAAAATAAAGATGGGAACTTCATAAACCATGGTAAGTACACAAGTGCGTTACTCAAGCACTTTGGGATGGTGAACCCCAAGTCGATGGACACACCCACGTCAAACACCACCAAACTTGAAAAAGATGAAGAAGGTGAGAAGGTAGATGAGAAGCTTTAGAGAGGTATGATTGGAAGTTTACTTTACTTAATAGCCTCAAGACCTGATATAATTTTTATTGTTGGCTTGTGTGCATGCTTTCAATCAAATCCTAAGAAATCACATCTTATAGTTGTTAAGAGGGTTTTAAGGTAGTTAGCTAAAACTTCAAATTTTGTCTATGATATCCCAAGTCAAGGGCCTTTACTCTTATGGCTTATAGTGATGTGGATTACGTAGGTTTCTTGATTGATAGAAAGTTTACACGTGGCACTTTCTTTCTATAGTACCATGTTTGGTGTCTTGGTTCTCCAAGAAATAGAGCACAATAGCATTATCAACCACTGAGGGTGAATACATTGTAGCCATGAGTTGTTGTGCCAAGGTCCTATGTATGAAGCAAATGCTCCAACACTTTAATATTTACTTTGATGCTTCTCCTATCTATTGTGATAATAATAGTGAAAATAACTTGTCATATAATCCCATCTTTCATAGTATATATAAGCATATAGAGGTTCTCCATCATATTCTTTGTGACCACAATGCCAAAAAAGATATCTATACAACACAGATGGACACCCAAAATCAGTCGACAGACATTTTCACAACACCTCTAGCTAGAGAGAAATTTAACTTTATTAGATCAAGACTGCTCAAAACTACTTTAAATGAATCTAATATGCCTTCTATATACTTTTCATCTATCATCTATTCTTTGCAAATGTTTTGATCGTCCTTTCTTGCTAATATGTTAGAAAACAAATTTTTTTCATGTTCGCTTTGCCTTGTTTTTCTCTTATTTTTGGGTATTTTTCACAAACACTTGTTTTATCACAAAATAGTATCCAATGATGAGTGATATGTGCATAAGTATGTTTAAAATGGAAAATGTACTTCAAAAATAAAATTAATTATCACTCTAATGTATACAAATTAGAAGTTCTATTGTTGGTCCAGGTTGATCATCAGTCGAGTTGCTAACTCAATTGATCAATGGCCAAGAGATTTTTTAAAGAGCCTATCGGTCGAGTTTCCAAGTCATATAACTTGACTAATGGCTGGGTTGGAGCAAACATAAGTTAGGTTTGACCGGATTTTCTCCCTCTCGACTAGAGAAAAATCAACCGATCCAACTTCTAGCTCCCTCAAGCTCTCAACCCTAGCCCCGACTTCCTCTCTCTAGCCCTAGTTTGACCTAGACTAACCTCCCTTGACCTCTCTCCTATCAACCCTAGGTCTGTGGAATAGTTTTGGTAGTGTTTATCGAGCTTTTTCTCTCTCCATCCTCTCCATTTCATCTCCATGGTGTCTAACCAGAGAAAGAGGGCCACCCAACCTACTGCACCATCATCGTCTACCAACTCGTGTCTCATCCCCTTTGATGACACCTTCTTTATCTCCAATGAGGCTCTTATTAGGTATAAGGATATACTTTCTAAGAATATCTTTCCATTTCACGCCTTGTTTGAGCCAATCCCACAAAGATAATAGTTCATTGATCAAGTATCTCAGTTTTTGTACAACCATCATCTCTCCGCCTTGTGTGTTGAATGCTTGTGCTACAACAATTCCATAACTAGCACAAAAGTCATTCATGAATTCTATGGTAATTTGTAATGGAATTATGACACACTCATACCACCACCCAATACTCAAGTAGTCCTCACTTCCATGATCGCCTAAAACAAATTCTAAGTCTCTAAGGATACCCTGATCATCTTCTTATCAAGTACTGAAGTGACTGATACCTGGAGAAAGGACTACCCTGAGTATTTTGACCTAGTTGAGCCAGAGGTGTTATACAAGAAATATTATCTTACTCTCTCTGATATTCATAAGTTCTTGAAGAAGCCTCAATTCCCATATAGGAAGAACTCCACCCTTCCCTCCTCTGCTTTAGATCTCAAGAACAACATACTTGCCTTAGTTGTTAACTACAATATTCATCCCAAGAAAAATTAGACTGAAATTATAGAAAATATTATGGTAATTATGTATTGTCTCTTGAAGAACATAAGAGTCAAGTGGGCAAGATAAGTTCTCCACCATATGAGATACTTTCACTCAGGAAAGAACACCCGTGGCACCCACCTACCCTACGCAGCCCTGATTTGTGGTCTTTTCTAGCTTGCCACTGACAAATATCTTTCCCATGATCTTCACTACAAACCTACCCAAAAAGGAGTTTACATTAGTGATACCACACTTCAGAAGTTTGTTCCTATTCCATCCTATACCACACCTATGCATCTACCACTACCTTTACCTCTACCCAAGAACCTCCACCACTCAGCTTACCTGACCTACCTACGCCTTATTCCATGTATCCAATGAAACCCTTATGGGATACATGATGCATCAACAAGTATACGACATTTAGGTTCAGGAGCACATGCATCAGGACCTTTGTGCCATCATGCCCACCTTGAACCTATCCTAGGCACACCCTTATCCTACCTTCCAACCCTACCCAGGATGTGACTATGCATCCTATGCATATGATCACTTTTACCCAGCCCCTCCACCTACTTCTTCCACTACTATACCCTCTATAGATAGTGGATCTACCCCTGGTGTCCTGCCTCTGACAGCTGGCCCCTTGGCCAATCTTCTTGCTAGTCTTGGTAGTTATGCTACTTCGTTCCCACATGCCAATGAGCTTCATGCTCTTGGCATGTCTTAGGCTGAGTAGAATGCCCATTGACCTGATCATGGTTTTGGTTCTCTTACTGATGAGGAGATGTCAGAAAGGCTGATGAGGAGGCTGATGTTGCTTATGAGGAGGCTGATGATGATGATGATGGTAAAGCTTCTAAGGATGGCTCTACTGGTGACTCTGGTGATGAGGACGTTGCTGTCTCTATAGCACCTTCAAATGGAGATGACGACTATGAGCTAGAGGCCTCATATGCTGATGTTGATGATGTTGTTAATGATGTGGACATAGATGACCTCGATGTTTAGTTTTTCTAATTTTCAGTCTAGATGTTGATCATATATATATCTTTCTAGGCTATTTTGTATTGAAAACATTTGGGCAATTTTCTGAGTTGTACTATTTCATCATCTAGTTTTCATCATTTTGGCTTGTAGTAGTTTTTGAGAACGTGCTTTTTTGTCTATAATCTTAATCCTTTGTACACTTACTCTTTGAATTACTACATCTCATGAGTTGGTGCCATGTCTACCATATTTTGGTAATGACATAGATTATTTGTTTCTCTCATTTATGTTTGTGTTGGGTTTTAGGGGAGGAAGAGAAGGCAGTGGAAACAAAATATTTCTCCTCCCCAAACCCAGAATAAGGAAACATGTCAACGTCTATATAATAGGAAAGGATGGTTTGTCAAATCATACCTTCTCCCGAGGCTTGCTCGGCGACAATACCTCGCGCCTTGCGCGGTCTTCACCTCCGGTCTTGGATGGTGTCTGTGCAGCTCCTGGTCGCACCGATACTGACGACTCCTGGTCTCACTGAGACTGTCAGGATTAATAGCCATCCTCCGAGATGTAGAAACCTCCCGCCTCTGAAGTAGTCCACACGTACCACCTAGAACTCCAATCTCCTTGTCTCACAAGGAATTGGAAGGAATCACACCCTCTTGTCGGCGTACTAGTCGCCAACACACTCTCCTGCCACCAGTAAGTTTCTGCAGTTGTCTTTCCCCTACTGTGCCTCCCTTATCGGGTAGCACTTGCTCGGGCTCTCTCGGTTACCAAAACCAGAGAGAATGACAACTTCACAGAGCAACTGGTTGCACTGAGTTGTTCTTTGAGAAGCCCCCAATACCCCTATATATATAGGAGGGTCATGGGACAGGGTTCTCCATCCCGGGCAATGCGGGACTAAAAGCAAGAGTAGAAGGGTTCGAGATTTTCCACAAAACAACCAACTCGCAACCAGAACTGATCGTTTCATTTCAGAAGCGGTCAGTTGGGGACCTGAGCCGGTCGGTTGACACCTCAATCGATCGGTTGGGACACCTCAACCGGTCGGTTCGTGGTCCTGGTAAGTTCCCGATTGACTTTCCATCTTTTGTTTCTAATTGGTATCAAATACCAATCTTTGTTCCAATCAAATTGGACAAGTGAAACGAAACGAAATTTCTCACCAATCCTACTTTCCCAACTTGCTCGGTTGCACCAGTTGAACTGATCATTTCAACACTTGAAGCGATTGTTTCATCCTATCCATGAGCTGATCGACTCACAACCAGAGCCGATCGGTTCACCAAGCTGAGCCGATCAGTTCATCACATGAGCCGATCGGTTGGGAGTGCAGATTGTGCAGAAACAGTCAATTGCAGTTTCAATCAATCTGATACTCTAATCAATCTGCCCAACACATTGAACACTATGATTTTGAGCTATCAATCAATTGAGTGTTTAATTGAACTACTAAACTCCTTTAGCAATCAATCTAAACATTGTTTGTGGACAAAACTCCTCTTCCAGGTTAATAATCCTATGTGTGTGACCCTGTAAGTCCTTTTCACATGGGCAGTGAAAGTCCATAACACTTATGACTTCACAAGCAAAGAGCGGTGCCTAGTCACACATCAGTGCTACCCAAGTGAAATAGAAAGTTAGAGAACAACATTTAATCCTACAATCCATGAATGGTGTTACAATGAATGTATAATCCCTTTGTTACTGATATCCCGAATGAACTTGAGGCATGGAACAGTCATCCTGTCAACGTCCATTCACTTTCTTGATCTCAGAGCAGATTGGAAGAGATATGTATGACATCAATATCACATATTGATTCACACATGCGTGTGCATGCCTATTTCTACCCTACTCCTCAAGTGGCCTTGGATATCAAACTCCCTCAGGAGGGACAAATCCCATATCTATCACTCACCCCTCAAACATCACCTTTATAACAACCCATGTTTCAGGACTGCGTTTGATTATGTCAAAGTGTGCCCAACGACATGTGTTGAGTGTAGTGATTTCAGGTCAAAGAATCACACTGACCACCATCACTGTGGGTACTGACTGTGACTACCATGTCATGGTTCCATGTGTGAAACTCACAGTGGGTCTGTCTGGTACACTTGTTCTCTAACAAGTACCTATGTGTTTGGTTTGATATCTCTATATCATGACTAATGAGATTTTGTCATCAACCAACACCACAATCTAGTCTTGTGTGTCATTGCTGTATATCTACCTTCCACAATGACATCCGACTAGGGACATAACAAGAATGTACAAACTCTTAGCATCTGTATGATCTCATCATCCAGGTCCTCAACCTGAAAGCATACGTCATTGAGTACTGTCATTCTCTAGACATTCAATCTATTCTATCACTATCTCATATGACTGAACCAGAAAGAATTGAAAGCTTACCTTTAATGTTTATCAAATCAATCTTAATGTATCCCATCAATGATCCCATGATTGGCTCTCAGGTCATACATACCAACAGACTCCCACTTGCACTACGAGCCAATCACCCTTGAATCATATTCATAATGATCTTCAAACATATCCCACATGTTACTATGCTCTTATGCCAACATAGTGAGTTATGGAAACACCTTGCCAAAGTCATTATTAATTGCATGTCTCACATCTCTTCATTGTATGTCACACATATGACATGGAGTTTCCGTAATATGCGATCTAATATTCCTTTGCTAACCATTAGCCACATTGCATGATCAAGGATTCCATACTTGTCATCAATGACTGGAATATCTATAAGTTCATCTCATGAACTTCCAGATCCATATAGTATCCATTGATTTTCTCTAACACACAGATACTCAACATTTCCTTTTAAATGGTTTCATTGGAACACTTCCAATTATCAACAACCTTTCACTTTTATATATATCCTATATATTTTTTGCGATTAATTTTCTGTCCTTTTCGGAAGTTCGCATCAATGTAACTCTTTACAACGAACTCTTCCTTATCTCCATAGAACTAGTACTTCTCAAGTACTTATCAAGTTCTTATGGTTTCTAGTAACCCTTACTGGAAGTAGACATTCATCGACTCGTCACGTCCCACATACGAGTTATCAGGATGAGCACATCATATTGTCATGTCCTACATACAAGATGATGAATGAATTTTATTCTTGTCATGTCCATACATGCAAGATAATGGGATGATTACACACATGATAGATCTATATATATTCTTAGTGTTCCCATTCTTCATAAGAATTGGACACTTGGCCTTGGGATACTAACTCCATGTAACATGGACAAGTTTTCTCCCACTGAATCTGTGTATACTGAACCCTACAGTATATATTGCCAATGTATGCTCTCTCTTTTCCAGGTCAAGAGGTTTTCGAGAACTATCTCTATAGATCTCTATTCCTATCTCATAAGAAACATCTCTATCTTCCTTAAAGATAATTTCCACTTTGGATTTCCATTCTAGAACATTTCCATTTCACATCAATATGTGGAATGTGAATACGCTCCCACTAAATCATAGATCCCTTCTTTATCTTTGACATATTAGCCAAACCCTTTGACTATATCATCAAAGTAAAGATCCAATTCTGAGTTGCTTGTACTCAATCAATCACATTGATTAGTCCATTTTAACTTATAGACTTCATTTGCATTAGTGGATTCATAAACCTTGTAGGTTGTGTCATGTACACATCCTTGTTTTATTCCTCATAGGAATGCGGTTTTAGTATCCATATGCCAAATGTCTTAGTCATTAAGTGACAATCAACAAGCATCATCCTTCTCAAAATGTCATCCATGTGTCTTAACACTTAAGACTCATTCGCACTTATGGATTTCATCCCAATGAGTGCTACCATCAAGGTCATACCTTATGGTTTACATGGAAGTCATTTAGCATGTAATGGTCATAAACCATAACTCAAAATTCGGTTCCTCCAATTCATCTAGATAGTTGACTCATCACATGACCAACTCATCATATAGATGATCGAGATGTATCTGTCAAGGATATAAGAACTCACAACCTTTGTGATTCTTAATGTCCTTTATTAGTGTGGGGTATTCTTTATTTAAGAAGTATTTAGTTATTTGATAATCATTCTCTAACTCCTTAGAGTATGATTCCCCTTTTGATTTAGACATCACTATGCCTTAATCATGAGCTCACTATGATACATTATCATAATCACTCATAAGGATCTCAAACATTTTGGTCTAAGTATTTCATTCATTGATCTCATCAAGAATTAACACTTTACCAAATTCGTACTTTATCTATGATATTCTTGAACACTTCAAGATATTCATATTGGTATTTCTCTAAACACCTTTTGAAGTATTAGCATTTACTCCAATAGGTATGTAAATACATCACATGTATCATACCTAATATGATAATCATTCTCCCACTACCTTTAGTGAAGATTGATTAATCATGTCCAAGATATTAATGTCTCTTACTGGTTCTCTAACCAAAAGAGTCTAGATTTATCCATCACATGGAAACTAGAAATGAATTTCTCGTGATTGATGCTAATTTGATTGTTTGAGTTATCTATAACTTTTGGGTATCATTTTATTGTATGCATATCAAATACCACAAGATAAATAAGACATTTCCACAAAGATCATATCTTTATGATTGAAACATCAACTTTATTAGTGCCATCATTGTCATACAATATGCAAAAATAAAGTGTATCTATCTATTGGCAAATATGAAATAGCAGTTCTCAACTCTATTTTGTGCCCTTTAGGCTGAAATAAACGAAAAGATACTCCTATCTATGGCAACAACACTTGCCCCAATAATGAGTACTTCTTTCTCGGTCCTTTTACAAAGGCCATCACTTCTTTGTGGATCTTGCATATCATATATGACATATCCATATCTTGGTATCATATACCTTAGATAAAGAAGTGGTTCATTTCATGATACCTTAGGTGGAGATGTCCATCCCCTCCTACATCTTCTTTTGTTCTTCCAGATATAGAGGGCATTCCCTCATACACCCTTTCCCCATGTGCCTTGAGGCTGAAGACGGCTTGGATTGTTGGCTAGCATCAGAACACTTCTTTGCTTTTCCCTTACCCTTGCCCTTAAGAATTACCTTTTCTTTGATCACATCAAAGATTATGGTTTGTCTTTCTTCATCTTTGACTCTACTATCCTCAACATGTCTAACAACTCTGTCAACGCTTGTCAAAGTTGTAGCTTATCATGAATTGTATGATTCTCGCAACATTTGCAGTATCATACCAATAGCCAACTCTTGGCTCAGAGGGAATCCTTCTTAGTCATGTCTTTCCACATACCCAATCATATTGAGTGTGTGAATACCTTACTGGATCTCCTTCTGGTATGACATACTAGGACAATGTCTTGGAGACATCATATGTCTCATGTTGTCTCTGTAACACATAGTTCAGAGAACACAACATCAAGCACTCCTCATCAATGTCATCATCGGTATGCTTCCATAAGCATACTTTCAGCCATTGATGTGGTGGGATCGAGTTCATCTGGTTCTGGTATAACTAGGACTTAGAGCTTTCGCTCTTTGATTGAGAACACTTCTCATCATCCTAACCAGTCGTGGAATTATTCCCATTTAATTTTTTGGTCTCAAAGACCGATTGCAAATAAACTGATTATTAACCATTTATTTTAACAAAAGGAAATGTATGCAATTTTAGTCCAAAACTCTTTTGACTTATTTGATTGATTTGAAAAGTTGACGATATAATTAGGCCTTTAATTAGTTATCGCTCCCATTATTTTACTTCAAATTGATAGCCCTCACCATCAATTCAGAAGATTGCAGCGTACAACCTTCTAGTGGGCTAGATCCTGAAATCCTCTAAGTCATGGACCAGCTAGGGCTATCACCCACAACTTAGATCTCTTAGGTAGGCAACTTTTGCCAATTGCATCATATGCAATTCTTGATGAATGAATATGCGCAACACCTTGCCATGAACATTCCTTGCCTCTGGTCTTAGACGCTCTAAGAAGAACCAGTTAAGTCTAACCCAAAAGCCGACACGGTAAACATGCACCCTGCTTTGGCAGAACCTACATGTTTACCCTTCACACTTCCACAAGATAGACGGCGCACCACGCTTTGGCGTAACCTACGCTTGGTCGATCGAGTTTTTCATGTGTGCCACTAATGGAAGGCTTATAAGACTCAATATTTTAATGAGGGATTTGGTTTTTATATACATATACATATCCAATCACCACAATACATAGTTCGTATCATATACATGCTATATCCCATAGAAAACATGCAAAACGATAAAAGCGATGATTAAGGAAATCCTAATGTTATTCCTCGAGCCAAGAGGAATCACAGTCATCTAGGTCTACATCACATGCAACCTGTACAAGATGAACTTTGTGCTTTGCCTTTATGGTTTTGATCAACTCATCACATGACTGATCGACTCGCCATTAGCCGGTCGGCTGGTTGCCACCAGTCGATCGATTGGATCCTCCAACCGACCAGTTTTCCTGGTCGTCGTGCATCTCATCATGGCCGCCACCTGCTCATCTCTCTCCTCGAACCGGTCATCAACCGATCATCTCACTCCATCAACCGATCATCTCAAACATCAACCGATCCGTTCACACCTTGAACCGATCGTCTCAGCTGTCGTCAGATGTCCTCTGTTCTTTGACATAATAGGAAATAAAATTCTATCCTATGTTACATTGTAAAAGGAGAAACCTCGAGTTACATTTGAGGGGAGCAAAGGTAGGAAAGAAATCTCAAATTAATTCGAGTTACATCAGGAATAAGAGAAGGAAGATCGGTGCGCAGACCGAGATGCAAGCAACCACATACAACCATACACATATAGGGTTTATTGGCCATAACCATTCTATACATCCACCACAAAACTCGTTTATGGGTGACGCGTATCGAGTGCATTAATAATACATATCATATATGTAAATTGGGATTTTTGGATTTAGGATTGGACATGCATAAAGCCAATTTTATTCGCATGGTATGCAATAAATAAAGGTGACAAACCAAAATCGATCATATCGATAATCCCTAAAGTATAAAGCAGTTGATGTGGCTCTAATACCACTGTTGGGTTTTAGAGGAGGCAGAGAAGGCAGCGGAAACAAAAAATTTCTCCTCCCCAAACCCAGAACAAGGAAACGCGTCAACGTCTATACAATAGGAAATGATGGTTTGTGGAATCATACCTTGTCTTGAGGCTTGCTCGACGACAATACCTCACGCCTTGCGCGGTCTTCACCTCCAGTCTTAGACGGTGTCTGTGCAGCTCCTGGTCGCACCGGGACTGACGACTCCTGGTCTCACTGGGACTGTCGGTATTGACAGCTGTCCTCCGAGCGGAAGAAATCTCCAACCTCTGAAGTAGTCCACACGGGCCACCTGGAACTCCAATCTCCTTGTCTCACAAGGAATTCGAAGGAATTTCACCCTCCTGTCAGAGTACTAGTCACCAACACACTCTCCTACCACCAGTCACTTTCTGCAGCTATCTTTCCCTTGTTGTGCCTCCCTTATCGGGTAGCACTTGCTCAGACTCTCTCGGTTACCAAAACCAGAGAGAACGACAACTTCACAGAGCAACTGGTTGCACTCAGTTGTTCTTTGAGAAGCCCCCAATACCCCTATATATAGGAGGGTCATGGGATAGGGTTCTCCATCCCGGGCAATGTGGGACTAAAAGCAGGAGTAGAAGGGTTCAAGATTTTCCACAAAACAACCAACTCGTGACCTGAACCAATCGTTTCATTTCTGAAACAGTGGATTGGGGACCTGAGCTGGTCGGTTGACACCTCAACCGATCGGTTGGGACACCTCAACCGGTAGGTTCATTTCTGAACTAGTCGGTATGTGGTCGTGGTCAGTTCCGGATTGACTTTCCATCTTTTGTTTCTAATTGGTATCAAATACCAATCCTTGTTCCAATCAAATTGGGCAAGTGAAACGAAAGGAAATTTCTCACAAATCCTACTTTCCCAACTTGCTTGGTTGCACCAGTTGAACCGATCGTTTCAACACTTGAAGTGATTGTTTCATCCAGTCCTTGAGCCGATCGACTCACAACCTGAGTCGATCGGTTCACCAAGCTGAGTCGATCGATTCATCACATGAGCCGATCGGTTGGGAGTGCAAATTGTGCAGAAATAGTCAATTGCAGTTTCAATCAATCTGATACTCTAATCAATCTGTCCAACACCTTGAACACTATGATTTTGATATATAAATCAATTGAGTGTTTAATTGACCTACTAAACTCCTTTAGCAATCAATCTAAACATTGTTTGTGGACAAAACTTCTCTTCTAGGTTAAATCCTATGTGTGTGACCCTGCAGGTCCTTTTCACGTTGGTAGTGAAAGTCCATAAGACTTATGACTTCACAAGCAAAGAGTGGTGCCTAGTCACACATCAGTGCTACCCAAGTGAAATAGAAAGTTGGTGAACAACTTTCAATCCTACAATCCACGAATGGTGTTACAGTGAATGTATAATTCCTTTGTCACTGATATCCCGAATGAACTCGAGGCATGGAACAGTCATCCTGTCAATGTTCATTCACTTTCTTGATCTCAGAGAAGATTGGAAGAGATATGTATGACATCAATATCACATACTGATTCACACCTGCGTGTGCATGCCTATTTCAATCCTACTCATCAAGTGGCCATGGATATCAAGCTCCCTCAGGAGGGACAAATCCCATATATATCACTCACCCCTCAAAAGCCCCATGTGTCAAAGCCACCCAATCATCACCTTTATAACAACCCATGTTTCTGGATTGCGTTTGATGATGTCAAAGTGTGCCCAACGACATATGTTGAGTGTAGTGATTTCAGGTCAAAGAATCACACTCACCACCATCACTGTGAGTACTGACTGTGACTACCATGTCATGGTTCCATGTGTCAAACTCACGGTGGGTTTGTCTGGTACACTTGTTCTCTAACAAGTACCTATGTGTTTGGTTTGATATCTCTATGTCATGACTAATGAGATTCTGTCATCAACCAACACCACAACCTAGCTTGTGTGTCATTGTTGTCTATATACCTTCCACAATGACATCCGACTAGGGACATAAAAAGAATGTACAAACTCTTAGCATCCATATGATCTCATCGTTCAGGTCCTGAACCTGAAAGGATACGTCATTGAGTAATGTCATTCTCTAGATATTCAATATGTTCTATCACTATCTCAAATGACTGAACCAGAAAGAATTGGAAGCTTGCCTTTGATGTTTATCAAATCAATCATAATGTATCCCACCAATCATCCATGATTGGCACTCATGGCATACATACCAACAGACTCCCACTTGCACTATGAGCCAATCACCCTTGAATCATATTCATAGTGATCTTCAAACATGTCCCACATGTTACTCTACTCTAGTGCGATCATAGTGAGTAATGGAAACACCTTGCCAAAGTTAGTTTTTAACTGCATGTTTGTCATCTCTTCGTTGTACGTCACACGTATGAGATGGAGTTGCCGTAATATGCGATCTAGTATTCCTTTGCTAACCTTAGCCACATTGCATGATAAAGGATTCCATACTTGTCATCAATGAGTGAAATATCTATAAGTTCATATCATTAACTTCCAGATCCATATAGTATCCACTGCTGTTCTCTAACACATAGATACTTGACATTTCCTTTTAAATGGTTTTATTGGAACACTTCCAATTATCAAAAAACTTTCACTTTTATATATCCGTTATATATATTTTGCGATTAATTTTATGTCCTTTCGGAAGTTTGCATCAATGTAACTCTTTACATTGAACTCTTCCTCATCTCCATAGAACTAGTACTTCTCAAGTACTTATCAAGTTCTCATGGTATTCCAGTAACCCTTACTAAAAGTAGACAGACATCCACTCGTCATTTCCCACATACGAGTTTTTAGGATAAGCACATCATATTTCCATGTCCTACATACAAGATGATGAATGCATTTTGTTCTTATCATGTCGATACATGCAAGATAATGGGATGATTACATACATGATAGATCCATATCTATTCTTACTATTCCCATTCTTCATAAGAATTGGACACTTGGCCTTGGGATACTAACTCCATGTAACATGGACAAGTTTTCTCCCACTGAATTTGTGCATACTGAACCCTTCAGTACAGATTGCCAATGTATGCTTTCTCTTTTCAGGTCAAGAGGTTTTTGAGAAATATCTCTGTTAATCTCTATTCCTATCACATAGGAAACATCTCTGTCTTCCTTAAAGATAATTTCCATTCTAGAACATTTCCATTTCACATCAACATGTGGAAAGTGAACTTACTCCCATTAAATCACAGATCCCTTCTTTATTTTTGACATATCCGTCAAACCCTTTGACTTTATCATCAAAGTAATGATCCAATTCTGAGTTGCTTGTACTCAATCAATCACATTGATTAGTCCATTGTAACTTATAGACTTCATTTTCATTAGTGGATTCATAAACCTTATAGGTTGTGTCACGTACACATCCTTGTTTTATTCCTCATAGGAATGCAGTTTTAGTGTCCATATGCCAAATGTCTTAGTCATTAAGTTGAAATCAACAAGCATCATCCTTCTCAAAATGTTATCGATGTATCTTAACACTTAAGATTCATTTGCACTTATGGATTTCATCCAATGCGTGCTACCATCAAGGTCATACCTTATGGTTCACATGTATGTCATTTAGGATGTAATGGTCATAAACCATAACTCAAAATTTGGTTCATCATATTCATCTAGATAGTTGACTCATCACATGAACAACTCATCACATAGATAAACGAGGTGTATCCGTCAAGGATATAAAAACATACAACTCCTTGTGATTCTTAATGTCCTTTGTCAGTGTAGGGTATTCTTTTATTAAGAATTCAGTTATTTGATAATCATTCTCTAACTCCTTAGAGTATGATTCCTTCTTGATTTAGACATCACCATGCCTTAATCATGAGTTCATTATGATACACTATCATAATCACTCATAAGGATCTCAAAAATTTGGTCCAAGTATTTCATTCATTGATCTCATCAAGAATTAACACTTTACCAAATTTGCACTTCATCTATGATAATCTTGAACACTTAAAGATACTCATATTGGTATTTATCTAAACACCATTTGAAGTATTAGCATTTGTTCCAATAGGTATGTAAATACATCACATGTATTATACCTAATATGACAATCATTCTCCCACTACCATTAGTGAAGATTGATTAATCATGTCCAAGATATTCATGTCTCTTATTGGTTCTCTAACCAGAAGAGTCTAGATTTATCCATCACATGGAAACTAGAAATGAATTTCTCATGACTGATGCTAATTTGATTGTTTGAGTTATCTATAACTTTTAGGTATCGTTTTATATTATGCATATCAAATACCACAAGATAAACAAGGCATTGCCACAAAGATCATATTGAAACATCTCTTTATTAATTGCCATCATTATCATACAATATGCAAAAATAAAGTGTTTCTATCTATTGGCAAATATGAAATAGTAGTTCATAATTGTATTACATGCCTTTTAGGCTGAAAATAAACTAAAGTACTCCTATCTATGGCGGCAACACTTGCCCCATTTATTGAGTGCTTTACACTTTACATCTTGGTATCATACACCTCAAAAGTGTTACAAGTTTAATTTCATGACACCTTTAAGTAGAGATGTTTGTCACCTCCTTCTTCTTTTGTTCTTCTAGATAGAGAGGACAATTCCTTTTCCAATGTCCTCGCTTTTGACAATGGTGGCAATTGCCTTTCTTGGTCACGCCTCCCTTGGCCTTGAGAGCTGAAGACCACTTGGGCTCCTGGCTAGCATCAGAACCTTTCTTAGCTTTTCCCTTCCCCTTGCACTTGGACTTGCCTTTCTTTCTCGTGATCACCATCATATATTTAGGCTTGTCCTTCTTCATCTATGTCTGGGTTGTCCTCAACATGCCCAAGAACTCTGATCGTGGCCTATCAAAGTTGTTCATGTTGTAGTTCATCACAAACTGACTGTAGGATTCTGGCAACGATTGCAGTATCACGTCAGTAGCCAATTCTTGGCCCAGTGGAAATCCCAGTCTTGTCAGGTTCTCCACATACCCAATCATCTTGAGTGTGTGAGGACCAACTAGATATCCTTCTGTCATGACACACTTGAACAGTGCCCTTGAGACATCGTATCTCTCTTGCCGTGCTTGATCTTCATACATGTTCCTGAGATGCTGAATCATCTCAATGACACCCATGTTCTCATGTTGTCTCTACAACTCGTGGTTCATAGAGCACAACATCAAGCACTTTACATCAATGGCATCATCAGAATGCTTCTTGTAAGCATCCCGTTCTGCCTGTGGTGCATTAGGAGAAGGTTCCTCTGGAATTGGAGTATCCAGGACATAGAGCTTTTGCTCTTGAGTGAGAACAATTCTTAATGTCCTATACCAATCATGGAAGTTTGTCCCATTTAGCCTGTCCTTTTCAAGGACCGATCGCAAAGAAAAGTGATTGTTGTTTTTTGTCATTTGTACTACAAAAGGAAATATGCAATTTTAGTCCAAAAACTCATTTTTTGACTTATTTGATTGATTTGAAAAGTTGTTGATATAATTAGGCCTTTAATTAATTATCGCTCCCACTATTTTACTTCAAATTGATATCCCTCACCATAAATTCAGAAGATTGCAACGTACAACCTTCTAGTGGGCAAGATCTTAAAATCTCTAAGTCATGGACCAGCTAGGGCTGTCACCCACAACTTAGATCTCTCAGGTAGGCAAATCTTGCCAATTACATCATATGCAACTCTTGATAATATGTAATATGCAACTCCTTGCCATGATCACCTCCATGTCTCAAGGTACTAGATCCCATCTAGATCACCTTGTTAAGTCTGACCCAAAGCAAACATGATGAATATGCACCCTGGTAGGGCAGACCCACATATCCATCCTTCACACTTCCACAAGATAGACGGTGCACCACGCTAGGGCGTGCCCACACTTGGTCGATCAAGCTTTTCACGTGTGTCGCATTTGGAAGGCATCTAAAACTTAATATTTAATGAGGGATTTGGTTTTATATACATATACATATCCAATCACCACAATATATAGTATGTATCGTATACATGCTATATCCCCCAGAAGACATGCAAAATGATAAAAGTGATGATTATGGCCATCCTAATGTGATTCCTCGAACCAAGAGGAATCACGGTCATCTAGGTCTACATCACATGCAACTTGTACAAGATGAACTTTGTGCTTTGCCATTCTAGGTTTGATCAACTCATCACATGACTGATCGACTCGCCATCAGGCCGGTCGACTGGGTGCCACCAGCCGATCGGTTGGCTCCTCCAACCGATTAGTTCGCTTGGTCATCGTGCATCTCATCATGGCCGCCACCCGCTCGTCTAGCTCCTCGAACCGGTCGTCAATCGATCGGCTCACTCCTTGAACTGATCATCTCGAACGTCAACCGATCGGTTCAAGCCTTGAATCGATCGTATCAGCTGTCATCAGGATGTCCTCCATTCTTTGACATAACAGGAAATACAATCTATCCTATTTTACATTGTAAAAAGAGAAACATCGAGTTACATTCGAGGGGAGAAAAGGTAGGAAAGAAATATCAAATTATTTCGAGTTACATCAGGAATAGGAGAAGGAAGATCAGTCTGCAGATCGAGATGCAAGCAACCACATACAACCATACACAGATAGGGTTTGTTGGCCATAACCACGCTACACATCCACCACAAAACTCATTTAAGGGTGAAGCGTATCGAGTGCATTAATATTACATATCATATATGCATATTGGGATTTGTGTATTTAGGATTGGACATGCATAAAGTCAATTTTATTCGCATCGTATGCAATAAATAAAGGCTACAAACCAAAATAGATCATATCGATAATCCTAAAGTATAGAGCATTTGACATGGCTCTGATACCACTGTTGGGTTTTAGGGGAGGCAGAGAAGGCAACAGAAACAAAAATTTTCTCCTCCCCAAACCTAGACCAAGCAAATGTGTCAATGTCTATACAATAGGAAAGGATGGTTTGTGGAATCGTACCTGGTCCCGAGGCTTTCTCGGCGATAATACCTCACGGCTTGGACGGTCTTCACATCCAGTCTTGGACTGTGTCTGTACAGCTCCTAGTCGCACCAGGACTGTCGACTCCTGGTCTCACTGGGACTGTCGCGATTGACAGCTGTCCTCCGAGCGGTAGAAATCTCCCGCCTCTAATGTAGTCCACACAGACCACCTGGAACTCCAATATCCTTGTCTCACAAGGAATTGGAAGGAGTCGCACCCTCCTGTTGGAGTACTAGTCACCGACACACTCTCCTACCACCAGTCACTTTCTGTAGTTGTCTTTCCCTTACTATGCCTCCCTTATCGGGTAGCACTTACTCGGGCTCTCTCGGATGCCAAAACCAGAGAGAACGACAACTTTACAGAGTAACTGGTTGCACTGAGTTGTTCTTTGAGAAGCCCCCAATACGCCTATATATAGGAGGGTCATGGGACAGAGTTCTCTATCCCAGGCAATGCGTGACTAAAGCAAGAGTAGATGGGTTTGAGATTTTCCACAAAAACAACCAACTGTGCAACCTGAACCAATCATTTCACAACTGAAACAGTCGATTGGGGACCTGAGCTAGTCGGTTGACACCTAAACCGATCGGTTGGGACCCATGAAATGTTTGGTTCACTTCTAAACCGGTCGGTTCATGGTCCTGGTCAGTTCTCGATTGACTTTTCTTCTTTTTGTTTCTAATTGGTATCAAATACCAATTCTTGGTCCAATCAAATTGGGCAAGTGAAATGAAAAGAAATTTCTCACCAATCATACTTTCCCAACATGCTCGGTTGCATCAGTTGAATCGATTGTTTCAACACTTGAAGCAATCGTTTCACACTGTCCATGAGCCGATCGAATCACCACCTGAGTCGATCGGTTCACCAAGCTAAGCCGATCAGTTCATCACATAAGCCAATCGGTTGGGAGTGCAGATTGTGCAAAATCAGTCAATTGTAGTTTCAATCAATCTGATACTCCAATCAATGTGTCCAACACCTTGAACATTATGAGTGTTTAATTGAACTACTAAACTCCTTTAGTAATCAATCTAAACATTGTTTGTGGACAAAACTCCTCTTCCAGGTTAAATCCTATGTGTGTGACCCTGCAGGTCCATTTCACGTTGGCAGTGAAAGTCCATAACACTTATGACTTTACAAGCAAAGAGCGGTGCCTAGTCACACATCAGTGCTACCCAAGTGAAATAGAAAGTTGGAGAACAAGTTTCAATCCTATAATCCGTGAATGGTGTTACAATGAATGTGTAATTCCTTTGTCACTAGTATCCTGAATGAACTCGAGGCATGGAACAATCATCTTGTCAATGTTCATTCACTTTCTTGATCTCAGAGTAGATTGGAAGAGATATGTATGACATCAATATCACATACTGATTCACACATGTGTGCACGCCTTTCTGAATCCTACTCATCAAGTGGCCATGGATATCAATCTCCCTCAGGAGGGACAAATCCCATATATATCACTCACCCCTCAAAAGCCCCATGTGTCAAAGCAACCCAATCATCACCTTTATAACAACCCATGTTTCTGGATTGCGTTTGCTGATGTCAAAGTGTGCCCAATGACATATGTTGAGTGTAGTGATTTCAAGTCAAAGAATCACACTCACCACCATCACTGTGAGTACTGACTGTGACTACCATGTCATGGTTCCATGTGTCAAACTCACGGTGGGTTTGTCCGGTACACTTGTTCTCTAACAAGTACCTATGTGTTTGGTTTGATATCTCTATGTCATGACTAATGAGATTCTGTCATCAACCAACACCACAATCTAGACTTGTGTGTCATTGTTGTCTATCTACCTTCCACAATGACATCCGACTAGGGACATAACAAGAATGTACAAACTCTTAGCATCCGTATGATCTCATCGTTCAGGTCCTGAACCTGAAAGGATATGTCATTGAGTACTGTCATTCTCTAGATATTCAATATGTTCTATCACTATCTCAAATGACTGAACCAAAAAGAATTGCAAGCTTGCCTTTGATGTTTATCAAATCAATCTTAATGTATCCCACCAATCATCCCATGATTGGCACTCAGGGCATACATACCAACAGACTCCCACTTGCACTATGAGCCAATCACCCTTGAATCATATTCATATTGATCTTCGAACATGTCCCACATGTTACTCTATTCTAGTGCGATCATAGTGAGTAATGGAAACACCTTGCCAAAGTTAGTTTTTAACTACATGTTTCTCATCTCTTCGTTGTACGTCACACGTATGAGATGGAGTTTCCGTAATATGCGATCTAGTATTCCTTTTCTAACTTTTAGCCACATTGCATGATGAAGGATTCCATACTTGTCATCAATGAGCAAAATATCTATAAGTTCATCTCATGAACTTCCAGATCCATATAATATCCACTGTTGTTCTCTAACACATAGATACTCGACATTTTCTTTTAAATGGTTTTATTGGAACACTTCCAATTATTAACAAACTTTCACTTTTATATATCTGTTATATATATTTTGTGATTAATTTTATGTCCTTTCGGAAGTTTGCATCAATGTAACTCTTTACGTTGAACTCTTTCTCATCTCCATAGAATTAGTACTTCTCAAGTACTTATCAAGTTCTCATGGTATTCCAGTAACCCTTACTGAAAGTAGACAGACATCCACTCATCATTTCCCACATACGAGTTTTCAAGATAAGCACATCATATTGCCATGTCCTACATATAAGATGATGAATGCATTTTGTTCTTATCATGTCGATACATGCAAGATAATTGGATGATTACATACATGATAGATCCATATCTATTCTTAGTGTTCCCATTCTTCATAAGAATTGGACACTTGGCCTTGGGATACTAACTCCATGTAACATGGACAAGTTTTCTCCCACTGAATTTGTGCATACTGAACCCTTCAATACATATTGCCAATGTATGCTTTCTCTTTTCAGGTCAAGAGGTTTTTGAGAAATATCTCTATTGATCTCTATTCCTATCACATAGGAAACATCTCTGTCTTCCTTAAAGATAATTTCCACTTTTGGATTTCCATTCAAGAACATTTCCATTTCACATCAACATGTGGAAAGTGAACTTACTCCCATTAAATCACAAATCCCTTCTTTATCTTTGACATATCAGTCAAACCCTTTGACTTTATCATCAAAGTAAAGATCCAATTCTGAGTTGCATATACTCAATCAATCACATTGATTAGTCCATTTTAACTTATAGACTTCATTTTCATTAGTGGATTCATAAACCTTATAGGTTGTGTCACGTACACATCCTTATTTTATTCCTCATAGGAATGCAGTTTTAGTGTCCATATGCCAAATGTCTTAGTCATTAAGTTGAAATCAACAAGCATCATCCTTCTCAAAATGTTATCGATGTATCTTAACACTTAAGATTCATTTGCACTTATGGATTTCATCCAATGGGTGCTACCATCAAGGTCATACCTTATGGTTCACATGGATGTCATTTAGGATGTAATGGTCATAAACCATAACTCAAAATTTGGTTCTTCATATTCATCTAGATAGTTGACTCATCACATGAACAACTCATCACATAGATAAACGAGGTGTATCCGTCAAGGATATAAGAACATACAACTCCTTGTGATTCTTAATGTCCTTTGTCAGTGTAGGGTATTCTTTTATTAAGAAGAATTCAATTATTTGATAATCATTCTCTAACTCCTTAGAGTATGATTCCTTCTTGATTTAGACATCACCATGCCTTAATTATGAGTTCATTATGATACACTATCATAATAACTCATAAGGATCTCAAAAATTTGGTCCAAGTATTTCATTCATTGATCTCATCAAGAATTAACACTTTACCAAATTTGCACTTCATCTATGATAATCTTGAACACTTAAAGATACTCATATTGGTATTTATGTAAACACCATTTGAAGTATTAGCATTTGTTCCAATACGTATGTAAATACATCACATGTATTATACCTAATAGGACAATCATTCTCCCACTACAATTAGTGAATATTGATTAATCATGTCCAAGATATTCATGTCCCTTATTGGTTCTCTAACCAGAAGAGTCTAGATTTATCCATCACATGGAAACTAGAAATGAATTTCTCATGACTGATGCTAATTTGATTGTTTGAGTTATCTATAACTTTTAGGTATTGTTTTATATAATGCATATCAAATACCACAAGATAAACAAGGCATTAACACAAAGATCATATTGAAACATCTCTTTATTAATTGCCATCATTGTCATACAATATGCAAAACTAAAGTGTTTCTATCTATTGGAAAATATGAAATAGTAGTTCATAATTGTATTACATGCCTTTTAGGATGAAAATAAACTAAAGTACTCCTATCTATGACGGCAACACTTGCCCCATTTATTGAGTGCTTTACACTTTACATCTTGGTATCATACACCTCAAAAGTGTTACAAGTTTACTTTCATGACACCTTTAAGTAGAGATGTTTGTTGCCTCCTTCTTCTTTTGTTCTTCCAGATAGAGAGGACAATTCCTTTTCCAATGTCCTGGCTTTTGACAATGGTGGTAATTGCCTTTCTTGGTCATGCCTCCCTTAGCCTTGAGAGCTGAAGACAACTTGGGCTCCTGGCTAGCATCAGAACCTTTCTTAGCTTTTCCCTTGCCCTTGCACTTGGACTTTCCTTTCTTTCTCGTGATCACCATCATATACTTAGGATTGTCCTTCTTCATCTATGTCTTGGTTGTCCTCAACATGCCCAACAACTCTGATCGTGGCCTATCAAAGTTGTTCATGTTGTAGTTCATCACAAACTGACTGTAGGATTCTGGCAACGATTGCAGTATCACGTCAGTAGCCAACTCTTGGCTCAGTGGAAATCCCAGTCTTGTTAGGTTCTCCACATACCCTATCATGTTGAGTGTGTGAGGACCAACTAGATCTCCTTCTGTCATGACACACTTGAACAGTGCCCTTGAGACATCGTATCTCTCTTGCCGTGCTTGATCTTCATACATGTTCCTGAGATGCTGAATCATGTCAATGACACCCATGTTCTCATGTTGTCTCTACAACTCGTGGTAAATAGAGCACAACATCAAGCACTTTACATCAATGACATCATCAGAATTCTTCTTGTAAGTATCCTGTTCTGCCTTTGGTGCATTAGGAGAAGGTTCCTCTGGAATTGGAGTATCCAGGACATAGAGCTTTCGCTCTTGAGTGAGAACAATTCTCAATGTCCTATACCAGTCGTGCAAGTTTGTCCCATTTAGCCTATCCTTTTCAAGGACCGATCACAAAGAAAAGTGATTGTTGTTTGTTGTCATTTGTACTACAAAAGGAAATATGCAATTTTAGTCCAAAAACTCATTTTTTGACTTATTTGATTGATTTGAAAAGTTGATGATATAATTAGGCCTTTAATTAATTATCGCTCCCACTATTTTACTTCAAATTGATAGCCCTCACCACCAATTCAGAAGATTGCAACATACAACCTTCTAGTGGGCAAGATCTTAAAATCCTCTAAGTCATGGACCAACTAGGGTTGTCAACCACAACTTCGATCTCTCAGGTAGGCAAATCTTGCCAATTGCATCATATGCAACTCCTTGCTATGATCACCTCCATGTCTCAAGGTACTAGATCCCATCTAGATCACCTTATTAAGTCTGACCCAAAGCAAACACGATGAATATGCACCCTGTTAGGGCAGACCCACATATCCATCCTTCACACTTCCACGAGATAGACGGTGCACCACGCTAGGGCGTGCCCACACTTGGTCGATCAAGATTTTAATGTGTTTTGCATTTGGAAGGCATCTAAAACTTAATATTTAATGAGGTATTTGGTTTTAGATACATATACATATCCAATCACCACAATATATAGTACATATCATATACATTCTATATCCCCCAGAAGACATGCAAAACGATAAAAGCGATGATTATGCCCATCCTAATGTGATTCCTTGAGCCAAGAGGAATCATAGTCATCACATGCAACCTGTACAAGATGAACTTTGTGCTTTGCCTTTCTAGGTTTGATCAACTCATCACATGACTGATCGACTCGCCATCAGGTCGGTCGACTGGGTGCCACCAGCCGATCGGTTGGCTCCTCCAACTGATCGGTTCGTCTGGTCGTCCTGCATCTCATCATGGCCGCCACCCGCTCGTCTCGCTCCTCGAACTGGTCGTCACTCGATCGACTCACTCCTTGAACTGATCGTCTCGAATGTCAACCGATCGGTTCAAGCCTTGAACCGATCGTCTCAGCTGTCGTCAGGATGTCCTCCATTCTTTGACATAATAGGAAATAAAATCTATATAATTTTACATTGTAAAAATAGAAACATTGAGTTACATTCGAGGGGAGCAAAGGTAGAAAAGAAATCTCGAATTATTTCGAGTTACATCAGAAATAGGAGAAGGAAGATCAGTGTGCAGATCGAGATGCAAGCAACCACATACAACCATACACAGATAGGGTTTGTTGGCCATAACCACGCTACACATCCACCACAAAACTCATTTAAGGGTGATGCGTATCGAGTGCATTAATATTACATATCATATATGCATATTGGGATTTGTGGATTTAGGATTGGACATGCATAAAGCCAATTTTATTCGCATCGAATGCAATAAATAAAGGCTACAAACCAAAATAGTACATATCGATAATCCTAAAATATAGAGCATTTGACATGGCTCTGATACCACTGTTGGGTATTAGGGGAGGCAGAGAAGGTAGCGGAAACAAAAAGTTTCTCCTCCCCAAACCCAGAACAAGCAAACGCGTCAATGTCTATACAGTAGGAAAGGATGGCTTGTGGAATCATACCTTGTCCCGAGGCTTGCTCGGCGACAATACCTCACGGCTTGCGCGGTCTTCACCTCCGGTCTTGGACTGTGTCTGTGCAGCTCCTAGTCGCACCGGGACTGTCGACTCCTGGTCTCACTGGGACTATCGGGATTGATAGTTGTCCTCCGAGCGGCAAAAATCTCCCGCCTCTAATGTAGTCCACACAGACCACCTGGAACTCCAATATCCTTGTCTCACAAGGAATTGGAAGGAGTCGCACCCTCTTGTTGGAGTACTAGTCACCAAAACTCTCCTGCCACCAGTCACTTTCTGTTGTTGGCTTTCCCTTGCTATGCCTCCCTTATCGGGTAGCACTTACTCGGGCTATCTCGATTGCCAAAACCAGAGAGAACGACAACTTTACAGAGCAACTGGTTGCACTAAGTTGTTCTTTGAGAAGCCTTCAATACCCCTATATATAGGAGGATCATGGGACATGGTTCTCTATCCCGGGCAATGCGTGACTAAAATAGGAGTAGAAGGGTTTGAGATTTTCCACAAAAACAACCAACTGCGCAACCTGAACCGATCATTTCACAACTGAAATGGTCAGTTGGGGACCTGAGCCTGTCGGTTGACACCTCAACTGATCGGTTGGGACCCATGAAATGGTCGGTTCACTTCTGCACCGGTCGGTCAGTGGTCCTGCTTAGTTCCCGATTGACTTTTCTTCTTTTTGTTTCTAATTGATATCAAATACCAATTCTTGTTCCAATCAAATTGGGCAAGTGAAACGAAAAGAAATTTCTCACCAATCCTACTTTCCCAACATGCTTGGTTGCATCAGTTGAATCGATCATTTCAACACTTGACGCAATCATTTCACCTTGTCCATGAGCTGATCGCCTCACCTTCTAAGCCGATCGGTTCACCAAGCTGAGCCGATCGGTTCATCACATGAGCCGATCGGTTGGGAGTGCAGATTGTGTAGAATCGGTAAATTGCAGTTTCAATCAATCTGATACTCCAATCAATGTATCCAACACCTTGAACATTATGACATTGAGCTATCAATTAATTGAGTGTTTAATTGAACTACTAAACTCCTTTAGTAATCAATCTAAACATTGTTTGTGGGCAAAACTCCTCTTCCAGGTTAAATCCTATGTGTGTGACCCTGTAGGTCCATTTCACGTTGGCAGTGAAAGTCCATAACACTTATGACTTCACAAGCAAAGAGTGGTGCCTAGTCACACATCAGTGCTACCCAAGTGAAATAGAAAGTTAGAGAACAACTTTCAATCCTACAATCCATGAATGGTGTTACAGTGAATGTATAATTCCTTTGTCACTGATATCCTAAATGAACTCGAGGCACGGAGCAGTCATCCTGTCAATGTTCATTCACTTTCTTGATCTCAGAGTAGATTGGAAGAGATATGTATGACATCAATATCACATATTGATTCACACATGCATGCACGCCTTTCTCAATCCTACTCATCAAGTGGTGATGGATATCAAGCTCCCTCAGGAGGGACAAATCCCAGATCTATCACTCACCCCTCAAAAGCCCCATGTGTCAAAGCCACCCAATCATCACCTTTATAACAACCCATGTTTCAGGACTGTGTTTGATGATGTCAAAGTGTGCCCAATGACATGTGTTGAGTGTATTGATTTCAGGTCCAAGAATCACACTCACCACCATCACTGTGAGTACTGACTGTGACTACCATGTCATGGTTCCATGTGTCAAACTCACTGTGGGTCTGTCTGGTACACTTGTTCTCTAACAAGTACCTATGTGTTTGGTTTGATATCTATATATCATGACTAATGAGATTCTATCCTCAACCAACACCACAATCTAGTCTTGTGTGTCATTGTTGTCTATCTACCTTCCACAATGACATCCGACAAGGGACATAACAAGAATGTACAAACTCCTAGCATCCGTATGATCTCATCGTTCAGGTCCTGAACCTGAAAGCATACGTCATTGAGTACTGTCATTCTCTAGACATTCAATTTGTTCTATCACTATCTCAAATGACTGAACTAGAAAGAATTGGAAGCTTGCCTTTGATGTTTATCAAATCAATCTTAATGTATCCCACCAATCATCCCATGATTGGCACTCAGGGCATACATACCAACAAGGTTGGTACCTTATCAGCCCCCTTCAACTTATTGGGTTCAAGAACAATCTTGTTCACTTTTAGTGTGTTCAAATGACTGTTCACTTTTAGTGTGTTTGATATGTTTATGTTCCAATTCACTTTCAGTGTGTTCAGATGACTATTCACTTTATATGTATTTGACATGTTTATGTTCATGTTCAATTTTAGTATGTTCAGAAGACTGTTCACTTTTAGTGTGTTCGGTATGTTTATGTTGATTGAGTAGGTGCCCTAACAAGAAAGCTTAATCAAGTCAGTAATGCATCTTGAAGTCATGAATAATGTTTAGGTATGTCCATAATGCATCTTGAAGTCATGAAAAATGTTGAAGTACATTCATATAAGTTTTTAAGCTTTATATAAGTTATGTTAATATACATTCTGAAACCCAACTACTTACAAGTGATTTTTCGAATACATGGCTGAGGGCGCAATGCTCGTAGGTAGGAGTAAGTTTAGAGGATAAAGTAATCAGACGTGCAAGGACTAGCTCGAGGATCTATATAAAACTTCAAAACCTGGTGGGACACCATCTATTTGACCCAAGAAGGTTTAACTCGTTCACTATTTTTATCATTTATCATGCTCTTATCATATGTTTCATGAAAAGTATGTGTATATGAGAATCAATGTAATCATATCTTGTTCAAAGTTATTTTGCATTATTGTAATGAATAATATATGCATTTTGTGACGATCCCCAAGTGTGATCTTTATGTTTCATGCTTCCATCATGTTGTTTTATTGATTGCACTTGGGGAATGGTACAAAAGCGGTATTAGAGAAATAATATAGATGGCCACCAGGAAACATTCTCACATTCTTATAGTCTTCACCTCTTAGATGAGTCCTAAATGTAAGACCTAGTGAAGTCAGACCAAGTATTAGTAATAAGATCCTCATAAAGGTCTAGGTTTGTGTTATCTTTATCCACATATGTAATGAATCATGGGAGTTTGTGGATATAGAAACTCAAACTCGTGGGGTTGTTATACCATAGACCAAAGGCCTACCTTTCTAAGAAGATAATCAAATAGAGATCAAGTTGGATGAAATATCCAAGAAGTCAGAATTGGGGATGATGGAAAATAGTGACTTAATGAGGAAGATATCTTTTTGTTAGTAATAAGATCCCTCAACATTAGTACATGTCCAACATTAATATACATCTATCGAATTCTACTTTCCCAAATAATGATTTTGGATCCACATTTCATGATGGTTTTAGCATTTATCTTCAGCACTTTAGTTTTCATCGGAAAGAAGAAAAAATATATTTTCTTATAGATAATATATTATAATGTTTTCAAGTTTTTTGGAAAGCCTTTGTTCTCAAACTCTTATGATAGAAGAAATGAAATACGTATTTTATCTGGATTTTTTGTTTCCTAAATCAAAGTTTTTACATATAGAATGGAAGATCCAAAGAGGGATCAAATTAGGGTTAAGTGTCAATGTCTAATGGGTTTTGAGTGATGACTTTATAGATCAGAGTATGTCCTCTTTCTTTGTCAATAGTATGTGGTATGGGACACAAATAAATTGAGAACCTTAGAGGATATATTTTGAGACACATAAAGTAATTAGACTAATCTTCTTTCTTCTAGTGCTTGTTGCATGTGACACTTGTACTAGGGGATGTTGGGAATGAGTATAATGTGATATATCTTCTCTAGATAGATATAATTACGAGTGTGTGTCAAGAGTTGACATAAATAGTTAATGTTAAGAACCCATATATGTGGTCACCTGAACCTTATGGTCCTAAAACTATGAAGGAGTTCACAAATCATGGTTGATAGTAGATTCTTTGGTATAAAGAAAAAGAATAATGGACTAAGCATAAAAGGTTTATCGGTGCACAATACACTAAAGATGCAATAGTAAGGATACTTAGTATACATGTTCATATATTAATGCATGATCTAGGACATCTAGAAATAGTTGAGGAATGTTGAGAATTAAGTCATTCATGAAAAAGAAAATAAATTATATTTCTTAACAAGTAAGGGAATCTGTGTAAGTATAGTAATGAATGATGCCGGACCTTAAGGTTTTATAATCACATGAGATTATAGGCTTTGAAATTCATAAGTACATTGAGGACTTATTGGTAATACCTAGGGAGCCTAACCTTGGAAGAAAGGGTATAATATTTTGTTTTGGAAGAACACCCTAATATGTTTTTATATTTCTTTTAGGTGTGGAAAGGATCATGAACACCCTAAAAAAATGGTTGAGTTGAGTTCAAACGAGATTGTGTTTCTTACTTGTGCAAAATCGGTGTACTTTTATCATGAAACATACTAAGGGAATTAACCTCTAAAGTAAATAAATATAAAAACATTTCACCAATGTGAATGTTCTTGTTCATATTTAACATTTATGACCAAAACATTCTAGCATGTGTCTACATCATATTCGTGAATATAAGTGCTTATATGAATGAAAAATCAAAAAGTTGAAGTATATGAAAACAAATTGTATTTAGGACTCCACCCTAGTTTTCATTTATAGAACTATGTGGTGGTACTCGGTCTTCATAGTCGTCAAAATCATCTAGTAGGGATATATCAATTTATGTTTAAGGCAGCTCACATCAGATGATGGAGACCAACCTATTTTTATGTGCACCATGTTGTGTATTAGACCAGATCAGTTCTAGGTATAGATCCATTAACATAATTCCTATAAATATTTTGTAATGAGAAGATACACCTTTAAATCAATTTGAGGAAGCATGGGCATAGATGTTTCATAATGTAAATTTTTTTAAGTGAAAGTTTTATATTAATAAGGATATGTGAGGATGCCCTAAGAAGTGTGATGTTTAGAGACATACTTTGAAGGAGTAGATCTTATCCTTAATGGTTATATGATTTACGTCTTGATGTAAGTTAAATCTTTTCTTACTAGGCATAAGGAAGATTAGGGAACCCTTTATGTGGTTGAATTTTGGTTCTAAGGAAGATAACTTGTCATATGTTGATTTATGATTCATCTTTTGTTTTGACTTTGGGGATGATACATATATTATGCTTTGGGTCTAAGTTGCAATGAGATAGTATGATGATGAGTAGGAGTATCCACTATACCTTTTAGGGTTATACCTGAATGATGTTATTTTGATTAATGATGCATGATATATTCTGGGGTGAATTGTGTGGTTGTTTGGAATAGTGGTTTAGGATAACAATAATATGAGGTTGTCATGATGTTGATATAAAGTAGAGCCTAGAAAGGTGTTTTGATTATATTTCATTTTGTATACGTAGGGATTAAATGGTTATGTGGTAAAATGGTGACCACAAATACTTTAGGGTTATATAGCTAAGAGACCATGGTACAATGGAAAAAGTTATTATGAGTAATGTTAAGAAAATAATGTTTACTTGGTGACCTCCAAGGTTAACGGGTACCTCGTGCAATGAGGAATTAGGTGCAATAAGCTCTTTGGAGTAATGAGCACTTCGGTGCAAATTTATGTGGAGAAATCATATTTTGTTGACTCATTAATTAAAGTTATAAGGTCAGTCTAATAATAATGCATGTCCAGAGTAGTATCACATGTAATGCTAGAGATACTAGTTGAGAGTAATGTTTTTATTCAAAATTTCAAAGAATCATCCTAATAACACATGTGGATCATAATGGTTACTCTTGACCTTTAAATTTGGTTCTATTTAACCTTAAATTGTACTTAACATGAGCAGTGGAGTTGTATAATGAGACCAAATAGTAAAATTTGAACGTGTTGGAGTCCTTGGTATGCACATATTAAAAGACATATTGAGTTTTCAAATATAGTTACCAATCCTTATAGGTGCATCACTAGAGTATATCCCTTAAGTTATCCAATGCAACTACAAGTATGAAGAGATTATTAATCCTTGAAATTTTGAGGACAAAACTTTTATAAGGAGGGAAGAATTGTCACATCCTTAATTTTTTAATGTAATTTCATATATTACATACATATATTCCTTTATTAGATCAAAATGCCTAAAGTGTTATGTATGCCTTTTGAGGATATAATAAGTGATATAACTAATGTTATATTAAATATCATACTGGTACAAGAAAAATGGCTAATTTTTAGCTAGACAATGTTAATCCTACGATCCAGTAGGAATTATGGGGGTTTAAAATTAATTAAATTATTTAAGAAATCTAGTTGAGACATTTTGGAATCTTAGCCCACAATAGTGTTCCATAAGGTATGGGGAAACTATGGTTAAAAATTGAAAGTATTTTGACCCTATCTGACCCCTCAAATGATTTTTTTAGATTTTCATTTAGTTAGGACTTATATAACCCTAATATATGTTTCAATGGTAGAGATTTCATAAGGTCAGGTTAGATGTTATGTCACATAGATATATTTTTAGATTTTTTTTCTTCTCGCCCAACGTTTTGATGTCACATTCTCTTTTATAGTTGAATCTGCTCCTGACCACTAGATAGGAATCTAAGGGAACACCCTCATCTCCCTCCTCTCAAGCACGACAGTCCAGGCGAAATAGTAACCCCGATGGTCTGGACTCCCTCATTCCTTGACTTCCTTGGAAATCTAGTAGGCATCTATGGAATCTAGGAGTCCTAATGGATTCAGGAGGAGATTTTGAGCTTATAAATACCTAATATGAAACCCTAACCCTCCTTCCAATGGAAACATCAAATCCTCAGTGATGACCTTTCTCAACTGAGTTTTCACAATCAACTCCCTAGGCGACGATGACCTGGCGTTCCTCCCCCTAGATAATCAGAAAGCCGCTCCATATCATTGGAAATGTGTTTCCACACTCAATTTTGGTTGAAGCTCCCTGAGATGCCACCATGGATCTAGTCTTCATTGCCGGCAAAGGAAGCATGGTATGCTAAGCTCCGATAACCCTGCCTAAATTTAGAGCAAGGTAAGCTTCTATGATTCCTAAACCTTCATTATGTATCTCTAGTTTGATGCAAGATGCACCCAGGTGATGGGTCAACAAATGACCACCTCGTCAGAGAATGGAAGACCTTAGAGCCCTATCTGAGTTGACTTCCACCCATTTTATATATGGTTCACCTACAAAAAGTTTTGACATACCTTCTAGTTCTTTGTTTTTGATTATTCTCTATATTAACATCTTGTTCTAGTTGAGCATTGTTGCTCTATTTTGGCCATAGTGGCATGTTCATGCCCGAGTTTCATGCTTGTTCGAGCTCTGTCTAAGGCTCATCGAGATTGTGGGTTGATGGTGGAACCATTAGAGATCTTCTCCAACACCCAAGTCATAGGCGTAGCAAGTTCAGACAGGCGTTCAACGAATCAAAGCCAGTGAATGAACGAGGAAGGGCAATCGTAAAGAGCAAAGTCCCCTAAACAACCCAGAATAGGCCATGTTTTCTGCCCTTCCCATGCTTCAGGCGAGTGGCCAGTGCGATGACTTGTAGAAAGAAGCATGGGATTGGGGGAGAAAGGGGATTCGATGTCCCTATATGCTTATTAATCATGTGTCACGTGTTGATATAGTTCAACTTAGGTCTTAGTAGGTTTCTAATGATCGAATGTGTGGTATCAAACAAGCTATTATTACAAAGATGCCCCCTATAACAACTATGATTCATGATTTAAATCAAAGGGTCTCTTGAACTTTTGATTTTGATTTATCTAGATATGAATCAAACTGCATTATGTGAGTTGTGATTGGTTGATACTAAGAATTTCATGTCATTGTATTAGTTTGTCATATGGGGTCAAGTTATGTATGTATTTTGATTAGTTTTTTGAGATCTAGACATTGGGCTAGGTTGGAAGTCATGATTTTGACTCTGACTTCTCAGATTTCAAGACTAAACCTAATTAGGGTTAATGAGAAAGTAATTATGGTTTTGGGCTATAATTATAGGAAGGTTAAAGTTTCAGATCAAGAGAATCTAGGAGCAAGTGTTCCTATTGAAGTTAGGTAAATGGTCCATGCCTTGAGTTTCAATTTATAATATTCATTCAGTTTTGTTCACTTAATCATGTTTAAAGTTCATGTTACATATCTTATCATGTGAACAATGTAATGTTGTAAGAGGTATTTATCTATGCACATCTTATTAGATTTACTACATACATGTTATATGTTCATATTAGATAGTTTAGAAGAATGTACCTCTTCATCTTTAAGACAAGTAAGGAAAATATGGGTAAAAACCCTAAGTAAGATAAGATCAAATCAGTTAAAGAATTTTCCTTTCATATTTTAGATGAGTAGTTTGATTATGGGTAGAAAACCCTATGTAAGATAAGTTCATATCAGACCTGATTAATAACATATAATTAAGCCCTACTCATGAACTCTTTTATGGAAGGTTGGTGCCTTATGAGCCCTCTTCATTTTATCAGGTTCAAGCCCAATCATGTTCACTTTCAGTGTGTTCAGATGACTATTCACTTATAGTGTATTCGGTATGTTTATGTTCCTTTTCACTTTCAGTGTGTTCAGATAATTGTTCACTTTTAGTGTGCTCAGTATGATTATGTTCCTGTTCATTTTTAGTGTGTTCAAAAAATTGTACACTTTTAGTGTGTTCGATATGTTTATGTTCATTGAGTAGGTTCCCTAATAAGAAATGTTAATCAAGTGAGTAAGGCATCTTGAAGTCATGAATATTGGTTAGGTATGTTCACAATGCATCTTGAAGTCATGAATAATGTTCAAGTACATTCATATCAATTTTTAAGTTTTATTTAAGTTATGTTCATATGAAACCCAACCAATTATAATCAATTTGTTGAATGCATGGCTGGGGGTGTGATGCCCGAAGGTAGGAGCAAGTGACCGGCCTAAATCGCGCATCCAAAAGGAGCGGATTTGAAGTACTCAGACTTTTAAAATATCTGACTCTTAGGCCCCCGCAACGATGACGGGGTCCGAAGTAGCAATCGGGGTCGAACCACAGGGACAAGGGTGGTAGTGTTAAGAACACATAATTGACACTCTACACTCCGGTAAGGGTAGGGTGAGGATAAAGTTCCCAAAGGGAACGACGGGTGAAGATCGATAAAATAAAAGAAAACTATCTCCAACTGGAGTTACAAGGAAAAATAAGATTTTTGGCATTTATCAGTTTTTAGGGTTTTAGCACAACAGAACCAGAGGAGATAACACAATCGCCTTGGTAAGGAACCAAGGAGGAAAACTTCGGTATAACAAGCGGTAGTAGGAACATCCAGTACCCCTTCTCTCGAAGAGGGTACCTCTAACTAAGCACCAACACCCTCTCTCAAGGTTGCTGGACTTGGGTTAGAGTGGAAAGATAATTGAACCAACTCCGATCCTGGGTACTCTCATACTCCCTCATCAGACCAAACACTAGAGTCACAACCTGTCTCTCGAGGGAGTTGCAATGGCAAACACAGTTTGATAGCTAGTCAAAACATGATCCAAGCATACATGCTAGAGTTCGGATGCTAAACGAAGTAATCATCCCACAAAAAGGAACCAAATATAAAGTCAACAGATATTTAAAACTCCTCTTATTCCATTAGCATAATCATTATATAAAAGGGGTTTGGTTACATTGCGTAAATAAATAAAGTAAATGATTGAAAAAAGAAAGATAAGTATCACCTCCTTGATTTAGGAGATCGAAAAGCAGCGGCAGATCCCTAAGGTCCCTCTAGTCTGATACTGGACAGAAGCCTTGCCCGATATGCCTATGTTGGGAGGAGTCCCATGATGTGTAGATGTATCGATCAAAGTGCTCCCGCCCAATACAGTCATGTCGGGATACCACCCTCTCGAGCGACAAACCGTGACTGTCGATTCGTATCAGTCTTGGTATCGTGTCACGATAGAGACCACTTAGAGTATTGGGTCCTTCGTATCAGGAGGCCTTTCTGGTCGATATTGGGGATGCTGCGACGATCGGGATGGATTCTAAGTGAACCATTCCCACCCTCTTGGGTCGGGGAAATTCTCACCTAGTATCGCCCGGTACACCTCTGGGACGCGACACGCTAGCTCCAGGTGCTTTCCAAAGTTAGCTTTCACGAGATTCTGACCATTCCCATCGAGGTCCTGTAGGTGCTATTTATAGGTAGCGGTTGGAAGAACTTGCGATCCTCCGGGAGCCACGTGTCCTCTATTGGCTTTATTAGCACAGCTCCAGGAACGCTCGACGTGTGTGTTGCCCGGTACAATGCGCGTTGGTCAGTAAGCATATCGGGTATCGTGATGGGTGGGCACCTGCCAGTGGGTGGCTTGTATCGCGCGACACTCTTCAGTAGTCGTGGTGAGTACAGCTCCCTGTCGGGTAGGCGGCATGTCGCCCATCAGAGCCTTCTTGCGTAGCAAACTCATGTCGTGCATCATCCGTATCGGGCTGATGCGGTGAGGTGTGAGTGTATCGGCTGACTGGTCGATGCGGGTAAAACACGTTCATGGGCGGGGATGGGCTTTTTGCTGATTTTGAGTGGAAAACATCAGGAAAACTCTACAAAAGATGATAAAAGGAGATAAGAGTGTAGCGTGGCCTGTTTATTCAAAAACATGACAAAAAGGAGAGGAAAATAGCTTAAAAGGGCAGTTTTAACAACGAAATATGGGTCATAAACATCACAAAATTTGGTGTTATCAACTCCCCCAAACTTAGCATTTTGATTGTCCTCAATCAATCTTTTAAAACTTTGTTTGTGATGTATCTTCTTAACCGATATAGTCTTCAGACAAAGGGTTTGAGCGAGTATTGAGATGTCTTAAAGAGAATATTGCCCGACCATGAATCAATGGACTTTACCTTCCCTACCTTATTTAAGCAAAAAAATTCTCCACAGTTTCGACAAGACTTGGGTGCATGATTTCGAAGTTAGCTTTCACACCAAACAACTTTTGGGAATAGAAAGTTGTTTGTTTGGGTAGGCTTAAGGCTTTCTGGATTTTTCTTGTTTCCCATCAGTCCATCCAGGTACATGTCTGTTAGTCGGCGAGTGGTCCCTACAGTCCAAGCCAGTTGGCTTTAGAGAAGTGATTTTACATCCTACGTACCACTTCCCCGGATCATCCATGCCTAAAGATGGGTACTTTTGGAAAACAAGTGTGTGTATATATATATATTTTCATTTGGCACAACTCTCATGCTTTTATTCACTCTCATAAGGCTATTCTCTCTTTTTGGGATTTTGTTGGGTAAGGGAAAAGAAGAGAAATTTTTGATGTTTGGGCAGCTTTTTCCTTCTGTATGCACGTCTCTTAGTTGTTGCGAGATTATTTTTCAAAATTTTTGGCGTGGAAAGTCATAGTCTTTTGTTGTTTGAGGCTACATTTTTGAAAAGACATAACAAAACCTACATCTCTTTGGACACAGAGAAAACAAACTGGCAAGAAGTTGCATCAGGTTTTTACTATAAAGTGTCTTTGTACATATGTATAGGGAAAAAACAAGCAAAATTTTTGTATGAGGCATGTATATATATGTACACATGTTATATAAAAAGGAACAAAAAGAACAAAAGGGGTGAAGTTCGAAGGACTTTTAGTACCTCCCTCACTGGTACATAGAATCCCCCCCTAAACTTACTCCACACTCTATCCCAGAGTTGTGAAGTAGATCGGGTAGGGGTAATGTTTACTCCATGAGGGTTAGCTGGTGAGTGTGCCTTTGCTAGATAGAAGCTCCCACACATATTCTCCGTGTTTGTTGTGGTAGTCGATGTGGTGGAGCTAGTTAGGCATCTCTTCATTTGATATCCATTCCAGCACGAAGATGACATAGTCGTTGGATAAAGGAATTTGTTGTAGACTGCGGTGGAAGAACTGAAGCGTGTGCCATTTGCTAGCTGTTGTCTCTAGGAATGGTTGTATCAGCATTGCCACCTCGTCGTAGTATTTTCATACTAAGTGCTCAAGGGATGTCAACATTGTTGATGTACAATGTACTGGATGATCTTTGTTGCTGTCTGAACTGTTGTAGAAGATTCTTGCTCGTTGTCGAGTGTACATCGTCAGGAGCGTCCAGTGGTTGTAGTGTAGGATAGGTAGGAAGATGATGCGCGGAACTCTGTACTGCAACTCTGCCACAAATGATTGCTTTGCTCCTGACTCATCGGCAAGGTAGATGCCATTGAACAACATTGGATGGGCTTTGTATGCGTGTTCAAACTTCTTTTGTATTATTTGGATGTAGGCGTCCGCCACTGATATCGCCAGACATCCTTCTTCTTTTACCATGTCCCTCAAATCGTCGACTAGGACTATGACACTACCTGCCTCATAGATGACGTCTGTGGGGGTAGAGTCTGCTAACTTCAGAAGAACTTCATTGACATGTTGCTGTGTGAGCATAGAACATGAGAAACAGTCGAAGTTGTTGATCATTTCTTTTGAAGTGTCGGGCAAAGTGGGGTCTTCAATTCCGCATACTTCTCACAAAATTTCTAACCGCTTGCCCACCCCATAGGCATTTGCTTCTGTCTCGGCTTCTACTTCTGGAGTGCTGCTGGGTTGTGATGATTCATCTACATTGTCACTATTCAGCAGCTTGTCTGGTACCCCTACGTCTCGGAAGTAGTGCTTGTCTTTCATCATCAGCAGAGAATAGGTGCTACTAAGTTGAAAGAAGTCTTGCCACTGGAGGTGCCTTATATTTCCAAATATGTTGAGCAACTCCATGGCGCGCAAGATGACAAGTGCGCTATTCCCACTTCCTGATTCTGCTTGGACGGGGAAGTCTCTGATAGAGAAGAAGTTTGAAATGTCATTGTGACGTTGGACTCCCTGCTTGATAGCTCGGAGAAGATGCATTGGTAGAAGCATGAGATGTTTATCTTCTGGGTGACTGAAGATAAGTCATGAGCGTGACACCTCCTCGTTGCAATAGATGAACAACTGGACATCATGGTTTCGGAGGTCTGCCATGTATAGGAACTAGTTGTTCGGGTGCTTGTATGGGGCCAACACGACATTCGTGTTGTGTTCTTCAATATGCCGCAGCATGTTGGCCACCGCAATGGAGTCTGGTACTCCCATCATCAATCTTCTCGCCAAGGTCAGGTGGCATTGTATATCGTCTGCCGACCTGTCCTGGTGTTGACGTTCTCGATGATTGCACCCTTTAGGACCCTGAACAACTTTTTCTCGATGATGGTTGGGGAGCGGAATAAGATTCTAAGTGTTCCCCGTTGTACTAAAAAGTTGTTGTCGCTCCATATTTCTTCCTCTTCATCACCCTACGACCTCAGGACCTTATTAAGAAGCTTTTGGTCCATGATCGACAGGTATCTGATGGCCCTTCTATCGAAATCTGCCATCTCAAAAGAATGTATCTCTGACGGCGTAGAGAATTCATCTATCATCAATCTTTTTCCTCTGGGGGGTATCTTTGGTTAGTAGCTTCAATGTCCCCCCCCCATCTCCTCTGACTCATCAGAAGAATTCTCCCTGATGTTGACTAATTCATCATTTTCTTCCACTTCATCAAGGGAGGTGGAGGGAGCGATGTCATCAATGCCTCGGGATCTCTCCTGTCCTGCTGGAGACCCGTCGGCAGACTTGTGTGTCCTCTCTTTGTCGGGCATTGTAGAAGGCCCGCTCGAAGAAAACAACGCACCATAAGTGGAGGGTGCGGATGAGGAGGGTGTAGAGACTGAGCCTGGGGGCGAAGGAGACCGTCTCGGTTGCCTTGGGCACGGATGATCGTCCCCCCTGTTCAGCCTCTCCTCAATCATGTCAAGACGCTGGAGGGCCTGCTATAGTATGGCGTTGAGTTCCTCTAGTTGGCCGAGTAGACCAACTAGAGTCAGCAGTTGCCGCTCCTAGTTATTCAGTCTCTTCTGGAAGATAGTAAACTTGTAGGCTAGCGAAGTAAAGGTATCGGAGTGGCTTTCTATTACCTCCCGCAAGTTATCGAGTTCTTTCCCCAGCATATGTCTGAGTGACGGAGCGGCTCCTATAGATCTCCCTCTCATCCTCGCGACACTTCTCCTGCGTGAAGTTCCACCCAACGAGTGTGTAGCCGCACTCGGGGTAGTGTCAATCTCGACTGTTTGTGAGGTCGTTGCTTCTGGGTGAGGCGTCAGCACTTGCATGGCTAACTTCGCCTCTCTATTTTTGGCAACTTCCTCTGCAGCAGCCACCGGGGACACCGGCGGCGGTGACGGCGTAGGGTGTGCATCTCTGAGCTCCATCTCGAGGATCTCGGCGAACGCCCCATTACTAGTGCTCGACTGCGCTTCTTCTTCTGCCACTAAGGCCAACACAGAAGACTCTGGAGCTACGACTGTCTCTTCCGTGACAGCTTCCATCGTGGCTAGTGCAGTTGTCGCAGCACGGTTGTCTCGGCGACCTACAAGATCGATGATACCTCTTCAGATGCAGTAAATGTTGTTGTGGTTGCGGCCAGTATTGTAGGAGCGATGACAGCTCTATTAATTATTGTCTTCGGTGGCTCTGGAGTAGTGAGCGGCTCAGTAGGAGTTGTGGAAGATTTGTCCTGCCGAGTGTCAAGAGGAATTGGTTCTCCTCTTGCAGCCGCCCTCTCTTGTATATTGGTGGTGGTGGCGTAAGCGGCTTCGACTGCCACCGCTTCAATCTCTGCGCTGGTGAAGACCAAATTTTCTGCGTCGTAGTTGGCACATGTAGGAAGCGGAAGGAGGGTGTTTGTTCTTGTGAATTTGTAGAAATAGCTCTGACCCTCCTTCTTGATTATTTTGTCCCTCATGAGGAACTTGAGGTCGATCTTCTCATCACCCCTTGTCCTCGAAAGACTGCGTGGTTCCTTTGGGTACCCTAACCCGACTACAATTAGATTGATCATGCCACCCATGCAGTACTCCTTGGTGGCATCTTTTATGGGGTGCAGCCTATTCAACAAGAAGTGTCCCAGGTTGACCACCTTGCCCTCCATCATGTGCCACATGAGATGGAGTTCTTCGTTGTAGATGTTGCTTGATTTGTTCTTGCTGAGGAGAAGGCATACCAAGAACTTGTGCACTATTCTCCAAAAGCAGGAGTGCACCGCCGCCACCTTGCTTCCTGGCTTGAATGATGACTCGTCGGTCAGCCTTCTCCAGAGCTCCACGAGATTGAACCCGTCTCCTTCGGTGATCCTGGCACCGTTGTTAAGCAATTCCTTCTCTGCCTCACTAGAAGAGAAGATTTCGTTGAGCAGCTTCTCGGAGATGATGTGCTCGACATTGTATAGCTGCCCATGCAGTCTGTATGCTCTGCCATATTCTTTGATTTCCTTCGGTTTATTCTACACCCGGCAGAGAGATGACATGAACTCCCTGGTGAGTTCAGTGTAGGAGGTGGAGTGGCTGAAGTAGATTTTCCTCAGACCTGCTGCAGCTAGGACATTTTTCAGCCTGTCAAAAATGCCTAGTTGTAGGAAGGACGACTGGTGGCAGAATCTACTCAGCTTGTAGATTGTTGTTGCTAGTTCTGAGTATTGACGCCCGTGCTCATTGTCTCTAGCCATGAACCTGCCTGGTGTGTGATCCACAGGTTCTGTCACTGCGGTTGAAACTGTTGTTGGAGCCGTTACTTCTTTGGTCCTTGGTCTCTTTTCGGCTGTGGATGGCCAGGCTGCCTCGGGGTTTGGGCATTTCTACCCAACTATCGTAGCTCCTGTTGTGGCCTCGGCATCAATCCTCTAACCGTGTTCGTCAACTTGAACGATGGTTTGCTTGGTATGTGCCATTTCTATTATCATAAAACAAGTTTATTAAGCATTTAAATGTTTCACCTTACCCGATATCAGGTAAGGTAAAAATATAAATGTAATATCAGTTTCTAAAAGTAAAATTGATTGCATGATAAGCTGAAAGGGTCGGCTCGATACAAGAGCTACCTGACACCACCACTTCGGGCTTCAAAACTGAACGATATGATGCTCACCCTATATGCATGTATCGGGCGATACGAAGTTTGGCTCAAAATCGCCATAGGTTCATCGTGAGACACTGGGCGTCACCACGAACGAATATCATTCCTGATACGATCACCTTGAAAAAAGGTGTCACCCGTCAGAAGAAACATGTGAGGCGATACAAGACTGGGTGACACGAGCAAATCCGAATGACATTGCCATTGCCCGATACACTTAAAAGTTCAAAGTGTGTCGGGCGACACAGCCACGCGATGCGAAGCGCCCGATACGGTTGCTCGGAAAAAGGTGTCGCCTGACAATAGAAACACGCGAAGCAATAAGACAGGGCAACACGAACCCTTCCAAATATAAGGTATCAGGAAAGTGCACGTTATAGATGTGTCGTGTGACATGGTCAAAAGGTAACACTGCCAACAAAAGTGTATCGGGCGATACAAGGAAATCCGTAAGTCTAATACGAAAATGCGCGACATGAGGGTCATGTCGGGCAAGCCAAATGATACGGTTGTCGTGTTATACCTTTGTTATCTGAGGATAGCTTGCACGACATGGGAGCGGAAGCTAGGTGGCCGGTACTAGAGAGAAAAGAGAAATTACTGCACGATACAAGAGTAGGTCGGGAGTAAATGCAGTTGCCCGACACAGTTAAACCTGAATTACTTTATATAACAATCCAGGTCGGGGGTAAAATGGGTAAAACTGGGGCACGTGTCAGCCAATGAGACAAATCATTCCCGAGACAAGCAGTAAAATCAGTCCCATCCATCAAATCAAGGGTCATTACTCATGTCGCTCGACATGGATGATCGCAGCTTGGTGTATCGCCCGACATGGCTTATTGTTGAGGTGTAATGCCCGATATGATGTCGCCCAATATGGGCGTGCTCTGCAATGCGCTCGAGTTCTTTTGCCCGATACTGGCCAGGGAGCAAGGTATCTTTGCCCGATACAGGGCTTCAGAACAAGACATTTGATGAAAAACTAAAAATAACGCGAAGGAAAAAACAATCGATGGGTAAAACATCAATGGCCTAAGGTGAAGTTCCCGACCTCATATAGCATTACTCATCAACGCTCATAAAACCAAGTGGTGGCCCATAAAATAGAAGTTTCAGAGCATGTGACGCATGCGCTGACTCGGGCCTTATTACAATCATAATGTTCATAATGTTTTTCTTGCAAGAAAGGAAATAACGTCCTATTCTAGGAAAAGTAAAAACTCGGGCTGCCTCCGGAGGAGCGTTGTAGTTAGCATCGTCAGTTTGATAGCTTTAGGTCCTTCACTTTACGCTTTTAGTTGTTTCCGCATCCTGTAAACTTATCTCCATCCTTCTCACGAACGCTTCCACTACTACAGAAATGGCTTATAATGTCACTTTTCAAGGTGTTGGTTGTATACATAAACGGACACCTAAACTCTACAGTGTCGGTTTATAACATAAACCGACATACAATCTGTGAAGGTCGACCAGACACGGGTACCGCTTTTATTAAGTGTCAGTTAATTAATAAAAAACCGATACCTAAAATCAACCGCCAAAACCAAAATTCCAGCGAAAAATTACCTCCAAAATTTGACATATGTCGTCGGTTCATAAATAAATAACCGACGACTAAAGGGTATTTGCGAGACAGGAATAGTTGTCGGTTGTCCTTTAGTTAAAAACTGACGACTATAATCTGGTATTGGTGCCGGATTTTGGAAAAGAACTGACACACTTGGTTTATTTTTCGGTTTTTTAGAATAACCGACGCTTATTGTCAACTTAATAGCTCACCAGCACGAGCTTCTCTTCCCCTTTCCCTTTTTCATTCTCGATTTCAGTTAGGTCCGGCGATTTCTTGCTCGCCCTCGCCGGTCGTTGCTCCTCCTCCGCCACTGTCGTGCTCCTGCTCCCTTCTCCGTGCTTACCGGCGGCCGTGCTCCTGCTCCTGCTCCTGCTCCTGCCCTCTGTGCTCACCGGCGGCCGTCCGTGCTCCTGCTCCATGCCCTCGCCGCCGCTGCTCCGTGTCCTCGCCGGCTCTTCTCCTCTCTTTGTCGCCGCCTCCGCCAGTGGCTGATGTGCTTCGGCCGCTTCTCTCCTCTACCCTCAAGGTATGCCTGTCTGCCCTACCTTCTTCCTTCTTCCTCTGCTCTGGCGTCTACTTGGGCGGTGCCAAGGCACGCCCAAGCAGCTGCTGGGCGTTTTTTTTAAGTTATTTACTTATTTGTGTTTAGTGTTTAGGTACTGATTTTGTGCTTCTACTGAGTTGAATCCTCTATTGTCTATACAATACATGTAATTTTTGATCAAGTGATGATATGTAAATGTAGAAATAATTAAGTTAGTAAGGTATTAATGATAAGTTTACTGTAATGTGATGCAAAATAGTTATTGTATCATGCATATCTTAATACTTTTTTGTTTTATAGTTTTATAGGGCGTTTTATGTGTGACAAGTCTATTGTTTAATAGTTTAGCTATAATCATTGTTTTATAGTTGTGTTATAAAGTATTTGGGTGTTTAGTATGGTTCCAAAAAGTATAGTATATATATGCATACATGTGCATTTTTTTATAAAATTGTATAGAAAATCAAAACCCATTCTTGGTGAGAATCCTAATCACCCTTCTTGCTTAATGATGAACTGTAATGCACACATGTGACATGCTTGGAATGTAAATGATGAACTTTTCCCTAAATTTCCAATTGTCGCCTACTTGTCTGTCGCCACTACCGAAAGGTATGCTTCCTCCCGTACTGCTCTACCACAGTTGTCTAGTTGTGCATACCTGCGAGTTATCGGGAACACCTAAATGAATGTCTAACACCTAAATGAATATCTAGTTGTGTATTTTCCTAGTATCATGAAAGATTATCAATCGTGTGTATCACATGGGATTCTTATCTCAACACAATGGACTACAATATATGCATCTAATGCCATAAATGGAAGACTTGAATGTTATAAAATCCCATCAAAGTAGGTAGAAACAACTTATATATATTTAGATCTTAATAATTCCATGAAGTGCACATTATCTTACTCAGGAAAAGTATGTGTATAATGTAGGATTAGTTCCATATAATGGTTCTATTTTAGTAAGCACCTAGAAACCCGTCCAGGATTTACTCATTAGGAGTAAATCTTGGATAGTCCCCAGTTTGGGACTGTTCTTGAACACCTAATCTCACTTAGGATGTAAGTGTATAATGTGTATTGGGTTTTCGAGAAAATTTCGGTAGAATTTCCTCCTTTGTTCTCTAAGTACATATGTAGACTTCTTTTCAAGCTATCATGTCTACCATAATAAAGTTGGTTATGACAAGCAATAAAAGGTTAACTGATGTTATACATCTTTTTCTGAAAATATATAACATCGTTATATGTACTTACACTTTGTTAGTACTAATATTATGCAGTCTTTGTCCACCCATAACAGTCACTATGAACTGGGCCTCTATGTCAATGTTAATGTTCCCTATTGAAGAACAATTGGACATCATCCTAGATGATCGTTCCTTAAACCAATTGGTCATACCCAAACAATGGCGTTTTCTAAAAGGAAGACACTACATGCCTGGTAAAGTGACCCTAACTTTTGGCAATTATTCACATGTTATCGAGGTTGAGTATGATTTGGCGGGAAATCTTGTATCAAAATCCGGTTGGCATGATTGGATTGGAGAGATGCATGTGGTCTGTTGCAACAGGCTGTTTCTCCGTCCAGTTGGTCATAATTCCATCAAAGTTTGGATAACCAACAGCAACTGCGAGACCCCCGATCATCTTTTGCGGTATGAGCGCACGACGTCGGATATCATCTATGAGGAATCTGAATTTGAGGCCCCTATCAGTTCAGATTCGTCTAAATACAGTGAGGAGCTTCGTGACACAGCTTCATCATCAAAAAGACCACGGTAAGTCCAATTAACAAATATAATTGTCAACACAAAAAATTTTTGTTTACACTTTTTGTTTGAAAGCAATCAATAATCATAGTTTCTTTCTATTCTGAACTTCAGGAGAAGATCACCACAATGATAAGTCCTCGAAGTTACTGATGCGGGACCATGTTGGTGTAGTATTTAGTTGTCTATCTATCTAGACTTGTCTGTATAAATAGTTTTTTTAATTATGCGCATGTTTAGGGGTATGCCAACCCCTTTGTTTAGTTACTGTTTAGGGGTACACCCCTGTGTGTGGATGTAAAAAGGGATTAATGAATGGAACTGAAAGTTTCTACATGAATGCTTATAACTGAAGTGTGTGTTCCCATGAATGTTCCCATTTTCATGATTACACTACTATTTTCTCATATTGTATAGTCTATTTTAATATGACATACTTACTCATATGGTATATGTTGGGTAAGTTTTCTTTACTTATATCTTTAACTTAAGTATAGTATATATATGCATACATGTGCATTTTTTTATAAAATTGTATAGAAAATCAAAACCCGTTCTTGGTGAGAATCCTAATCACCCTTCTTGTTTAATGATGAACTGTAATGCACACATGTGACATGCTTGGAATGTAAATGATGAAATTTTCCCTAAATTGCCAATCACGCTTTTAAAGACATCAATAATCACCCTAACTTGAAGAACTAGGATTTTAGGTATAAGAATGACAACACATTATTTGTTGGCCTAGAAACCCGTCCAAGATTTACTCATTAGGAGTAAATCTTGGATAGTCCCCGGTTTGGGACTGTTCTTGAACACCTAATCTCGCTTAGGATGTAAGTGTATAATGTGTATTGGGTTTTCAAGAAAATTTCAGCAGCATTTCCCCGTTTGTTCTCTAAGTACATATGTACTTGGAGAACAGTGGGGAAATGCTGCCGAAATTTTCTTGAAAACCCAATACACATTATACACTTACTAGTGAGATTAGGTGTTCAAGAATGGATAGGTGGTACACATTTATTATATATAATAATGACATCACATGTATTTGTTAACCCTAGACCCTAATCTTGTCCTAATATATACTTGTTTTCTCTTTGATCATAGAATGGATAGATCATGGATGTCCATTCGCAATCGCTGCACCCCAGAGTTTATTTCTGGTCTTGACCAGTTCATTAGATTTGCTGAGGAACACAGGAAACAACCTGGAGATAGGTTCTACTGTCCATGTAGGCATTGTGGTAACAACTTGAAAGTCAACACTGGTGACGAAATCAAAACTCATGTCATGTGCAACGAGATTATACAAGGCTATACAGAATGGCACTGGCATGGAGAGATTTCAAACCCGAAACCAGTGGATGTCGATAGCAGTGCTTGTGTGGAAGAAGAAATTGCCTACAATGACGTAGATGTGAATGAACCAGTTCCAGTAGACATCGTTGATGCGATGCTGGATAGTTGTGGGGTAGAGCACACCGATCCACCTCCCATTTTTAGAAACATTGTGCATGATGTTGAGATGCCGTTATACAAAGGTTGTACTAAGTTTACAAAGCTTAGCGCTGTGTTGAGATTGTATAAGTTGAAATCTAACAATAGATGGAGCGACAAAAGCTTCACGTCATTGTTATCTTTATTGAAAGAAATGTTTCCTGAAGGAAACGAGCTGCCAATCTCAACATACCAGGTAAAGAAATTGTTGTGCCCAATTGGAATGGATGCCAAGAAGATACACGCATGCCCGAATGATTGTGTATTATTTCAAAAGGACTATGCATATTTGAAAGATTGTCCAAAATGTGGTGCGTCACGGTATAAATTGACGATTTCGGGGGAGTCCAAAACTGGTTTTCCTGCCAAGGTGATGTGGTATCTACCTATAATATCACGGTTTCAACGCTTGTTTGCCAATCCGATAGATGCGAAGAATTTGAGGTGGCATGCAGATGTTAAGAAAAACAATGATGGGATCCTACGACATGCGTCTGATTCCCCACAGTGGAAGAAGATTGATGTATTGTACCCTGAATTTGGTGAAGAAGTCAAGAATCTAAGACTTGGGCTTTGTACAGACGGGATGAATCCGTACGGGACATTGAGCAGCCAACATAGCACTTGTCCAGTCATGCTTGTTATATACAATCTTCCTCCCTGATTGTGTATGAAAAATAAGTACGTAATGTTGTCGTTTTTGATATCGGGCCCTAAACAACCTGGAAATGACATCGATGTTTATCTTGAACCTCTGATTGATGACTTAAAGAAACTCTAGGGTGAAGGTGTGATGACCTATGATGCTTCATGAAGAGAGACATTTTGTTTGCATGCTATGTTGTTTTGCACTATTAATGACTTTCCAGCATATGGGAATTTATCTGGATATAGTGTCAAAGGAGCTAAAGTGTGTCCTACATGTGAAGAGAACACTGATTCAACAAGACTAAAACATGGCGGTAAGAATGTATATCTCAGTCATCGAAGGTTTCTTCCAAAATTCCATCTGTATCATAGGAAGCGCAAAGCATTCAATGGATTGAATGAGGAACGTAGTGCACCTAAACCAATACCAGGGGAGGTTGTTTATGAAAGAGTAAAAGACTTTGTCAATGAATTTGGTAAGAGATCACAATGTACTACACGGAGTGACAATTCTTCATTCAAGAAGAAGTCAATATTTTGGGATCTTCCTTATTGGAGTTCTTTGACAGTCAGACATTGTATCGATGTAATGTACGTTGAGAAAAATGTCTGTGATAGCATCATTGGTACTTTGTTAAATATACCAGGTAAGACTAAAGATGGGATAAAATCCAGACTGGACCTATGTGAAATGGGAATAAGGTCAGAATTAACAGAATTACGTGAAATGGGTAATAAAAGAACATACTTACCTCCCGCTTGTTACATGTTGTCTAGAAAGGAGAAGAAAGCTTTTTGTGAATGATTGGTAAATGTTAAGGTGCCACATGGTTACTCATCCAACATTCATAGATTGGTATCAATGAAAGATCTGAAGTTGATAGGTCTTAAATCTCATGATTGTCACACTCTAATGCAACAAATATTGCCCCTGGCAATTCGATCTATATTGCCGAAGCATGTAAGGTTTGCAATCACCAGACTTTGTTTCTTTTTCAACAGTCTCTGTAGCAAATTTCTTGACCCTGAGACTCTCGATAATTTGCAAAGAGAAGTGGTTGTTACCCTATGTCAACTTGAGATGTATTTCCCTCCTTCGTTCTTTGATATCATGGTACATCTTGTTGTCCACTTGACTAGGGAAGTGAAAATCTTGGGACCGGTTTTCTTGCATTGGATGTATCCCTTTGAACGATACATGAGCGTTTTTTAAGGTGATGTTCGAAACCGTTATCGGCCTAAAGGGAGTATTATTGAAGGTTAAGTGGCGAGAGTGGTTATGGATTTCTACAATGACTTTCTCAGTGGTAATGACACTCCTGATAATGACAAGAATATTGACGAGCGATTTAGCAAAGGAATTTTGGGATCACGTGTGAAAGTAATCAGCCGTGAGTAGTTGGAACAAGGTCATTTGTATATTTTACACAACATGGATGAAGTGAACATTTATATCGAGGAACATACCAATTTCATCAAAAGACAATATCCTCGAGCCAATACAATGTGGCTTGCTAGAGAGCATAACAAGACTTTTATTAAGTGGTTTGAAGATAAAGTCTTACATCAACTATCTCAAACACCAGATGATATTATTGAAACTATCAAATGCCTCACCTTTAAACCAAAGTTGACTGTTATGTCTTATGAAGGGTATGACATTAATGGATTCACATATTACACAAAGTGCCAAGATGATAAGAGTGTCTTCCAAAACAGTGGGGTCACCCTTCAAGCATCGACTATGTTTTTTGCAAGTGCAAAGGATAATAGTCCACGTGAAGCTAAAATGTCATATTACGATGTCATTGAAGATATATGGGAATTTGACTACATATATTTCAGAATTCCGCTCTTCAAATGTAATTGGGTTGATAACACCAAAGGAGTTATAGTGTATGAATTGGGTTTCACTTTAGTGAACTTTGAAAAGATTGGCGAGAAGGTTGAACCATTCATATTGGCATCACAGGCGAAACAAGTATTTTATATTGATGATCCTGCAAATGATAAATGGTCAGTTGTTCTTCATGGTAAAAGACAGTTCATTGAAGATCCTATAGATGAAGAACAATACTATGATAAGTATGATGAATCCAGTCCATTCTCAGTTGGGTTGCCAACACCAACAAATATTGAAGCTAATGATGACTTGTATGTGCGCGGAGATCACAATGAAGGATTGTTAATTGATAAAAAATTGCAATTTTAGAGGTATGTTTTGTTTTATACGTTTTTATTTTTCTGAATATGTGAACTTTACATATCCTTTAACATATGTTATTACATTACTATTTAATTGCAATGTTCTATGTTACATTAACATGTAGGGGTTTTGATGAGTTCAAAAAGGCTGGAGGAAAGGTCCCCACGAAAAAGAACCAGCCAATAATTTGAAAGAACGTGAAAGTAAGTTCCCGACTTCAATATATGTATATATTATTTATGTGAACAATGATTAATTAGTTGTATTTTTAAATATTTTGTATGTTTGAACTTATAGTGTGCTACACAAGACAACAGATGGGCATGTGGATACTATGTGATGTGATATATGCACATGATTATCAAACATGCCGCACTGGACATCGATTGTATTGCTCAGGTATTATATAGTCTCATTAGATAATATGAAATATATCAATCTTATTTATAGCTCATTAATTATATATATACATCATTCTCTTTACAGGTGTTTAAAGCTGACCTCACTACAGGAACAGACTTACCATATGTACATGCTCCCTATACGATGGGAGAATTAAATGAAGTAAGAGAAGAATGTGCAACAACCATACAAATAGTGGGGGTTTTAAAATATAATTGGGATGTTGATAGCGAATAATGAGTAAAGAATGATATTTTGTAAATGAATTTCTGAATTATAATATATGTGTGAATGTTTCTACATGTCTGGATGTTTCTACATGTGTCTGAATGAAAATGAATGAAAGTGTTGGTTGCTATATGAATGTTTCTACATGTGTGCATGTGAATGAATGGAACTACAGATTGCTAGCTACATGAATGTTTCTAAATGTGTGAAAATAAAATGGAACCGCAGGTTGTATTGCTAAATGCATGTGTGAATATTTTTGTTGTTAAATTTGCAGGTTTGTGGCCTGTTGTTGGCTGATATCAATGGATGTCTTAAAACCTGCAGTTAACTGCAGGTTTCTCATCCTGCGACCAGCCACAGCAGGTCTGCAGACTGACAGAAAAAAAAAACAATAGGCGTCGGTTATTTATATAACACCGACACACAAAGTTATAGTGTCGGTTTTATATAAATAACCGACGCCTGTTTCCTGTGGCGCGAAGGTATATGGCGTCGGTTTATTGTCTAATAACCGACACTGATAGTGGCCAAGATGGCGCCCTTTCTGTGGCGTGAAGGTATATGGTGTCGGTTTCTTATCTAATAACTGACGCCTATACCTTCGCGCCACAGGAAATAGGTGTGATTTCGGTGGCGCGTGAAGAGTTTGGGCGTCGGTTTTGGAACCGACGCGTAATGGGTTAGCTTTTAGTGTCACCCACATAGGTGTCGCTTAGAAACCGAAACTAAAGGCCTTAAATAACCGACACTAAAGGTAGGTTCTGTAGTAGTGTTCGTCTTCATAGAATCTTTTTACTATGTGCTCGTTCACTGGAAAAAATTTGGATGGATCATCTTTATCATACAACTCCATCATTCCTAATGGATATATCCTTGCTACTGTGAAGGGTCCAGACCACCTTGTTTGCATCTTACCTGGAAAAAGACAAATAGAAGATTTAAATAATAAAACTTTGTCACCTTCACTCACATCCTTCTTCCTTAGGTGGGCATCATGCCACACCTTGGTCCTCTACTTATAGATCCTTGCATTCTCATAGGCGTGTATTCTCAGCTCTTTGAGTTCTTGTAACTGTAGATATCATTTCTCTCCTACCTTCTCCAGATCCATATGCAGGAACTTAATCACCCAAAGAGCCTTGTGCTCAAGCTCTAAGGGTAGATGACATGATTTCCCATAAATCAATTTGTAATGGGTAGTTCCAATGGGTGCTTTATATGTAATTTTGTAGGCCCAAAGGGCGTCATCGAGCTTCATTGACCAATCTTTCCTCATCTGGGTGACAGTCTTCTCTAAAATTTGCTTGATCTGTCTATTCGAAACCTCCACCTGCCTAGAAGTTTGTGGGTGGTAGGGCATAGTGACCTTGTGTTTTACCCCATTCTTCTGCAAGAGTTCTTCAAATTGTTTTTCCCCGAAATGTGATCCACCATCGCTTATCATAGTACGAGGTACTCTGAAGCGAGGGAAGATAGTCTTCTCAAACAACTTGATCACTGAATTGGAGTCGCAAGTTTGAGTGGCAACAACTTCCACCCATTTAGACACATAATCTACCGCAACTAAGATGTATTGGTATCCTTTTGATGGGGGAAATGGACCCATGTAGTCAATTCCCCATACATCAAAGATCTCAACGTCAACCCAAGTGGCCATAGGCATCTCATTTCTTCTCCTTATGTTTCCTGCTGATTGGCATTCTTTACAAACTTTTACATAATTTGCAGCATCCTTGAACAAGGAGGGCCACTAAAAACCCGATTGTAGCACCTTGGCAGCGTTCCTTTCGCTCCCCAGGTGTCCTCCATAAGGTGAGGCATGGCATTCTTTCAAGATGTTTGGAACTTCTTCTTTAGGGATACACCTTCTATATAGGTTATTTGCACATCTTCTAAAGAGGAGAGGATCATCCCAGTAGTAGTTCTTTACATCCGAAAAGAGTTTCTTCTTTTGATTGTACGTTATATCAAGAGGCAACTCCCCGCAGGCAAGATAATTACAAATATCTACAAACCAAGGCAAATTCTCATCTTTGGTTTCAACCATCAGCAAGGCTTCGTCAGCATAGTTGTCGTTAATAGGTGGCTCCTTCTGGTTTTCGACTATGATCCTTGATAAGTGGTCGGCGACAACATTTTCCACACCCTTCTTATCCACGATCTCGTGGTCAAACTCCTGGTGTAACAAAGCCCACCGTAATAGTCTGGGCTTGGTATCCTTCTTCTGCATAATATATCTTATTGCCCCATGGTCTGTGTAGACGTTTACCTTTATTCCCATAAGATAGGATCTGAACTTGTCGAAAGCAAAAACAATCACGAGCATCTCTTTCTCTGTAGTAGTGTAATTTGCCTAAGCCTCATCCAGAGTATGACTGGCGTAGAAAATGATGTGGCCCAGGACTGCTCCTACAACATAGTCACTGGTGTCGCTCATAATCTCGAAAGGTAGCTCCCAATCTAGAGTTTGAACGATAGGCGGTGAGATAAGAGCATCCTTTAAGGTCTGAAAAGCATTTAGACAATCGTTAGAGAAGTCGAATTCAACATCCTTACCCAGAAGGTTTGACAACGGTTTCGATATCTTCGAGAAGTCTTTTATGAATTTTCTATAATAGTCGGCATGCCCGAGGAAACTCCGCACTTCGGTGGAGGAAGTTTAGATATAGCTTCAACTTTGCTAATGTCTACCTTGATACCACACCTCGAGACTTTATGCCCTAGCACAATGCGTTCTCGTACCATAAAATGGCACTTCTCCTAGTTCAGGAATAAACTCTTTTCTTCACAACGTTGCAAGACCAGAAACATGTTTTTTAGCCAGGCATCGAAGTCCTTCCCATAGACAGAAAAGTCGTCCATGAAAACTTTCACGATGTCTTCAAGAAAATCTGAAAACATCAATATCATGCAACGCTGAAACGTTGCGGGAGCATTGCACAAGCCGAATGGCATTCTTCGGAAGGTGTAGGTCCCATAGAGACAGTTAAAAGTAGTTTTCTACTGGTCGTCTGGTAAGATGGAGACTTGATAAAACCCATAAAAACCATCCAAACAGTAGAAATAGTCATGATGTGCCAATCTTTCCAGAACTTGATCAATGAAAGGAAGCGGATAATGATCCTTTTTTGTGGCTTGGTTCAGTTTTCGATAGTCAATACACATCCTCCATCCGATGACGGTCCGAACTGCCACTTCATCACCTTTATCTCCTTTTACTACTGTTATACCTCCTTTCTTCGGTACCACATGAATAGGACTCACCCATTTACTATCACTGATTGGGTAAATGATCCATGCATCCCTCAGTTTGATTACTTCTTTTTTAAAAACTTCTTTTAGCATCTGGTTCAATTTCCTCAGGGGTTGAGCCAGAGGTTTAGTAGACTCTTCTAAATTAATGTGATGCATACATAACACAGGGCTAAGGCCTTTGTTATCCTCTACCAAGTATCCTATAGCCTGCCTGTGGTGTCTCAACTCCTCAAGGAGCTTTTCCAATTGATCCTTCGTAAGATAGGCATAAATGATGACATGATTTCTCTCTTCTTGATCTAGAAATTCATACCTCAAACCTTCAGGCAGTTGTTTCAACTCTGGTTTAGCCTTGAGTGCTTTTTCTTTAGGTGCCTCCTCTAGAGAGGCAAACTTAACTATTTCTATTACTTCTTCTTCATCTCTCAGATCTTCATCAAACCAATTTAGATAGTTGAGAAACTCGACAACCTCTGGGTCTTCAAAATCTTCAGAATCAAAATCTTGATTGCTTAACGCTCTCACGAGTGGGTCTACAACTATGATATCCTCCTCCACCTCTTCACAAAACTGGTTTTAGCTTTCTACGAAGTAAGCAGACTCTAGTAGGGATGGTCCCTTCATAGCATCCTTTAGTTTGAAATATAAGTGGTCGCTTCCGACCCTCAGAGTGATTATTCCTTCGGCAACATCAATCAACGCTCTTCCTGTAGCCAATAAGGGGCGTCCAAAGATGATAGGACAGGTAGGGTCCTCCACAGTGTCAATGATCACAACGTCACAAGGAATGAAGAAACTTCCCACATAGATCGGTACATCCTCAACAACTCCAACGGGTCTTTTGAAAGAATGGTTCGCCAATTCAATCCTCATGTTGGTCTTGACCATATCAGTCAAACCCAAACATTGTGCCAGGATTGAGGCATAAGGCTGATGCTAGCCCCTAAATCAGCAAGACCTTTCCGCTCGATGTTATCTGCAATGGAAAAAGGAATGGTGAAAGCCCCTGGATCCTTCTTCTTGTTGGGTAAATCCACTTTGACGAAAGTAGAAGACATACTAGCTAGATGCACGGTCTCAATCCTTTCGACTCTTTTCTTCTTGGTGATCAGATCCTTGAAAAACTTTTCATAGGTCGGCATTTCCTCTAAAGCATCCTGAAAAGGTACTTTGAGGTGAAGTTTCTTTACTGACTCCATAAACCTCTCGTAACACTTTTTAAGATGTGACTTTATCAGTTTGTAAGGGAAAGGCAACTTAGGAGAGTAGGGACTTCTTTTATCAAGCAGTTCCTCCATAGATCTTGGTTCTGGCTCTCTTACATGAGCTTATTGGTTGTCTTCATCTGTGGGATTTTCTGTCACTGCCCTTGATTCAGGTTCCTCGGGTCTATCTTCTTCAGGGCGTTCTACTATCTTCCCTGATCTCAGTACTGCCATTTTAGCAGATTCAGTGTTGGAGGGTATCTTACCTGAAGGATTCTTTATTAACTCGGCCATCAGGGCCAACTGCTGATCTATTTGGCAGTGGTAAGTTTGCATGTCTGCCATCTGAACCTGCATCATGTTTAGGACTCCTGAATTTGATAGCGTGCTTTCTTCCAAATGGTTGTTAAGAGTATCCTATCTTTTGAAAAAATCGAACAATTGACCCACCAAATCTGGTTGGTTCGAGTTCTTATCCTAACTTTGCTCCATAGCTTGACCCTGGCTTTGACTAGGGTTAGTTGTTTGACAATTTTGGTACTTTCTTTGCCCTTGTAAGTTCACCTTGTTTGATTGGAAATTGGTAGTTCTGGTGAACTGACCTTGTCCCCCCTTCTCTAAAAACCTTGTGGTTGCTTGGTTGGGTTATTCAGCTGATGCGAGTTTTCGGCCACATCCTTGTTGCCATAGTTAAAACTAGGGTGATCTGGTCTCTTGAAGTTGACAAAAGAGACGTTCTTGGCTTTCTCTGCTTTAGATTTACTTTTAGTTGACTAGTCAGGCCGAGTGTAAATGAAATTATCTACCCCGTGTTCACCTTCTCTGCAAGTGACACATTTCATAACTTTCTCAACCTGTTTCTTCCCTTTTCCACCTGATTCTTTCAATTGTCTGACATCAGTGGCTATCTTATGGCTTTGAGTGGTGATAGCTTCTAGAGCTTTGGATTTGATGAAGGGCCCTTCACTAGTGGCCTTCTTAGCATGTCCTCTATCAGACCTGTCGTAGTTGGTTTCAGACTGCAACTCAGCCATGTTTTTGAGGGTCTTTTTGGATCTACTGCGCTTCTTCCCCAGAAATTCGCTTCCTGTAGCTGCATTCAGTGATACCCTTTCTTTAGGGGTCAAACCATTGTAGAAGGTGGTTATCAGGAAACCCTTCTTGTAGTTATGATGAGGGCAAATCCTCTGATTCTCTTGATACCTTTCCCAGGCTTCGTGTAGATTCTCGGTCGGCTTTTGCATGAACAATGTGATCCCTTGTCTATTCCCAACAGCTTTCTTCGTAGGGTAAAACTTGTTCACAAAAGCGTCTTCTAGAGCATTCCATCCGTTAAGGGCTTGATGCGGTAGCCCGAGGTACCAGGATAGAGCCTTGTCCTCTAAAGAAAAGATGAATCCCTTGCAATATATCACTTCCTGAGGAACTCCCCGCATTTCAATGGTATCACAAATATTCTTAAAAGCATCAAGATGATGGTAAGGGTTGTCATTCTTTGAATTCCCATGGAAGCACTTGTTCTGGATCATAGATAGTACAGACGGTTTCAACTCAAAGTTCATTGCATTGAACCTTGGGATGACAACAGGACATCTAGAGTTATTGGCCTTTGTGGTAGCCAACTCCTTGAGGGTCTTTTCTTTGTCGTTAGAGTCTTCACTGTCACTGTCCCCTGGTTCTGCTCCTTATTATGTTGATTTCTTCTGCATCTTCGGTGGTGGCGACGCCTCTCGTGGCGGTGATCATCCTCGAATTGTTCTATTTTAGGTTTTTCATGTTGTTGGTTGTCGTCATAACGGTCATTGTCCCCATGTGGAGGTGAGTGAGGTCTAACTCTGGCATGTCACTCACCCTCCGAAAGAGGTGGTTCGACATGAGGTGGCATTCTAGCAGTGTCAGTGCTCAAATTGAGCAACATGCTTCATTCCTGAGTACCTGAATAGATCGTATAATCAAGTTAGAAAACTTGTATTAATAAAACGAACTACTCTATACTCATTTCAGGTTAGAACATCAAAAAGGAAAAAGTGTTGTCAAGCTCATTACTAAGCTTGAGGCACGGGAGTGTAGTTAGTGGATTCCGGTTCATTTACAGTATCGTTTTGCCTTGTCCGCGGCAACAGTGCCAAAAAGTTGACCGGACTAAATCATGCATCAAAAAGGAGCGGATTTGAAGTAGTCGGACTTTTAAAATACCCGACTCTTAGGCCCCCACAATGATGTCAGGGTCTGGAGTAGCGATCGAGGTCGAACCACGGGGACAAGGGTGGTAGTGTTAAGAACCCGGAATCGACACTCTACACTCCGGTAAGGGTAGGGTGAGGATAAAGTTCCCAAAGGGAACAACAGGCGAAGATCGATAAAATAAAAGAAAACTATCTCCAACTGGAGTTACAAGGAAAATTAAGATTTTTGGCATTTATCACTTTTTAGGGTTTTAGTGCAATAGAACCAGAGGAGATAACACCATCACCTTGGTAAGGAACCAAGGAGGAAAACTTCGGTAAAACAAGCGGCAGTAGGAACATCGAGTACCCCTTCTCTCGAAGAGGGTACCTCTAACTAAGCACCAACACCCTCTCTCAAGGTTGCTGGACTTGGGTTAGAGTGGAAAGATAACTGAAGCAACTCTGATCATGGGTACTCTCGTACTCCTTGATCGGACTAAACACTAGAGCCACAACACCTCTCTCGAGGGACTTGCAACGGGAAACACGATTTGATATCTAGTCAAAACATGATCCAAGCATACAAGTTAGAGTTCGGATGCTAAACGAAGTAATCATCCCACAAAAAGGAACCGAACATAAAGTCAACAGATATTTAAAACTCCTCTAATTCCATTAGCATAATCATTATATAATAGGGGTTTGGTTACATTGCATAAATAAAAAAAGTAAATGACTGAAAAAGGAAAGATAAGTATCACCTCCTTGATTTAGGAGATTGACAAGCAGTAGAAGATCCCTAAGGTCCCTCTAGCCCAATATTGGGCGGAAGCCTTGCCCGATACACCTATGTCGGGCGGCGTCCCCTGTCGGGTGACATGTCGTGACGGGCAGACATATCAATCAAAGTGCTCCCGCCTGATACGGTCATGTCAGGATACCACCCTCTCGGGCGACAAACTGTGACGGTTGATTCGTATCGGGCTCGGTATCGTGTCGGGCTAGAGACCACTTAGAGTATCGGGTCCTTTGTATCGGGAGGCCTTTCTAGTCGATATTGGGGCTGCTGCGGTGACCAGGGTGAATTCTAAGTGAGCCATTCCCACCCTCTCGGGTCGGGGAAATGCTCACCAAGTATCACCGGGTACACCTCTGGGATGCGACACGCTAGCTCCAGGTGCTTTCCAAAGTTAGCTTTCGCGAGATTCCAACCCATCCCATTGAGGTCCTATAGCTTCTATTTATAGGCAGCAGTTGAAAGAAGTTGCGGTCCTCTGGGTGCCATGTGTCCTCTATTGGATTTATTAGCACAGCTCCAGGGATGCTCGACGTGCGTGTCGCCCGGCACAATAGGTGTCGGTCATTACACATATCAGGTATCATGACGGGTGGGCGCCTGTTGGTGGGTGGCTTGTATCGTGTGAAACTCTTCAGTAGTCGTGGCGAGTACAACTCCATGTCAGGTAGGTTGTGTGTCACCCGTCAGAGCCTTCTTGCGCGACACACCCATGTCGTGCATCATACATATCTGGCTGTTGCGGTGAGGTGTGAGTGTATCGGCCGGCTGGTCGATGCGGGTAAAACACGTTCATGGGCCGGGACAGGCTTTTTGCTGATTTTGAGTGGAAAACATGAGGAAAACTCTGCAAAAGATGATAAAATGAGATAAGAGCATAGTGTGTCCTGTTTATTCAAAAACATGACAAAAAGGAGAGGAAAACAATTTAAAAGGGCAGTTTTGACAACGAAATATGGGTCATAAACATCACAAAATTTGGTGTTATCAGCAAGCTTAGAGGATATATGGATCTGATGTGCAAGGAATACCACGAGTATCTATATATAAGTTCAAAACCTGTTGGGGTGCCATCTATATGATCCAAGAAGGTTTAACTAGTTTACTAGTTTTATCACGTATCATGCTCTAGTCGTAAGTTTCATGAAAAGAATGTGTACATGAGAATCAATGTAATCATATCCTATTCAAAGTTATTTTTTATTATTGTAATTAATGATATATGCTTTTTGTGACGTTCCCTAAGTATGATCTTTACGGTTGATGCTTCCATGATGTTTTTTTATGGATTGCACTTGGGGGATGGTACATGAAAGATAGAATATATTCAATTAATCATTTGAATAATTTCCAAAATTTTTGGATAACATGCTAAACTTTCTCCTATATTATTGTACAACAATTGGAAAATCTTGCCAGTTTGAGTGAACTTTGATCTAGATATAGTATAGACCAATGGTGGTGCTTACTATGTCTAGGTCAAAATAGCATTTAACCATAATGCATCTGATCAAAGTCTATTTTGACTAACCTACAATTCAGAAACTATTTAGTTAGTGTCCTGTTAGTTTTTAATACCAATAGCTATTAAAAACCCCTTTTCTAGAATGCATGCCAACCATTATCCAAAAAAAATCTTCCTAAACTCATATTAGAAATCAATTTATGGATTCAAAACAATAATTAAAATATTAGTCAATAAAAACATGTAATTTAATATTTTTTCATCAAACCTTAAACTCAACATCTAATCTTAAACTCCACATCAGATCATAATCCATCCATTCAACAATCAGTATGCACATTAAATCACATTTGCCTTTCTTATTCATATTCATCAAAATTGAATCAAATATTGTTTCTTATATGAATCATACTTTAGTCAAATAACATATAAATATAAGAAAAGAACTTGAAATACAACCCCACCAGTAATACTATAGGGCAATACTAGTACTGGTATTCTATTTAAACATCTTTACTAAGGCCTCTCTATTGGACAACCTTATACCTAAAAACATTTGGACAACTGATGTAAGACTCGTATAGAGCCCAAATATGTGGAACACTTCAAACTTAGCTAAGTAATATATAACAAAATCATACTAAAAATATTGTACTTAAAAGAAAATGACATATATTCTCTTTCAACTCTAATATTTGAATAAAATTGTTAAGTAAATATAGTTTATGAAAATAAACTATCACTCAAAAGTCACCATATTATTCATCTCCCGACCTTAAATGTCATTGAGAGTATATACATTAACAAATTAGTGATTCCTAGATGTTTCATAACTATAATCCTATGCCATGGGTGGTACTAATATTTAAACTACAAAGTCTATATAGATCCAAATACTTAGGTCTAATGGTAATAATACCTTCTTTGTGCCACCCCACTAGACGAACAAGAACATATCTAGACATCAATAACATGAAGTCCACAAAATACGTCATCGAAATTGGATTATTAAAAAAATTTGATTCTATATCCCCATCAAGAATAGATATCAAACACACCATAGACTAGAATCAGAGTTTTACTTGTAATCCAACTATTACTATAATAATACTTTAAACTAAGTACATCAAAATATGGAATATTTTTATCATATAATAGACCAATAAATGAGCCTCACAAATATGAAATATATTCAACAAAAATAAATTCAATAAATAGTGGTTAGTGAAATATAAACACTTCATCACATTTTGTAGGTCACATCAAGTTATATTTATTTTACCTTAAATCAATTCGGCATACTATACAAATTTTATGACATCATGATTTGTTCTCATGTCAAAAACTCACCATAATTATCTCATAGTTTAGTTGGACATCCCAAAGATAACTACAAGAAACTATAATCATCCACACAATTTACCAAAAAGGCTATGGTTGGGTAATCGACCTCTCTAGCATTACTTCTTTATCTATAGTATATAAGAAATGTTTATCAAATTTCAAATCAAATATTTCTTCAGATTTTGTTCTTTATGAACATAAACTTTAACAACAAATGATTTACGGTTAGGATCACTCAGCATGTGACACATCCATAAAGTGCATTGGTCAAACATATATACAAGGTTTTGATCCAGACAAAAAAAATCATTATCACAATCCTATAAATTTTATAAGGACATATTTTCATATCTCTTGTACGGACCATAGGGTAAATCAATGTGTTTAGGGCACGTAACTAGGTGATCTCATCATTTCACTTGCTACAAGTCATGCTACATATCATAAAGAGGTTTCCACCCAATACATATGATTCTTTTTGTATCTTCATGACACTAGATTGACATGAAGTGGATTAATATCAAGAAAAAAGAATATATTTTATCATTATAGCAAGTTACAAAACAATCTATTATTTATAATCAAATAGGTTTATTTCCCATTCTCACATTAATTTGTATGGATAGTCAACACTTAGTCATAATAATGAGATTTAATCTCATATTCATGTGTTTACTCTTGTCATGGCTTGTCAAGCATACTTAATTAGATACTATTACATTCCAAGCACATTTCTCACATTTATATTCCATATTGTACTTCAAAAGAAATCCATAGTGATATTAGATCCTAAATAATATCAATTATAAAACATGTTTTAGTTCTTCTTACGACCTAATCAAGTTAATTATACAACATGTAGCTTATTTCATCTAAATTCCTTTAGTTATTGAGTGATGTCAAGGCATAAACATTTTTTTATTACCCAGGAGACCCGTAAGGTTTGCACCAATCTCAACCCTTGGGGAGGGGAGTGGGCTACGCTCATACCTCAAGAAATGGAGTTTCACATTAGTCACACAGAGGCCAACTATGCTTTAGGAGAAACAATTTTGAATAGCACGACCAGGAGGATTCGAACCCAGATACCTTTACGACCACCCAGGCGACTTGTCACTGACGTCAAAGCATAAACATTAACAATACATAGTTAGCATTTTATACCACAATCTTATAACTTTTAGTCAATAACCTTGATTTCCTCTCTTATAATTAAATCAATTTACACTTATTACAAGTATTCATTTATTCTTCACTAAAAACTATTCTTCTTTAGTTTTACATTACTTATGATGTTATGTCTAATGTTAGGCTCTTGTTTCCACCTAATATGTTCCTTGGTTTCCCATTCATTCATATTTTATTTATCATTCAACACTACTCTAGAAATCAATCATTTTAAATCAAATCAATACTTCATATATTTTGGTAATTTATTTTCTTTCATAGCATGGTTAGAGTGAAATACCTTCAATTAGATTAATGAAAATATTCTAAAGTAAACATAATAAACATTTTCACTTTTTACTAATATTTATTCAGTAATTAACACCTTGAGTCATTTGCATTTACACTATTTGTATTCGTTTACTTGGATTTTCACATTCCTAAATATTCAACTCCTAGTGAATTTTCGATTATTAAGAGCATTAACATCCATTTTTAATAATACTATTCGATTAAGAGAGTTGACCATATTTTTGTTACTTCCACTTATTACTAAGTAATAATTCATTTTTCCAACTTGTTTTATGTATCATTGGAAACATTCACATTGATATAGTTTTTACACGTATACATTAAATCACAGTGTAATAGATACATTAGGGTATATCATATGAGCAAAGCTTCTCACCTTCAAATAAAATAAATATACCATATCAAGAGAATCTATCACCATTTACAAGATCATTTCTAGAACACAAATTTGCATATTAATCTCATTCAATTAGTAAAGTTTTAGGATTTTAAGTGAGTAGGATCAACGATAACATTTTTATAAACCAACATAAACTCGACTTGAACCCCTTATGGTGTACCGTGATTACTCACAATACATACAAACTATATTTTTTTAATTTTATGCAATGATTAAATCAACTATGTACATACATTTTGATCATCTAAGGGGTTCCTAGAGGGGGGTGAAATAGGGATAACAATACTTAGAAACAAATTCTACCTTCCAAATAATTCCCAAGATAATTATTTAAGTATGAAAATCAAGGTATATAGAGATATTGAACAATCAATCAACAAGTGAATGCAATTCTATCTCAAGGGATACAACTCCACTATCTATACTATTGATACTCTAGGGTATCCAACCATGATTCACTCCTTATATTAAATTATAGTTTCTACTCCAGGTGACCACCTTTTTATGAGCAAAATCTAAAGTATCATCTCTTTTTTGGGAAAGGGAGACAAAAACCACATGATGGACTTACCTTTCATTCTGAAACATATTCAACCCTTAGAAGGACTTATCTATCCATTGTTTATCAGTCTTTGTCCTTAAACAAAAACTTATCCACTCTTGATAAGGATTTCTATCCTTTGACTACACATTCACAAATTCATGCTTTTCAGATGAGTTTTGTGTCAAGAAAACTCAATTTACAATAGGAACATATTATACATACTGAGGATGATCCATCCAAAGTCTCTTGTGATTCATTTAGATCATTATGAATTTAATTATTATTCATGCAATCATTACAAGTGATTAAATTAAACATCTATATAGACACAAATCCACTGTTTAAACAACTTGGTCTGCCTTGATGATTTGATTGTTCCAAATATTGGATTTTTATGTCATGGGATTTTGGGAGTGTGAATATATTTAGACATCACTCATTTAAAATCCATAGAGACAAAATAAGTGTAATGGTTTAGTCATCATCAAAATATGGGATTAGGGTAATGCACCCTCTTGAATCAACGTGCTCCCCTGTTTTTAAGATGGAAAATGATTCCATAAATGTATTAAGATCTTTCAAATAAAGTCATACCTTTGTATAAACTAGCAGTTTTAAAGAATTCAGATTATATACTCCCTATCGATTATTTCAAATTGAGTTCATTTTCTTCCCCTCAATTTTGATAATTCTCTTACTAGGTTGGATCTGATGATAATTCATGCTAAGTGGGTTTTTGTTTTATACATTTATGCTAAACTCCCTCCCCCATTTGCAATATCAAAGAAATGTTGGCAGAAGAGAAAAATACAACGGGTATGTCTATGCAAATATAATGGAAACAAGTCATGTAGTTGAATAAATTAGATGAAATTCAAGCATGTATCATCACACGATGTAGGGAAGTACATTGAACTAATGGATATACCAATCAAAGATAATGATTGAGTGTATATGGATCACATTCAAGAATACCAGAAGATAGATTTGACTTGTTTGAAATAAATTTGGGTGATAGAATAACTTATTAAAAGTCTACCATTTTTTGAAGAATAATTATTAGTACAATCTATTACAAAGGTGATCCAGTTAACATACAACAAGTAGATGTAGAGATATATGTATGAAAATTAATATGCAATTAAAGAAGTCATATATGGATACTACTACTTAGATATCATGCCTTAAGTCCGAAGATAACTATTCTTTAGGTCTCAAGGTTGCAATAATAAAAAAAATTACAACTATAAAGATGTTGTAAGTTAAAGTACAACACCATAGAGTTCAACACAACTTGGTTTGAAAAAGTAAAATCATTAATTATTGCTAACAAACTCAATTAAAGTAATTTAAGGTACAATGGTACCAATTTTTTAGTAAACATAAGTATAAAGTTACATGCAAGATGAACATTTGAAGTATATAATAATGCATATATCGGCTAGAGAACCAAGGAGAGTGCTAATAATGGACATTGGTTGGGAATATATATTTGAAAGGTAAGTTCATATAGTAATCCTCCTAAGTATATACTATATAATGTCATCAAGTGAATTTTTGGGCTGAATTTCTTGGTCAATGACAAAAATTTGGAAAACCCAGAGCTTGCACATTTCTTAGGGAAAACTTGGAAGATTAAAGCCAATTTCCAAATATACAAGTGGCTTAAATAACTTTTTTAAAGGCATAAATAAAATTAATATAATACTGAAGTTGTATAAACATGTTGGAAATGTGCATAGAAAGCGTCATAGGCATAGTGCTAGCCAAGAAATTGATGAGAATAGTGAAATGTAAAAATTGAATCAAAAACCAAATGTAAGGTGTGTATAAAGTTGAAGATATTAATCAATATTTAGATATGATAATGAATCTAAATCATGTACTTTTACCATTGGTTCTGCAACCTTTTTCCAACCATATGTGTCTATCCTTTATTCATTTATATGAGATGATAAATCAATTTGTGCAATACTGTTACGACCCCAACTCCTGATAACCCCCAATTAAGGGAGACCGAGAGGTCAAAGACGCACCCATAACTTTTGGATCAAAGGTTCGACAATTAACCAAGAATAATTATCAAATTTTAACATACTATACTGAAAAGTTGTAAGAAAAAAAAATGTGCATAGCTTTTAGAAAACTTGGATCTCTAAACTTTTATCCACTTCAGGATTCTACTCTAACTAATCCTCCTTGTATTTAACTTCATGTATTTCACAATATGACAATTTACTGTTTGTCCTTTTGGCTTGTTCCTAAAACGTCGACAAACAAAACATCGGTCAGCCGAAGATGGTATGTGGGGGAAACAATAAACGTGAAATTATGATAACAATGTAATCATTCAATTAATCATTTAATAATCAAGATTAAGTTTTAAACATAACTATGTGATTCATGTGTACCCTATCCTCTATGCTATCCCTACAGTGGACCTCGATACTACCTTCCTTATGGTAGATCCCCATTAAACCCCACATGATCCCACCTATAAGTGAACCAGTTTCTAGGGTTGAGTCACATGGTACTACTCATAAGTAGCCCACTCCTTAACTCATGGCAGGGAAATGAGTCTCATGGCACTACACGTAGGTAGCCCAGTTTCTAACTCTCGGTAACCTAGACCTTGCTCTAGGATTACCCCTTTTTTTTAGCCTTTTCAAAACAATAGAGGTGGACCCAGATCTAGCCAGTTATATATGCACATTTATAGTGATAATCATAGTCACTTTATAGTTGAATGAAATAAATAAACATCCAACAGTTATTTTCAAGCAACCGTTTAAAAATTTGAGAATCTATGTGAAACATAGAGCGATTATTCATAAGCGTAACCACATACCTAATTTGATGATTCCACAAGCATTAAGTAAACCCAACCAAGAATGAAATCCAAGCAATTCAATCATCACATAATTCCTGAAAAGAATATGCACTCTATTTATTACACACTTTATCTAGAATCTACTTTATTGACTTGGATTCACTTTCTAGGGTTTTTTGTATCCATTTAGGGTTTCATTAATCTTCATTAGGGTTTCTTAGATCAATTCTTCAAATTTTATCCCTTTTAGGTCAACAAACCCTAAAATACTCTTTTCCATTTATATGAACCTTAATTGCTCAACTATCCATTTTAATAGTCTTTTATACCCAAATTCACTTAGGATCATCATATCCCTATTTATTCATGGATTTGAACAATTAAACCAATTAAAATACATATTCTCCTAAATTAGGATTTCAAGCTCATTAATGCATAATCATGCACGAAATCCTAAATTAAGCCAATTATATAAAAAGATCATCTTTTTAGATCCTATTTTCTCTTTTATTGACAACAGGTTAATATCAGCTTGAATTATCCAAATAATGTCATTAAGACCGTCTACCATCAAATCTAAGGGTTTTCCCCTTAATTAAAACATTAAAGATGATAACTTTATGTACTTTTCAAATTTCATGCATATTTATGCACATAACCTCTAAATTAGACTAAACACGTGCAAAGTTCTTCCTATTTGAACATAATGTACCTTTTTACATTTAACAGGTTAATCACCAACTGTAATGATCCATTAAACCCTATCAAACACTTTATTCATTTCAAAATAGGGTTCCTTAAGAATTAAAGCATTAAAGATGATTACTTCCATTACTTTTCGGATTGGAATTAGAATCAGGCTTCAAACATAATTTCTTTGTGTTCCTCTTGTAAAGAGGATCAAAATTCATATATAACTTGTTTTAATCTGAGTTCCCTATAATTAGTTACAATTTTAACAAAGAAATGTACCTCTCAGCCAATCAGACGGTGCCACGTCATCCTTTTCCATGCAACACGGCTTGCTTGGAAACATAATGAATTGACCGTTATGCCCCCCACTTAAGTTCCTTCTTGTTCAGCCCACGGAGGGTCATTTCCTTCCAATCTTCATTTGGTCATCTTCTACCTTCAGCAGGTGCGACGCAGACGCCCTAGGTATCCTTCTGCAGCCCATGCGCGGGCTCTCTCCCACTCCATGGGCCGCGATGGCTGCCGCTGACTTCTCCCTTGGCTTCGTCGCCCTCCGCCGCCCTTGGGGCGCCATTCAGATCATGTCTTGCGCGGCTGGTTTGGGCTGGGGAAGACCCGCAACCAACTGTTGCGTTGCAGCCATGCGGTTGCTGCTGTAGATGATTGCGGGTGGTAGGAGGTTGGGAAGGATGTCCGACCTTCTGGGGTTGCTCGTGGATGCTCCCTGCTTCAAACCAAACCATAAACACCCCCTGTTGCTCCTAGGATAGAACCTTACCCTCAAGGTTAGGGTTTTTGACGAAGATGATGGAGAAGAGAGATATAGCTGCGTGGAAATCCTCTGGATTTGCCCCCAAGTCTTACCCCTTATATAGGGGAAGTCAATGAAGCCCTAGGATGACTTTCCTTAAAGAAACGAAGTCCCTCTTGTAATAGGAATCATTTTCCTTCAAAGAGAAGCAATTCTTCTCTCTCTTCTTTATCCTTGGTTTTTCTCTATTATATGGATATTAGGAATTCGAAATTCCCCTTCTCATATTCACTTTATGTTTGCTTTTTAATTCTTTGGCACGAATTTCTATCTTCTTTTAATATAAATCACTTCCTTTTTCATAATGCCACCAAAATCATTAATAATGTATCACATTATCTTTTATTTTGCAAATTTTTGTATTTTCTCTTTCTTTCCTCTTTATTGGGACTCCTTGGATCCCAAGACACTCCATTATTTTGAAATTCTTTTTATTGGATACTTATTATCCTTCTAGATGCATCTTTATGCATTATTTCACATTATCTTGTTTATTTTTCATTAAAATATCTCTTTTTGAGATATTCTCTTTATTTCTCTTTTATTTTCCTCATTGGCATTCCTTTTAATATTAGAAACCTTATGGATACGATATTTCACCAAGAAATCTCATTTATGCATATTTCCACTCATTTTTATCATTATTTTCAATTTATTTCTTAATAAAGAAATACATAATTAAACTTTTTTTTCTTATTACCTTCTCTATGCAAATTTGGACTCCTTGGAACCCAAGGAACCCAAGAGGCACGAAATCCATCCCTGGATTACATCTCTTTGAATTCTAGAGGTTTCTACCTCTTCCTTTTCTCAAATATTCAATTATTCAATTACTAATAGAATTTTGTTTGTTATTTGGGCCCAATACCCAATAATGCCCATAACACAGACATCAAGGCTATTGTAAACAAAATCCATATATTCAAAACAAATTATACCATTCTTTGTTCAATTATCCTTAATATGAGAAATTGCATTTCTCACCAATTGAACCCAAAAATTGGGGTTGTAACAAATACATTTGTATATGACATACAAGAAGAAATATGAAATGGTTCCCCAATCATAATATTGACTACAAGAGGGTTAGTTTAGACATCACAATTATGTTTCTTTTGGGTAGTTACCTTAAAGGGAAATATATAGTATCATGCCCAATCTTCTTAAAAAATTTTAAGTGCAGATATAATTGGAACTGGAGAATTCTCCGTTAATAATTGGTAGTCTTTTTCCGTTGTAGTTTCCTTGGATAACATCAATTCTAATGACATGTTTACCTTTTTGGGTGGTAGCATGATGAAAACTTTCATTAAGATCATATTTGTACAAATCATTGCTAACAAGATATCAAAATATGATTATCAATCATTTGCGAAGTAATAGATGGAGACCATTTAGCACACTAGTATGATGTAAACCACACATTGGGTGTGGCTTGTAAAATTTGTCCCCTTTGGGGTTTTTTGGAATATATTTACCTAAATTTTCAAAAAAAAAAGATGGAAACCATTTAGCAATATCATAACTAGCGTGCAAAAGATTACTATAAGGAGTGGGACCTTAGTGGCGATCACCTCTGTTACAATACCACCTTCTGGTAACCCCCAATTAAGGGAGACCGAGAGGTCAAATATGCACCCATAAATTCCGGATCAAAGGTTCGACAATTAACCAAGAACAATTATTAAATTCTAACAGACTAAACTGAAAAGCTGTAAGAAAATAATCTTTTGCATACCTTTTAAAAACATGGATCTATAATCTTCTAACCACAGATGAATTCTACTCTAACTAATCCTCATTGTATTTTAATTAATGTACTTCATATTATGACGATTTACTGTTTGTCCTTTTGGCTTTATACCTAAAACGCCGACAAATAAAACGTCAGTCAGCAAAAATCTAGTATGTGGGGGAACCAATAATCGTGGAATTATTCACAACAATGTATTGCAGCCAATTACCATTTAACAAACACTTTTACATTTTAAATATAACTACACGATCCATGCATTCCCTATCCTCTACGCTGTCCCTGCAGTGGACCTGAATACTATTTTCCTTATAGTAGCTCCCCATTAAACCCCTCAATGTCCCACCTATAGGTGAACCAATTTCTAGGATTGAGTCACATGGCACTACCCGAAAGTAGCCCACTCCTTAACTCATGGCATGCTAAAGGGTCTCACGGCACTATACTTGGTAGCCCAATTTCTAACCCACGATAACCTAGACCTTACTCTAGGTTACCCCTTTTTAGCTTTTACAAGCCACAGAGGTAGATTCGGATCTAAGCCAGTTATATATATATATTCATAGTGATAATTATAGTCACTTTATAGTTTCATGAAATAAAAGGCATCCAACAGTTATTTTCAAGAAACCAATAAACATGTTCGGAAATCGTCGTGAAACTAAAGTGGCTATTCATAAGCATAACCACATACCTGCTCAGTAGATTTCTCAAGCTAATATCCATTCCAACCAAGAAAGAAATCCAAGCAAGTAATTCAACCACATAATCAAGATTCCTAAAAAACACATGTACTCTATTTACAACACACTTTATCAAGATTCTTTCTATTCAACATGAAATCGCTTCTTAAGATTTCCGTATCCATTTTTGGGTTTCATTTTGCATTTAGGGTTTCACTTCATTTACTATTTTAAACCTTATTTCTATTAAATTACTTACAAACCCTAATTTTAGATTAAAGGCACACTTAAACATTAATTAAGCCCATTATGCCTCTTTTATATTAAAACTACCATTTTTATCCTATTAATCCATGGCAAGATCATTATGCTCATTTATCATCAATCCATAGTTCATTATGTTCTAATTCACAAATGAACTATATATATCATTAAAACCACCTTTTATTCATTAGAAAACCCTAATTGATATTAAGGGTATTTACCCACAATTAGGAACTTTTATATACAAATAACTTAGAACCATCATTTAACAACATATTTTCTCATTTTTCAATTAAATATGATCTTATCCTCTTTTATCCTAAATTAGGGTTTCTAAAAGCTTAATCATTCTCATATGAGGTAAAAACCCTAAATCATGCAATTTCACATCTAGATCAGGTTGGAATCTAACATTATCATTCAACAGGTTATTAATATTTAAATTAACCGATTAAGCATACTAGATTAAACCTTTAATCACGAATAGGGTTTTTAAGCTAACTTTAATGCACTTGTCATCAACTTATTGTACTTTTGCAATTAGGAACTGAATCACTCTTTAATATCATTTTTATTGGATTCCTCTCATTCTCTTGATCAAAATACATCTATTATTTGTATTTATCCGAGCTACGGTTTATTAGATATGAATTTCGCAAAACTTACCTTGTTGGACCAACCAAAAGCTGCCACATCACCTCATGCATGCAACACGACCAGTTTTGAATTTATAATGAAATTACGATCTTGCCCCCTCTTAAGTCAATCTTCTCTTCACCCCATGGAGGGCATAACCGTCCAACACAACTCTTTCCTTCTTCAACCTCAGGCAGCTGCTTGTTGTCGCCCTAGTGGCTGAGGGAGCAGTGCCTCCTCCTCTTTCTTGACTTCGTCGGCCATCAGGGAGGGTGTTGTTGCCTCCGCCCTTCCCTGGCGCACACGAGGCGCTTCCAAGACGTGGCCGAAATGACCGTTCACAAGCTATATCTGTCAACGTTCTGCTACTATGTCTGCTGCAACCTTGCAAACCTACGGCCCCAGCTGCTCGAAGTCAAGGTTGCGAGTGTACGCCCGATTCATCCTAGGGTGTCGTGGAGGTTTGTTGCCCCCATCAAGACTGTAAGACATACCGTCATTGCTCCAGGGATAGATCCCTACTTTTGACTAGCATTTTCATGAAAAAGAAGATGGATAGGGGAGAGTCGCATGAGATTCCATCTTGAACTCAAACCAGGGTCTCTACCCTATATATTGGGGTGAGGAAAGAAGCCCTAGGTCGGCTATTCACAAATCAAAGAGTCCCTTTCCAAATAGGAAATCAATTCCTTCAATGAGAAGTATATTCTCTCTCCTTCTTTTTATCCTTTGGATATTCTCTATTATTTGGATATTAGGAAATTCGAAATTCCTCTTTTATTTTCTTTATACTTGCACTTTTTAATTCATTGGCCACAGATTTTATATTTCCTTAAGTAGAAAATACCACTTCTTTGACAAAACCATGAAATTCATTAATCATGCATCATATTATCCTCTTATGTTCTATTATTGATATTTTTCTCTTTCTTTTCTTCATTGGGACTCATTGGATCCCAATAAACTCAAATAATTCGAATTTCCTTTTTAAGGAATACTCATTATCCTTCTAAATGCATCAATATGCATTATTTCACATTATCTTGTTTATTTCTCATTAAATTATCTCTTTTTGAGGATTTCTATTTATTTCTCTTTTATTTTCCTCATTGGTATTCCTTTTAACATTAGGAATCCTTGGGATTCGAAATCCCACTAAGGATAACTCAATTCCACCTTTTTCCATTTATTTTCCACATTGTATCATTGCTTTCAATTTCTTTCTTAATAAATAAATACTTAATTGATCTTTTCTTTTCTTATTGCATTCTCTAAGCAACTTTGGACTCCTTGGAATCCAAGTAACCCAACAGCCATGAAATCCCTCCTTGGATTACATTCTTTTGCCTTCCAGAGGTTTCCACATCATTCTTTTCTCAAAAACTCAATTATTCATTTACTAATTTAATAATTTAATTTCCTTTCTTCATTTCCTTGTTATTGGGCCCAATAGCCAATAAATCCCACAACACAATCATCAAGGCTATTGTAAATGAAATCCATTTATTCAAAACAAATTATATCATTATTTGTTCAATTATCTTTAATATGAGAAATTACATTTCTCACCAAGCGAACCCAAAAATTGGGTTGTAACATCCTTCCCCTCTCATAAGAATTTTTTCCTCAAAATTCAATCAAGCAAACAAACAATTTAGGATAAGACTAATCCATGCCCATCATTGGCCCCTATGTGTCTTTACCTTACCCATGGAGCTTCCAAAGAACCTTTATCACCACATATTTTTTTTCTCTGAGTTCTTTCATCCTGGCGTCTATAAACTGCACAGGTGACTCAGGGCATTTCAGCCTCCCTTGGGGCTCACTAGGTTCATTGCTCAACACATGGTCGGGGTACCTCACATAGTGCTCTAAATTGGACACCTGGAACTCATCACACATTTCTTTATCATGAGGGGTAAGGTTAACCTTCTCCACCAATCCATCTCAATGGACCCATGTATCGGGGACTCAACTTTCTTAGCTATAGCTCATAGGGGTCAGATTTTCATGTCACATATTCTCCCACAGTGAACTGCATGTCAGTCTACTTTCCATCCGCTCACAACTCCTGTCATCTCTAGGCTCTGTTCAGCCATTGCACGATCAAAGAAATTTAATCTACAGGCACTATGGTCCTTTCACCAACATCACCTTACTGTAGTGGTGACTGACACAAACTCCCTTACATAGATTCTTTAAATCTCGATACTGGCTATGGTGGTTATCATCACATCTTACAAAGGACAAGAACTATCTCTATGTATCACCCTGAATGAGCCCACATGCTCTCATCAGATCCTCTAGTCTAGATCATACTAACCATTAGTTAAGGGTGATAAACTATACTAACATCGAGTTCTTCATGTAGCTACTTCCACCTTTTGTATGGGAACCTTTAGGTCAAACTCAAGAACCTTTGAACTCGCATCACGATGTAGTTGAACCATCTCTTTCATATGTAGTTAAACTAGATCTATCCCTTGACAGAACTCTTTCTTTCTCATGTCATCTAGGTAAGGTGATCTACCATAACCCATATTGCATCTCGACCTTCCTTGGTCTAGGAGAGACTTACAACATCCATAGTGATGAACTCCCTTTCTCTTTCAGGGACTCTTTATCCTTTATATCAATGCACTAGGTTACTGGTGTTCATCCTTCACCTACAGCTTGCATTGCCATAAACCACATGCAACTTCATCTTAGGCATCTAAAGTACTAATGTCACTTATTATCTTGGCAGTACCATGGTGTATGGTAATCTTCAATCATGATTTCCAATATGTCATGATTCCTTAAGATCAATTCCTCAAAAACCCTAAATCACTCTAATTGGGGTTTCATCTCCTTCCTTTCCAAAGAAGTGTATCCGAGGTTCATCACCATCCTTTCATTATATCCAGGACTAGACTGGCTAACCAAACAATCATTAACTTTTTCAACATATCTCATTATATCCGAGTGTTAGCCAAACACATCTACTTTCCAAACTTAGGGTTAGCCTAACAACCTCTTCTAGCTTCTAGCCAAACGAGTCAGATATATCTCAACTAGAGCATCCATTACCACTTCACATCCTTAGGTATTAGGTAACATTGAAGACATACACTTCCATGTATTTCACTTATCATCTCGAACTCTAAGTCTATCATCATTGAAAACACTTTGAGCTCATCTTTTTGGTGATCAAACTCAACCTTGTATGACTCTTATCTCATGATAAAAACATCCTCATAAGGTGACTACCTCATTCCTCTTAGTGTTGGTAAACCATCCATGTATCGTTCACTCCACCAGGGTATGTTATCATCTCTATCCTCATAACTCGTAGCAACGTTCCAACTCACATCATCTTTTATCCTTAATGTATGGCATGTGTACTGTCCTATGTCTCACTCCCATAACAAGAGGAAATAAGCATTTGGCTGCATTCCAAATACATAGTTCTTCTTGTTCCAAGAGTAGAGATGGAACATCCCACCTTGCCAGTAGACCTTTAAATCTAAGTTGAAATGTGTCGTTTATGCCTCTATATTACAAATCATCTTGATATCAAAGTTACCTCCATGGAAAACTTGTTTTGAACCTACTTGAGTCCACACATATCCCTTGGTCATCACTTCTAGGTCTATAGGGTGACGACACTTTTGGGGTCATCCCTCTTCCCTTATGCATCCAGAGAATGCCCTACTCATCTGCCCTTTGGGTCCCATGAGTTCATGAAGGTGATCACTTTCCTAACCCATGGCCCTCAAACAATGATAGTTGTTACCTCCCGACCCTATGGTCATGTGAAACTAGGGAATTAGGCGACTCCTACTTCCATCAGTCTTATCCCTACCTAACCCTAGGTTAGACTTAGAATTTTATTACAGTACATGTCCATCTTAGAACCTTACCCAATACTTCATCATCTCTTTCTCTGAATTCAAGGGATGCCTTTCATCCTTTCATAGGGGTCATGGAGACCTACCTACCTTGGTCAGGCCCCTATACTGATTACCGTCATGGTAACACATCCACATGCACTTAGAGATGGTTATCTATGGGTCTCTAGGTTCATTCTCATACCATGTACCTTTCACTTAGCTTCTCAAGATCCTATGAGGCATCTTTAGGTTAACTTGAACCAACAAAATAGGTATACACCCTACTAAATGGTCCCTCTCCCATGATGGGAGGAAAACTTCACCTCGATAACAAAGGCCACAAACGTCCCTGGGTCTAGCATGCTTAACCCTAGGAAGCTATGCAAAGCACAAGTAGACCACCTACTAAACTGTGTTAGGTCATACTTGTTCTCATCCTCCATATTGGATCAAGGTCATACCTTCCCATGTCATCACTTAGCTATGAGGGGTTCATACCTTTAATCTTAAGGGGTTTCCCTTTTCCTCTATACATGAGGAGTACCATGCTCAAAACTATAGCAACTTAATTCTCATCATGAGCATTAGGTACACCACTTCCCCTCTTAGGCCTAGGAACGCTAGGTTCACTTTTTGATGACCAACTACATGCTCAATCTATTAACCATGAATCAGGCATGTATAAGGCATGACACACACTTCCTGTCATCCTTCTATTCGAGCAACACTTTAGAGTCGAGTCCTCCTTAAGGACAACCAACAAGGCTTAAGGCCCCACTAAACCTCTCTAGGGTATACAAAATTTCTTCTTCCTTTCTCAAAAGGTAAACACTTATACCATAGGCACATAGGTGACAGAAGCCTCATCCTCCCTCTCAGGTTTGTTCCCTCTAAAGACAACCAAGATATCATCATCATCCAGGGATCAAGCATGAGGCCACCACTTTCATCCACTTAGGCTGCATCATTCTCAACTCCCCACTTTTCCTCATATCTTGGAGTCTAAGTTTACAACCTTCTTTTTGGGGTCCTGCTCTTTCTCTCTAGAATGAACCCTACAAACAACCTTACTACGTGAGGATCTTTCTCGATGAAGATGGGTCATGAGTACAAGCATTCCCCTTAAGATTATGTCTGCTCAAGGTTATCCATAACCCTTTATGCTTGTCTCAGAAGCTATCCATCCTACTTCCTTGGCCAGGGTTTTAACCTTCTGCTCATACTACTGATGTACTCTGGGTGTCTACTATGTCATGCTCATATAAGCTCATGGGGTTTCCATAGGTTCTTCTCTAACCTCCTCAATGAAGGAGCTATCCTTCACTCTCCACTGCTCGACCCTTCCTAGGGTTGGGTCACCAAAGGTACTCAGTCATCCAACCTCTCATGGCTCATATGTCATCTAAGGCATGTCCATCCAGCCACCTGGTCTACCATGACATCTAACTCATCATGTTGTCTCTCTCTCTAGCCTTCACTTAGGGTTAGTGTTAACATCATCCTTAGAGGATGTGCCAGGTCTCTATTTGTAATGGAGATCTCTATCTCCAAGACTAACTCTCTTTATTTATCCTCCTGACAAGAAGGTCTAACCTCATGTTCCTTCTGAGGGCATGACAACTTATGTCATACGACCTAAGCATGTATCTATCCTTTAGTTTACGCTTAATCTATTAAGCTTATGTCCATGACATCTTATTTACATGCTTTTCATTAATTTGGTGGAGGATTTCTTAAACCTTATCAACCTAAACCATACCTCAAGAGAGTGAGGAGAAGAGAGAAAACCCTAATCCTTAAGATCCTTAACAAAATTTGATTTGAGAAGGGATGAACAAGATGAGAGAGTCCTAAAGGTATCTTATTTCTAATCATACCCTAAGACTTTGGCCAGGAAGTCACACGGATCCGGGAGTCCTCGTATTCTGACTAGCGGTGTGAAGGAAAATATTGCCAGCCCCCGGTCGTGATCATTTTCTAGACACCTACGTCTTTTGGATAATCCTCTAATAACTCCATTGGGTTCTATGGAGTTTGTAAAATTTAGTAATTATTAATGGTTAAGTGAGGAACCTACGTTGTAATACCAAATGTTACAACCCCACCTTCTAGTAACCCCCAATTAAGGGAGACTGAGAGGTCAAACCTGCACCCATAATTTCCTAATCAAAGGTTCGACAATTATCCAAGAACAATTATTCAATTTTAACAGACTAAACTGGAAAACTGTAAGAAAATAAACTTTTGCATACCTTTTGAAAACTTGGATCTCTAATCTTCTAACCACATATGAATTCTACTCTAACTAATCCTCCTTGTATTTTAGTTCATGTACTTCACAATATGATGATTTACCGTTTGTCCTTTTGTCTTTATACCTAAAACGCCGACAAACAAAACGTCAGTCAGCAAAAAGCTAGTATGTGGGGGAAACAATAATCATGCAATTATTCATAACAATGTATTGCAGCCAATTACCATTTAAAAAATACTTTTACATTTTAAATATAACTATGTGATCCATGTATTCCCTATCCTCTGCATTGTCCCTACAGTGGACCTGGATACTACTTTCCTTATTGTAGCTCCCCATTAAACCCCTCATGGTACCACCTATAGGTGGACCAATTTCTAGGGCTGAGTCACATGGCACTACCTGAAAGTAGCCTACTCCTTAACTCATGGCATGCTAAAGGGTCTCATGGAACTACACTTGGTAGCCCAATTTCTAACCCTACGATTACCTAGACCTTACTCTAGGTTACCCCTTTTTAGCCTTTACAAGCCACAGAGGTGGATTCAGATCTAAGCCAGTTATATATATATATATATTCATAGTGATAATCATAGTCACTTTATAGTTGCATGAAATAAAAGGTATCCAATAGTTATTTTCAAGCAACTGATAAACCCGTTCAAAAATCGCCGTGAAACTAAAGCGACTATTCATAAGCGTAACCACATACCTATTCAGTAGATTTCTCAAGCTAATATCCATTCCAACCAAGAAAGCAATCCAAGCATGTAATTCAACCACATAATCAAGAATCTTGAAAAACACATGTACTCTATTTACTACACACTTTATCAAGATTCTTTCTATTCAACTTGAAATCGCTTCTTAAGGTTTCTGTATCCATTTTAGGGTTTCATTTTGCATTTAGAGTTTCACTTCATTTACTATTTCAAACCTCATTTCTATTCAATTACTTACAAAACCTAATTTCATATTAAAGGCACACTTAAACATTAATTAAGCTCATTATGCCTCTTTTATATTAAAACTACCATTTTTATCCTTTTAATCTGTGGCAAGATCATTATGCTCATTTATCATCAATTCATAGTTCATTATGTTCTAATTCACAAATGAACTCTATATATCATTAAATCCACCTTTTATTCATTAGAAAACCCTAGTTGCTATATTAAGGGTATTTACTAACAATTAGGAACTTTTATATACAAATAACTTAGAGCCATTATTTAACAACATATTTTCTCATTGTTCAATTAAATATGATATTATCCTCTTTTACCCTAAATTAGGGTTTCTAAATGCTTAATCATTCTCATATGAGGTAAAAACCCTAAATCATGCAATTTCACATCTAGATCAGGTTCAAATCTAACAATATCATTCAACATGTTATTAATACTTAAATTAACCCATTAAGCATACTAGATTCAACCTTTAATCACAAATAGGGTTTTTAACCTAACTTTAATGCACTTTTCATCAACTTATGTAATTTTGCAATTAGGAAAGGAGTCAATCTTTAATATCATTTTTATTGGATTCCTCTCATTCTCCTGATCAAAATACATATATTATTCATATTTATCTGAGCTACAATTTATTAGATATGAATTTTGCAAAAGTTACCTTGTTGGACCAACCAGAAGCCGCCACGTCACCTCATGCATGCAACACGACCGATTTTAAATTTATAACAAAATTACGATCTTGCCCCCGCTTAAGTCTATCTTCTCTTCATCCTATAGAGGGCATAACCGTCCAACGCAACTCTTTCCTTCTTCAACAAGCTGCTGCCCCAACGGCCGAGGGAGCGGCACCTCCTCCTCTTTCCTGACCTCGTCGGCCACCAGGGAGGGTGTCATTCCATCCGCCCTACCCTGGCGCACGCGAGGCGCTTCCAAGCCATGGCTGAAATGCTTGTTCCCAAGCTATATCTGCCTGTGTTCTGCTACTTCGTCTGCTGCAACCTTGTAGACCTACGGCCCCAACTGCTCGAAGGAAAGGGTGTGGGTGTACATCTGATTCATCGTAGGGCGTCGTGGAGGTTTGCTGCCCCCATCAAGACTGTAAGACAAACTGTCGTTGCTCCTAGGATAGATCCCTACTTTCGACTAGGGTTTTCATGAAAAAGAAGACGGAGAGGGGTGAGTGGTGTGAGATTCCATCTTGAACTTTAACTAGGGTCTCTACCCTATATATTGGGGTGAGGAAAGAAGCCCTAGGTCGGCTATTCACGATTCAAAGAGTCCCTTTCCAAGTAGGAAATCAATTCCGTCAATGAGAAGTATATTCTCTCTCTTTATTTTTATCCTTTGGGTATTCTATATTATTTGGATATTAGGAAATTCGAAATTCCTCTTTTATTTTCTTTGTACTTGCCCTTTTTAATTCATTGGCCATGGATTTTATAGTTCCTTTAGAAGAAAATACCACTTCTTTGACAAAACCATGAAATTCATTAATCATGCGTCATATTATACTCTTATGTTCTATTATTGGTATTTTTCTCTTTCTTTTCTTCATCGGGACTCATTGGATCCCAAGAAACTCAAATAATTCGAATTTCCTTTTTAAGGAATACTCATTATCCTTCTAAATGCATCAATATGCATTATTTCACATTATCTTGTTTATTTCTCTTTAAAATATCTCTTTTTGAGGATTTCTCTTAATTTCTCTTTTATTTTCCTCATTGGTATTCCTTTTAACATTACGAATCCTTGGGATTCGAAATCCCACTAAGAATAACTCAATTCCACCTTTTTCCACTTATTTTCCACATTTTATCATTATTTTCAATTTCTTTCTTAATAAATAAATACTTAATTGATCTTTTCTTTTCCTATTGCATTCTCTATGCAACTTTGGACTCCTTAGAACCCAAGGAACCCAAGAGGCATGAAATCCCTCCTTGGATTACATTCTTTTGCCTTCCAGAGGTTTCCACATCATTCTTTTCTCAAAAACTCAATTATTCACTTACTAATTTAATAATTGAATTTCCTTGTTATTAGGCCCAATAGACAATAAAGCCCACAACACAATCATCAAGGCTATTATAAATGAAATCCATTTATTCAAAACAAATTTTATCATTATTTGTTCAATTATCTTTAATATGAGAAATTACATTTCTCACCAAGCGAACACAAAAATTGGGGTTGTAACATCCTTCCCCTCTTATAAGAATTTTGTCCTCAACATTCAATCAAGCAAACAACCAATTCAGGATAAGACTACTCCATTTCCATCATTCGCCCCAATGTGGCTTTACCTTACCCATGGTGCTTCCAAAGAACCTTTATCATAACACATTTTTTTTTGCTCTGAGTTCTTTCATCCTGGTGTCTATAAACTACAAAGCTGACTCAGGCCATTTCATCCTCCCTTGGGGCTCACTATGTTCATTGCTCAGCCCATGGTCGGGGTACCTCACATAGTGCTCTAAATTGGACACCTGGAATTCATCAAACATTTCTTTATCCTGAGGGGTAAGGTTAACCTTCCCCAGCAATCCATCTCAATGGACCCCTGTATTTGGGACTCAACTTTCTTAGTTATAGCTCAGAGGGGTCAGATTTTCATGTCACATATTCTCCCACAATGAACTGCATGTCAGTATACTTTGCATCCGCTCACGACTCCTTTCATCCATTGCACGATCAAAGAGACTTAATCTACACACACTGTGGTCCTTTCACCAGCATCACCTTACTGAAGTGGTGACCGACACAACCTCCCTTACATAGCTTCTTTAAATCCCGATATTGGCTATGGTGGTTATCATCACGTCTTACAAAGGACAAGAATTGTCTCTATGTATCACCCTGAATGAGCCCACATGCTCTCATCAGACCCTCTAGTATGGATCATACTAACCATTCGTTAAGGGTCATAAACTATACCAATATTGAGTTCTTCATGTACCTACTTCCACCTTTTGGAAGGGAACCTTTAGGTCAAATTCAAGAACCTTTGAACTCACATCACAGTGTAGTTGAACCATCTCTTTCATATGTAGTTCAACCGGATATGTCCCTTGACATAACTCTTTCTTTCTCATTTGGAAGCATTTATTTGCTTTCAAGTCCTTTTAGACCTTTTTGATAAATTTCCCTATATTTTGAACCCTTCTTGTTCTGAATGCTGAATTTGAGCAATATTTGAGAATTCAATATATATTTACCCACATTGATGATAATGAAGTGGTGTTTGCACAAATATTCTAATTAATGTGTCAATTGAGACTAATAAGGAAAAATGGCCTTTAATGAGAGATAATTAGTGGACAATGTTAATTTGGAGCTTTTATATCTTTTTGGAATAAGAAATAAGAGTTAATGTGAAATTGAGTTCAATTAATGTAATAATCACCCCCTTATCTCTCTCTCCTCCAAATGGTTATTAAAGCATTTAAATGGAGATTAAGTGGTGGGACATTACACTTGAATAGATTTATGATAATTGTCTTAATTTTTATTAAGAGAATTACTAATAAAATGGTTTTGTATTAAATCACCCATTTTTAAATACATTAATAATGCATTAATGGACAATATAGGAGTTATGAGCCATATTGTGTATAAAATGAAAATCTAATTACACACTATGATTCTAGACATTAATTTTAGCCTAATGTCCAAATTTTGGAGTCATTTGGACTTGGTTTGACCCTTCAAATCCAATTTATAAGAACTAATTAAGGTGTAACTAAAGTTCTTAAATCAATTTCATTTATAACATGTGTAATGTCAAAGTTTCCATTTATTTTTCCTGTCATGCCCCCCCCCTCTTCACCCGCAAGCCATCTGACGATTAGAATCCCATCATCTGGATCTCACCTTGATCCAACGACTGCGACATCATTCTCTTCCTTTGTCAAGTCATGAGCCAAGGACCGTTTCACAGGCAATTGCTTCCCTCGATCTGTCCTCCCTCATTTCTCCACTGTTTCATGTGATTTCTTTTCCATTGGGTTCGTCTCTTCATGCTAGATTGATCAAGCCATTGCTCATCTCCTCTCCCACAATGTGTGTGAAATGCCCAATAGAGTCGTTGCATCATTCTCCCCCTCCGAGTTGCAGAGGTACACCTATCCTCCCTCCTGCCTATATAAGGCACTATCGAGCACCCATAGACACCACCACATTTTCCTCCTCCTCCAGTTTCTCCGGCTATAGCCAGAAGTACCCAAACCTGGCTACTTTTCTTTTGTAGTGATGGCGGCTATTTACTCGCATCTCTGACCATATCGGCTCAATTTCCGCTTCAGTAAGCATTCTTATCCTATGTTCTTCAATTCTTCTTCATTCTTTTTCCTCACAAAAGCCCCGAATGTCGAGACCTATAGAGCGTCGCTAGTGCTCTTTCGACACCTAGCGCCTTCATGCTCCTGTTCTCCTCCACCCTCTTTGAGACCTTCCTTCAACTCACCTCAACTCTACGAGTGCGTAGGAGACAATAGTTTTGAGTTTTGTTACATTTTTATGAGATTCTCAATGTCTGGTCTGCTCCTGTATTCTTCGACAACTTCTTATGTGTGATAGTGATCTTTAGGACCTCATCCTATGACGAGTGTTCCTTTGTGTTCACCGGACCTTAGAGGTCATTTGTGCACTCTCGTTTAGCCAGGATCTAGCTTGGTGACGTGAAGCAACACTGGAGCTGAGACTCCAGTTGCTTGCTCTCGCCATGGTTGTGGCAAGAAGATGCCTGGTTGTATAATGACCAGGGCATCTTTGCCCCCTTAATTGGTTGATTAACATCCCATGGGCAGTTTTATCATTTTGATTTCAGTTTTGTTTTCTCGCCTATGAATTTGATACTTATGAATGACTAAAGTGTCCCTGCAATTTCAATTGAACTATTTAACTGGTAAGGGCATTTTGGTAATTCTCCATTCATTCAATCGTCCTTTACATAATCCACGCGAGCGTGGACCAATCGATTGGGCCAAAGCTAAATGGCCCACGTCATCTTGGGTCTGGCCTATGTGGCCCACACCCATTCGCTCAATCTAATTGCCTATGTGGCATTTTCCTTGACTCTGATTGGCTGAGATGATTTAATTCATAATAAATCAACCCATGGTCATAAAAATGTGAATAAATAGTGAATGGAAAGTAATTTTTAGTAGAAACTTAATTTTTGGTTTTTGAGTCCTGATTCTCTTTCCTTCTTCAAAGTTTTCCTTAGATACCATTTTAATAATATTAAGTGATCCAAAAATGATTATTAAATCATTCTAACTCCAAATTGAGAAATAAAAGGTGTTTTCTCAATCAGGAGAATATGACAAATGGTTTGGTCTTGGTTTTGAGTCACACATTGAGGTTTTGGTTTTGAAGGTGTAAATTAGGGTTTCAACCATTATATATTTTTGTTAAACCCTAATCTATGTATATGCACTTGTATCTAGGACAAAAGTGGATTGGGATACAATATAATCAATGAAAGTGATAATGTGAATCTATAATAAGGTATGTGGATCCTATTTATGTGAAATCTATAAATGTGAAGATTACACCTTATTCCTTTAGTTGGGTCTTTTCATCCATACCCATTTTTCCAATGAGGCTTGAGCCTATTTTATTCAATCTTGAAATTCTTCTATAAATGATTCAAGGGACTTGGACCCCACTTGCAATTGTTGTTAACTTATTCTATCTGCCATTTGAACAATTAGCATGATGATGAAAATGACTAGTTAACTAATATATTGTACATCAGTACAAACCACCTATAGAGCATTGAGGTTTTAGTCCTCCTTCTAGGCACTAGGGTTTGAGTCCCTTGCTAATTTATGAAATATTAGGGTGTTTGGGAATGTGTTATTCTCCCTCACCCAGAGGTAGATGTCTAATAGGTGCCTCAACCCTATTTTAGTCTAATCTAGCCACATTTATTCATGCATCCAAATTTAATATTGTTGTTGAACTATGGAAGAATTCTTAATTATTTATTTGATATACTTGACTCATACTTTTGACACTCTCTTAGTATAATGGATATTTTATTATGCGATGGTGTGCTTTATTATTTGTCCTTATCCTTATAATTAACACATACTTTTTATTCCTGTCTTGTTGGGTGATCCCAACTACCCAGGTACAGGTTCAGAGTGCGTCGTTGAAGCTTGGTGAACTAGACTAAGGCTAGGGATGTGGAGTTCAACCTTCTAGCTTGAACTTAGCTATATATATTAAGTTGTTTTGTTTGGAGACAATATTGATTTGGTTTTAGTCTTCCTCTACCTAGATCCTTGTTTTGTATAAAGTTGTACCCCTTTTTTGAAATTTTGTAAAGTACGCTTTATACTTTTGAATATAGTCAAAGTTTAAAATTCTTATTCTTCACATTGATGTTATTGTTTACCATTGTTTTTAGTAGAGTGTTGATCCCAGCTCCTTACATTTTACATGTATGATACAAGATAAGGATTTAATTAGAGCGAAATCTAAAATATTACAAGATTTTCAGCAAGCTTTAACTCCTTAAGATATATCCACATCGTCATGCCATGTCTTCGTTGTTGTCCACCTAGGGTTGGAAGCATAATCCAGTAAGAAAAGAAAATAGATGACATCAACAAAGGCTGGTATGTGCATAGTAAAAACAAAATTGATCAATATATGAATTAAAGGATATCAAAGTATAAATGGATTCTCATGAAAGAGAAAGTATTACCCAAAGGGGCATAGAAGAATATGAATCACAAAATAAGAATGAAGCAATGAAGCATATAAATAAGGCATCCATGTGTTACACTTGTGACATAACTAGATAATATAAACATGTATGTACAACATTACACATCTACCATAAATGTGGGGTGAGTAGGAAATGATACACATCTACTATGAATGTGAAGTGGACAGGAAATGATACACATCTGCTCCAAGCAAGAAATACCCATCTTCCCAAAATATATTCATATGCATAAATTTTAACATATGCATTCATATGTGGGAATTTTGATATCCACACAAAAACACATGTACATTATACTAGCAGTCACCACATGATGCATCACAAAAGAATAAACAAGAGTAAAAGAGAATAAGAGAATAAGAAGGATTACAACATCCATCCAAATATCCATCACATAATGTGCCATAAGGAACATCCACTACCATAGTGGTAAAACAAGCACATATCACCAAATAAAGGCCATCATGCTCAAAGCATAAGAAAAGAGTCCAAAAGAATATCCATCAGTACACGATCAGTAATAAAGTAAAGTATTCACATGAACCATGATTTCTAAAAGAAAATAATATAGTGTAGGCAATTGTCAAAAGGACCAAGACAATGAATAAAAATAGGTTAATTGCTCAAATGAATAATAGGGTTTGCAAGCATACAATAAGAGAGTGAAAAAGATCAGTTGCTCATATGAATAATTGGGTCTGCAACCGTACCTTAACTTTAGAGTTTAACAATCCAAGGTCACTTCTATATCCAAGTCTAGGTCTCCAAAGAACCTATAGGGAAGGTGGATAGGTCCAAGTAGAAAGGTTTCCTAGCTAGAGAGGTTGGTTTCTCCAACAAAGCTCCTATCTCAAGCAAAAAGCACCTTCTCCACTTTAGAGGTGAAAATCCCTAACAAAAGAACATAAAGATGGGGTCTTTGAGGGATCTAGGTTGGGTTTCACCATGGAAGGCCATGGTTTTGACCTGGAAGAAGGTGGACGAATATGAAAAACATGAAAATAGGGAAGGATAGGAGGAAACTTACTAGTTTTGATCAAAATCACCAAGGAGGAGCTTTAGAAACCCTAAATAGTGCAAATTTGGAACCCTATGAGCGTTCTTCAGCAAGGTAGGAACCTTATTTTACCTTGGGATAGATCCTCCATGGACAAATAGAGTAGGAATTATGCTTTAATATGGAGGAAATAAAAAGAAAGCAAGAGTTTTTTTATTGGAAGGTGGGAAGGGGTAGATATGGCTCTATAAAGAAAGGGGTCAAGCATGAGGTGTGTATGGGACTTTCCATGTGTCCATGTATAAGGGTACCCATGGTCATGCAAGCCTTTATGGATAAGAAAGGTGTCAAGAATAATGTTTTAAGTTACTTTCCACATGTTCGTTTCTAAGGGTGCTCATGGACATGCAAATATTTATGGATAAGGAAGTAGACAAGAATGAGGTGTCCATTGAGCTTTCTATGTGTCGTTAGCCAAGGCTTTCTTGGCCTTGCAAGAGGATTATTCATAAAGTCTTCTTGAATTTCAAATATTAGTTCATTGATATTTGTAGTCCATGTCAACTGACCTCCAAGCAAAGAAATCTCCCCATTGGTTGATAGCTTCTAAAGATACACTCATTTATAAAGATGGTAATCCCTAAAATGCCCTTGGAGAGAAACACCTTGAAATCAATGTTCAACTAAGCACCCCATGGTTCAAAAACTCGAGAATGGTAAGGGAATACATAGGGATTACAATGAATGTGACAATTTGTAAAGTAAACCTCCCCAATGGGAAAATTGTAGAAAAGTCTAAAATGTACATAAAATTGCATAACTTGCACACAAAAATCCAAATTTGGTGAAACTGTATCTACAAGTTATCTTTGATGTGTTGCATACAAATTTTCCATTATTTCCATATTTTGAAGTTATATAATCATATTATTCATTACTTATGCCTTTTACTCATTTTCTCTCTCCTAAACTTATCCTAATATTTCAAGGTTGTCTAAAGTAGATGAAATTTGGCATTTAGGCTAATTTTGATATGTAGATTACGAATTTGAAGTTTTTTTCCACTTATGAGACTTCTTTTTATGAGATATGTCATATGGCCCATTAACGGATAATTATCTAAAATATTAATCAAATTAAGTTCCTTATATATTACACCCAAAATGAGTTGTGTGGCATATTTTATGTATACATTATTAACCTAAGACTAATGTGAAAACATTCAGATGCATTAGGGTGAGACATTCATGTATTAGCTCATTAGGATCATACTAAAAAGCTATTTAGGTCCAACCTTCAACCTTGTTTGGCTACAACCAAAAGGTCAAAGTTTTAGGGTAGGGTCCAAGATCTAGTATATTACAACACTCCACCCCTTAAAAGGATTTCGTCCTTGAAATCTATTGATCCAAACATCAACAACCAATTACTCTCCGTCCCTTAAAAGGTTCAACCTAACAAGTCAAACTAAAACAACATTTATGGTTACCTACATACCTTTGAGTTGTGAATGTTTTAGAGAATTATGTTGTTCATGTATCCAACTAATAAGTCAGAACCATCTAGGGTTGAGTTTTAGGTCCCTTGTGTCTCTAACCTAACAACCCTACATAAACATTTAAAAGTCATACGGTAGGTCAACTACACCTTTATTTCATCATACATATCCCAAATCACTTCTTCATATACAAAACTAGGGTTAGGATTCTATTCCAACTATTTCTAGCGGTTCACTATCCATACTTCAGAAAATTCTTCATTGCGACATAGTTCAAGAATTTTTTTCATAAAATCCAATATATTTTTTACATATAGTGGTATAAATGGAAATATATTTTTTCTTCAAAAAATCATGCGATATAAAACAAAGATGAACTCTAAATCAATGTGGAAACCAAGTCACAATTTATCCATAACAAGACTTACTTATCATACTATTCTCTATAATCTACTTGCATTCTTAAATCAAATTGTATGGCATCAAGAGATGCAAATCATCATCCATCAATGTGGTCAGGAAAGATCATCTAACGTCATCACATTAGGGTTCACTAAACAAAACCCTTTCACCATCTCATGATCTACTTAGGGAAATTCATGGGAAACATCTCACATAAAGTGTGACTATCAAAAGTTAAGGGTTCTAATAAGGGAGAAAAAATTGAAATAGTCAGATTTTGACCACTATGGCCTCTAATACCGTGTTGTAAGGAGTGGGACCCGAGAGGGGATCATCTCCTTACTAAAAATTTGAAGAATAAAACATCCATTTTGCCATAATAGGTGCAAAATTTTCAAACTTCAATAAATGGTATTCAAAACAATCAAATTGTAGCAGTGGAATCAAACAAATGACTATATTAAATTTTCACCAAAGATTACAAAAGTACATCATAATATTCCAAAAGGGTTTACATGTATGATATAACATAATGATCTAAGTAGAAGGAAATCTAAACCATATCAAGAGTGTCTCCAAGCTTTAACTCCTTAAGCTATACCCACATTATCATGCCATGTCTTCATCGTCCTCCTCCTAGGGTTGGAAGCATACCCCACCAAGAAGAGAAAATAGATGGCATCAATAAAGGCTAGTATGTGCATACTGAAAAGAAAATTGAGCAATATATGAATTAAAGGACATCAAAGTATAAAAGACTTCCCATGAAAGAGAAAGTATTACCCAAAGGATCTTAAAAGAATATGAATCACAAAATAAGAATGAAGTAATAATGCATATAAACAAGGTATCCATGTGTTACACCTATCAGAAAACTAGATAATATAAACATGTAGGTAGGAAACAACACATCTACCATAAATGTGGGGTGAGTAGAAAATGATACACATCTACTCTGAATGTGTATTTAGTGGGAAATGATACATCAACTCTGCGTAGGAAATACACATCTGCCCAAAATATTTTCATACGTAGGAATTTTAACATATGCATACATATGTGGAAATTTTAACATATGCATAAAAACAAATGATGCATAACAAAAGAATAAACAAAAGTAAAAGAGAATAAGAGAATAAGAAGGATGAGAACATCCGTCCAAATATTCATCCCATAATGTGCCACAAAGAATATGCACTACCATGGTGGGAAAAGAATAACATATCACCAAATAAAGTTCATCATGCTCAAAGCATAAAAAAAGTGTCCAAAAGAATATCAATCATCACAAGATCAACAACAAACTAAAGTAGTTCACACGAACCATGATTTCTAAAAGAAAATAACGGAGTGTAGGCTATTTTCTAAAGGACCAACAAGCACCTTCTCCACTTTAGAGGTGAAAAACCCTAACAAAAGAACATGGGGATGGGGTGTTTAAGGGATCTAGGTGGGGTTTCACCATGGAAGACCATGGTTATGACCTGGAAGAAGGTGGAAGGAAGATGAATAGAATAAAAATAGGGAAGGTAAGGGGGAGACATACTAGTTTTGGCTGAAATCGCCAAGGAGGAGCTTTGGAAACCCTAAATAGAGCAAATTTGGAACCCTATGACCCTTCTTCACCAAGGTAGGCACCCTCTTTTACCTTGGGACAGAACCTTCATGGCCAAATAGAGCAGGAATGATGATCTAATATAGAATAAATAAAAGGAGAGAAACAGTTTTCGAAGTGGGAGGTGGGAAGGGGTAGATATTGCTTTATAATGAAACGGTCAAGCATGAGGTGTCTATGGGACTTTCCATGTGACGATGTATAAGGATGCCCATGGTAGTGTAAGCCTTTATGGATAACGAATAAGTCAAGAATGAGGATTCAAGTTACTTTCCATGTATCTGTTGCTATGGGTGCCCATGGACATGCAAACCTTTATTGATAAGGAAGAAGTCAAGCATGAGGTGTCCATGGAGCTTTCGAGGTGTCCTTAGCCTACGGCTTTCATGGCCATGCAAGAGGACAGCTCATAGAGGATTCTTGAATATCAAATGTCAGTTTGGGGAGACTTCTAGGCCATCCCCACTGACCTCCAAGCTAAGAAATAACCCCATTGGTTGATAGCTTCTAAAGATAAGCTCATTTATAAAGAGGGTATTCCCTAAAATGCCCTTGGAGAAAAAACCTTTAAACCAAGGCCCAACTAGGTGACCCATGGTTCAAAATATCGAGAATGGTAAGGGAATACATAAGGATTTTAATGCATGTGACAATTTGTAAAGAAAACCTCCCAATTGTATGAATTGTTGAAAAGTCCAAAACGTACCTAAAATTACATAACTTACACAAAAAATCCAAATTTGGTGAAACTTCATCCACAAGTTATCTTTGATGTTTTCAATATGAATTTTCCATTATTTCCATATTTTGAATTTATATAATTACATTCTTCAATCCTTATGCATTTTACTCATTTTCTCTCTCCTACACTTATCCTAATATTTCAAGGTTGTCCAAATTAGATGAAATTTGACATGTAGGAAAATATTGATAAGTAGATTACAAATTTGAAGTTTTTTTTCCACTTTTGAGACTTATTTTTATGAGATATGTCATATGGCCCATTAACAACCCTTTATCTAAATTATTCATCCAATTTAGTTCATTATCTTCATATTACCACCAAAATGAGTTATGCATCATATTTTATGTATCCATTATTATCCTAAGACTAATGTGAAATAATTAGGCTACATTAGGGTGATACATTCATGTATTAGCTCATTAGGATCATACTAAACATCTATTTAGGTCCAACCTTCAACATTGTTTGGCTAAGACCAAAATCTCAAAGTTCTAGGGTAGGGTCCAAGATCTAGTATGTTACAATTACTATCTAAGAAAATGGATTTAATATCATATGAATATAATTGAACACAAATAAAAAAATCACTTTTTCCAAAAATACAGTATGAGATTTAAGAGTATCTATTTTTGTAGGAAAGGAAGCATTTTCATTTTTAAACATAGTGATATTGGGAAGATAAACAACATTTTTGAGTTTATATTCCTACACTACAGCTTATTTTCTCATTTTCAATTTTATGACAGTTAATATCAAAGGTGAGAGAATCTATAGTTTTAGTAAGCTCTTCATTTGAATTAGGTAAGGTAGGTTGTAAGGCCCCTACCCAAGCATAGTGCTTGAGTATTCTTGCTTTGCTTAATATGATGCTTAGAACCTTAATATAATCCTTTGAGATGCTTTTTTTACATGTGTCAATCTTATGTTTATAGTTTGATCATGTTCTCATGATGTTTGAGCCTTGTTTGCTTGTTTTGGACCAAGTTGCAATTTACCCAAGTTGAGGGGTTATCTTGCAATTTGTCACATGTAGAGTGTGCCCTTAGTGCTTTAGCATCATGAGAGAGAGAATGATGCTATGGTGTGCCTTTTTAGACATTGGTTGATGAGTGGCATAATGTGATGATGTTAGGGTTTCTAGGGTTTGCTTGGTATCGACCTTAATGAGCTTTGTTGAGTGTCTCGACCTTCAGTTGTATTTTTGGTGTGTCAACCAAGAAACCTTTCTTGGGTGTTTTGGTTTCGATCTTGATGGTATTGAGGTGCTTTCGGTCAATATGATTGTCTCCTTATGGTGTGTCTCGACCTGGGTTGTTTGGTGATCTTATGTTGTGTTCGAGACAAGATGTCTTGAGGTTTGTCTCGACCCCTAGGGTGGTGGTGACCCAAGTGATCGAGACCCCACCTAGGTTTTATCACCGTAGGTTGCATGCATGAATATAGTGGTTGCATGTTTGTTTCTTTTGTGGACAAGTGTCCCTTTGGTGCCTTGAGGAGTTGAAACCTCACCACTACCTTGTTTCCCTCCTCCTTTGAGTATATAACCCCTTTCTCCTTCATACAAGTATCTTTTTCGACCTTCCTTCTTCCTTCCTCTATTGTGATCGTCCTTGGAGCTTTGAGGATAAAGAAGGACTGATCTTGGGTGCTTTGGAGGTCTATCAACCTTGCATGTGGTGCATTGAAGCTCGATCACCTTCCTTAAGCTGAATCTCGGTGGTTTCTCTTTGTGTTAAGGGGTTCTTTTCCCTTGATCACATTTTTCCTTTGGAACCCTATCTTTCTTCTACCCCTTTCCCAGAAATAGATGATGGACTATACATGGTGGTTATTTTGAGAGAGAACTCCTAATCACAAAGGGTCGGAGACCATGTTTTGATAAGGTGGTGCCTAGTGTGAGGAAGTTTTCTTCTCTTCTCTCTTCTTTTTTATTAGTTTGACCTAGGGTTTATTACCCTCTTTTCTTGATCAATCTTTGACCTTGGTGTTTTCTCATTCTTGAGGTTATCTTGTATTTGAAAGTTGGGCTTTTGGTGGAGCTTCATCTTCTTTCTTGGTGATCGAGAGTTTGGAGCTTGTTCCTTCTCTTAAGGTGGGTTATACAACTGTTACAACATCAATTTTGCATATGTTTTCATAATTGAATTGTAAAGATTTTGTGAATATGAACTTAATTGAAAAGGTTGTATGCTTTGCTTCAAAAGATGGATTTCTTTGCAAATCTCCCTTTTGATAGGAATTTTGTAATTTCTATTATTATATTTATCCAATAATGGATACAAAAGAAAAGAAAAGAAGAAAAGTCCAAATAAAAGGAAAAGATACAAGATAATGGCTATTAACCAAAGTAATTATGAGAAATACATAGAAATCTCTATAAAATGGCATTAATGGCCAAAATTGAATAAATTTCATTTATATGTGATTTCTAATGAAAGAAATAGGAAAGACGAAAAAGTAAATGAAAGATAATGAGAAATCCTTGAAAAGAAATCTTTTAATAAAAGAATAAGTAAGATAATGTGAAATAATGGATGTAGATGTATCTAGAAGGATAATAAGCATCCATAAAAAGGAATTTCGAAATATTAGGATTTCTTGGGATCCAAGGAGACCCAATAGACAAGAAGAACGAGAAAATGCAAAATAATACAAAATAAGAGGATGTGTGATACATAATTAATGAATTTGTGGTATTATTAAAAAGAGGTACTTTCTTCTATGAGGAAGTATAATATCGTGTCCAATGGATTAAAAGCCAAGTACAATGCGAATAAAAGAGATAATTTTTGAATTCCTAATATCTAAAAAATAAATAATATCAAAGAGACATTTAAGAGAGAGAAGATTACTTCTTAATGAAGGAATTCATTTTCCTATTGGGAAAGAAGTTTGGATCTCATGGATGGGCATCCTAAGGCTTTTCTACCCTCCCCTATATAAGGATTGGACTGTTAGCCTCAGGTCCAAGAGAATCTCGAGCATCCCACACCCTTCTTCATCTTGTATCCATTCAAACCCTAGCTAAAGGGAGTCATGCAATTCCTGGAGCAACGAGGAGCAGTGAAGAGGTTACGATGGAGGCATGATGCTTCCTCGACAACCTAAGGGAGCTTGGAAATCATATCCTTACTCTAATCTTCGTGCAACGCCTGCTGGAGGTCTGCAAACTCACTGTGATTAGGGGCACGATACTCTTCAAACCGGTCATCTTGGCCATGCTTTGAAGCCTTGATGGGTGCAATAGAGAGTGGCGGAGGCAGGGCGATGGGTTTCGGCAAGTTCCAGACCTTGGGGAGGTGGGAGAAAACCCCACGATTGGCTGCATTCGACAAAAGCATAGGGATCTCAAGGAGGAAGATTATTGAGGTGTCATTAGATGGTTATACCCCTCCCGAGTATGAATAGTCGACTGCTTAAGTGAGGGCAAAAGAGTAATTCGTTTATAATCGACCGTGGCTACATAATGCATGGAAGAGAAGACGTGGCAGCCTGATATCGGTCTAAGTAATTAGGCCAAAAATTGTATCTAATTATTGGTAGATTGGAAGGGCACATATAATATATGTATTTTGCTTAGAAAATTGTGAGGAATCCATTAAAAATATATTTACAAGCTAATTCCTCTTGTAATTCGAAAAGTAGTGGAAGCTATCAACTTTAATGCACTAATGATTAAGAAACCCTAATTTAAGATGATTAATGTACTGAGAAGGGTTATATGGATGATTAAAGTTGATATTAAAAAGACGCATTAGATCTAAAAGGATGAACCTTATGTGTAATTTGATTTATTTAGGGTTCCATGTACATAAATAAGTTTTAATGGGCCTTGAAATCCTAATTATGATTCTTAATGGTTTTGATTGTTCAAATTCATGTATAAAGCTAAGATATGATGGTTCTAAGCTATTTTGGGTATAAAAGTTCCTAATTGTTGATAAATACCCTTAATTTAGTAATTAGGGTTTTCTAGTGGATTAATGTGCAATTAATGATAAATAGAGTTCATATATGAATTGAACTATAAGGAAATATGAGTTGTTAATTTGAAAGAAATTGAATATGATAATTGGGCTTATGATGATGAAATTAGGGTTTGTGGACTAAAAAAGAATTAAATGTGATAAAAACATTATGGAGGCTAAAAACTTAAAGTGGCCTGGAAAGCCTAACATGGAATCAAAATCTATCTTGAGAATGTTTTGGATAAACTATAACACTTGAATGTATTGCATTAATTTTAGGATATTGTTGATTGCTTGTTTGATTGTTCTTTATCATTATTTCTTGAACATCAAGTTGCTCTGGATCAGGAATGTGGTTAATTATGGTTAATCACATTAGTTTCCCAAAGGTTTTCCAGATGATTGATCACATTGAATGCAACCTATCAGTTTGGATGTTCATACTTGCAAATCATAAAGTCACTATGATTATCACAATTATGATATAAGTATGTATTTTCGCACCTACATGATACCCTAATGGATGAGGCAATGAGGTCAAGCCCAAGAGGGAAGACCCATGGGCACCATGAGTGGTGATCCCAGACACCAAGCTCATGATAGAGAAGGTGGTCTTTATTGCATGACTAATGGGCACTGTGAGAGGTGACCCCAGGAACCAAGTTCAGGATGGAGAAGGTGGCCTTAATTCAATGGCAAAAGAGAAACCCTAAGGAGTGTATTCCAGGGTTAGGGCAAAAGTGGTGGAGTTTGACACATTTAAAGCGTAAATTGAATTGTTAATTAACTTGATTAGGATAATTAGGTTGTTAGCCTTATGTGTGATATTTTGGTTGTCCCCACATATTGGCATTTTCATTTATGCTGACTGACATTTTCTTTGTCGACGTTTTAGGTACAATATTGAAAAGGACAAATAGTAAAGTGGAATATTGTGAAATTAGGAATTTAAGTGCAAGGAGTATTATTTAAAAAAGATTGAAGTTGTGGATAGAAGTTAGATAACCAAAGTTTTTAAAAGGTATGCAATGTTTTATTTTATTGCAACTTTTCAGTATAGTTTTGGTAGAATTTAGTAATTATTATTGATTATTTGTTGAACCATTGTTCCAGTTAATTGGGATAACGCCTCTGACCTTTTGGTCTCCCTTAATTGGGGGTTACCAGGAGGGAGGGTCGTTATATTTGGTATTATAGCACTGGTTCCTCATCTAATATTTAGTAATAATTAAATTTTAAAAACTTTGTAGAACCCAAGGGAGTTATTAGAGGATTCTCCAAAGACTGAGTTGTCTAGAAAAGGATCACGGTGCAGGGGCTGGAAAAATTTTCCTCCACACCACTAGTCAGAATACGAGGACTCCCAGATCAGTGTGACTACCTGATTAATGTCTTAGGAACTAACTTGGAATAAGATACCTTTAGGACTTTCTCATCTATTTTCATCCCTTCACAACCCTAATTCTATTAAGATTTTGAGGTTTAGGGTTTTTCTCTCTTTTCCTCACACTCTTGAGGAGAGGGTATGAATGATAAGGTTAAGGAATCCTCCAGCAAAATTAATAAAAATCATGTTCATAAGATGTCATGGACATAAGCTTAATAGTTTAAGTGTAAACTAAAAAATAGATGCATGCTTAGTTCGTATGACATGTGTTGTCATGTCCTCAGGAGAGACCTGAGGTTAGACCCTCTTGTTAGGAGGAAGAGTAGAGAGTTGGTCTTGGAGGCAAAGATCTCCATTAAAGGTAGAAACCTTGTACATCCTCTAAGGATGATGCTAACCCTAACCCTAAGTGGTGGTTAGAGAGGGATGACACGATGAGTTAGATGTCATGGTATACCATGTGTGTTGGTGGACATGCTTTTGGTTTGGATACCCATGACGATATGAGCCATGTGAGGTTGGTTGACCTAGTACCTTTGGTGACCCAACCTTGGGAAGGGTCGTGCATGTTAGGGTGAAGGATAACTCCTTCATTGATGAGGTTAGTGATGACCATATAGAAACCCTATGAGCTTATATGAGCATGGCAACGTTGCACCCAAAGTACGTCAGTAGTGCTGGCAGTAGGTAAAACCTAGGCCAGAAGGGCATGTTGGATATATTATGAGATAAGCATAAAGAGCTCTGGATAATCTTGATACAAACATAGGCTTCATTCATGTAGGTGTACACTTGTGAGCTTGATCCACCATAGAGAGAGGATCTCTAGTAGTAAGGTTGTTGTAGGGTTAAGTTGTAGAGAGAAAGAGCATGGCTCAAGCTAAAAGGTTGGAAGTTTAGACTCTAGGCTAGGAGAAACCCTGAGAAGTTGAGGATGACGTGACCTAAGAGGATGGTTGCAGTTGCCTCATGTACGATCCCTGGAGACTAAGGGTATCTTGGTTTCCTTTAGAGAAACCAAATCCTAGAGAGATGATGATATTGTTGGTACCTATGTGCCTATGGTATAGGTGTTTACCCTTTTAGGGTTAGGAAGAAGAGTTCCTTAGTCCCTGGAAAAGTATAGTAATAAGTTGTGAGGCCTTATACCTAGTTGGTTGTCCTTGAGGAGGAATCCACTCTGAGGTGTTGTTCAAATGAAATGATAATAGGAAGTACTTATTGTACCTTGTACATTCTTGGTACGTGGTTACAGGGTTGAGCATGCAGTTGGACATTATAAAGGTGAACCTAGGGTTCCTTGACCTAAGAGGGGAAGTAGTTGTGCTTGGTGTACCTGATGCTCATGATGAGATTTGAGTTTCCATAGATCTGATCATGGCACTCCTCATATTTAGAGGAATGGGAACCCCTGAGGTTAAGGTATATGTTTGATGAACCCCTCACATATAGGTTGGTGACATGGGCATGTATGATGTTGGTCCAATGTGAAGGAATAGAAACATGTAGGACCTACCATGGGGACCTAGCATGGTTTAGAAGGTGGTCTATTTGTGAGCTACACGCCTTAGTAGCTTGCTAGGACTAAGCATGCTCATGCAAACCCTATATGTAAACCCCAGGACATTTGTGACATTTTTTCCTATCAAGAGATTGTTTCCTCCCATCCTGGGAGAGGACCCTTTCGTAGGGCATGAATCAGCTTTTGTTGGGTTCGAGGAAACCCTAAGAGGTCTCATAGAATCTTGAGAACTAAGTGGAAAGTACATAGTATAAGAGTGAACATGTAGACCCATAAATGATCATCTCTGAGTGCGTGTGGATGTGTTACCATGGAGGTAACCAATATGGGGCCTAACTGAGGTAGATAGGTCACCATGACCCCTATGAAAGGACATAAGTCAGACCAAAAATGCCAAGAGTGATTATGGAGACTTGGGTAAGGTTTCAAGTTGGATACCCACTATGTTAGAATCCAGAGTCTATCTTAGGATCATGTAGGGATAATATCGATGGGATTAGGAGTTGCCTGATTCCCTAGTTGCACATGACCATAGGGTCGGGAGGTAACACCCATCTTTATCTGAGGGCCATGGGTTAGGAGACTGATCACCTTCATGAACTCATGGGACACAAGAGGTAAATGAGGAGGGCACTCTCTGATGCATAAGGGAAGAGGGATGACCCCAAAAGTCTCGACACCCTATAGACATAGAGGAGATGACCACGAATGGTGTGATGACCCAAGAGGGTTTGAGACTAGTTTTCCATGAAAGTAACCTTGATATTGAGATGTTCATGATGTGGAGACATGTGATGCACGTTTCAAATTAGATTGTAGGTGTACTGGCAATGCGGGATGTACCATCTCTACTCTTGGAATGGTAAGAACTATGTATTTGGATTGTAGTCAAATGCTTATCTCCTCTTGTTATGGGAGTGAGAGATAGAACAATACGCATGCCATACACCAAGAATAAAGATAATGTGAGTGGAAACGTTGCTATGATGCATGAGGATGGAGATAATAACGTACCCCTATAGAATGTAAGATGTGTGGATGTTGTACAAACACTAAGAGAACTAAGGTAGTCATCTTATGAGGATGTTTTTATCATGAGTTATGTGGAATTTGTGAGTTATACAAGGTTGAGTTCAAAAACTAAGAGGATGTGCTCAGAGTTTTCTTGATGAAGATAGACTTAGAGTCCGAGATGAGATCATAAGTAGAATATATGGAGGGGTATATCTTCAACATTACTGTAACATCCCTGGCCTGGGTTATGAGTTAACCCTAGGTGTTTTGCCTAATTATGTAATTAAGATACTGGTGATTATCTTTTGGCATGTAATTAAACTCTTGAGGAACACATATTTCCATTTCTGTCCTAATTAAACAATGTTTTAGTATTGTTTTTTAATACAGGGACCTATGCGCAATTTACCCAGTTAGAAGGGTTAACTTGCAATTTGCACATGTTGAGATGTTCCTCTGATATTGAGGCATCATAAGAATGATTATGGTAAAGTTTGAAGGATTTCCCAAGCTTGAGCACCAAGGTGCAGCTGTGGAAGCAATCCCTATGCTTGAAACCCTGGTTTTGGGGTAAAATGCAATTTACCCAAAATTTGGAGTGCAACTTGTAAATTTCATCTTCTAAAATATCTTTTATAACTTTTGTCATCATTTAGAGTATAAATGATGAAGAGGGCACTTCATTTGAATAATCATATAATAAAGAACACCTTTGTGATTAAATAATTAAGGAATAAGTATAATAGCTCTTCTATATGTATACTTTAGTAATGGGTTGATATTCTTTGCCTTCAATTCTTGTCCTTAGAAATAAGGGGTATGGACGAGAAAATAAGAAAGGAAGGACTTATATGAGAAATGGGATAAAGTAGAAGCTTTATGGAGAAATTTCACCCACAATATATATACCACTTCCTTTGCAAGCAAAGGAACGTTTCTTTCATTCCCTCACTTATCCCCCTTGCTCAAACCGACTAAGGCAGAGCTCTGGGGCATAGGAGAATGACCAGGGAGTTCAAGGTAAGTTTGGATCATCCCTTTTGCTTGAATTCATGGAGAAAACTTGATTTCAAGGTTGAATTCATGGCTAGCTCACCTAGCTTTATCTTTCTAGCCATTCCTTTCCAACTTTTCCTTGGAGAATTCACCTTGGCCGACCTATGGAGCTCAAAGACGCCATTAAAGACCTGAAGTTTGGAAGCTTGGAGCTCAAGGAACAACCTTTAGGCAGGTTTTATAACTCTAAACCTTATGCTTTGATTATACATCTTTTTCTATGCATATAGTTGCTAGTTCTTCTTCTTCCCTATCTTCCCTTGCATCCTTGCAAGCAAAATCGTGAAGAACTGCTACTGTTCTTGAGGTAGAAGATAAGGGCGTTAATTACACTGCTTATCCACGGATTTCCACTTTACCAAACGACCTCCACCAATTGCCCATACAGTTTACACAATCGTTTGGTGGGCAAACGGTTTCAGGGTCGTATGAAGGAAAACGGCATTCAAGACCGTTTGGTCGCGTTGAACAATCAACGACCGTATGGGAATATTGTTTATAATTATGTAGGTTAATCACCCACAACATTTGAGGGTTTAACTCCAAAGGAATCGTGAGATATAAGAAAATCAATTAGCAAATCCAATTGAATTAAGTTCTGATTTTCAATCTGTTTAATTTGCCCTTTTTGGGAAAACGGTCTCAAGACCATTTAAGATGGTTGACCAAGCATTGACCGTTTGGTATTACTGTTCATAATGATGTTGATTAATGACTCACCAAATTTTATGGATTAATTCCAAACGAGTTATGATTTGAAGGTTGATTAATAGGGCAAATCCTAATTGAAATCAGTGCTGAAATTCCAATGAGTTAATTAGTGATTTTGGGTTGATTAGCCCAAACGGTCTCAAGACCGTTTGGGGAATCATCCAAATGGTCTCAAGACCGTTTGGGGATCACCCAAGACCGTTTAAAGGTCTGGGGTCAAGTATAGTTGACAAATTGAAGGTCCAAAAGTACCAAATCATATTGCAATTAAGTAATGATGTGATGATCAACTCAATAGATCAAACCTTGATGAATTTTCACTAGAGTCCAAAGGATGGATGGGAAAACGGTCTCAAGACCATTTGGAACTCATCCAAACGGTCTCAAGACCGTTTGGTGTCAACCCAAGACCGTTTAGAGGTCTAGGGTTAAGGTAATTTGATCAATTGAGGGCCCAATTACAGTGGGTTATTGAAATAATCAAATTGCTGATTTGTGACTTAATTAAGGTTCAAGCCCTATCAAATCAACTTAGATTTTGATGAATTCTTGGGAAAACGGTCTAAAGACCGTTTGGAGGTTATCCAAATGATCCCAAGACCGTTTGGGCCAAGTTTGAGCCTGATTGGAGGTCAATTGATGGGATCAACTTTGATTTGATTCACATTGTTGAGTGTTGATGGTTGAATGTTTATAGACCTTAATTGAACCAACTCCAACCCTAATTGGATATCAATAGAGGATCAATTGAGTGACCAATTGGTTAAGGCTAACCCTAATTGTCTCAATTGATAAGTGGTTAGCAAGCTTGAGACCAATTGAAGGCTTCAACATAGGAAACCCTAATCGAGTTTACCCTTTGAATCACCTTGGAGGTCCATGCGATCTTGAGCTTTTAGGACCATACGACTTCAGGACCGAATGAGTTCATATGACTTCAGGACCGAATGATTTCATATGACTTCAGGACTGAATGAGTTCATACGACTTCAGGACCAAATGAGTTCATACGACTTCGGGACCGAATGAGTTCAAACGACTTCAGGTCTGAATGAGCTCAAACGACTTCAGAAGTCAAACTATGACTAAACGGTCTTCACCCCATCTTGGGCAACGACCTCAAGATCGCTTAAGGGTAAACGGTCTTGAGTGTCATGCGGTCTTGAAGTCAACCAAAGCTAAACGTTCTACAACCTTAAACGATCTCAGGATCGTTTGAAGGTTCAAGGTGTGAAACCTATTGGGGACTTTTAAGGATAAGTCTGCCTAATGCCTTGAAGGCTTAGATGGTTTGATTGTTGTTCAACCTAAACCCTAATGATACCTAAGGACATTAAGGGTCAAGTGGTTAGTATATTAACCCATGTTATGATCAATGGTGAACTTTACCAAAATACCCTTTATGGATTCAAGTAGGAAACCCATTTTTATCATGCAAACCCCAATGGTTACAATGGTGATGACTTGGCTAGGCTTATCAATGTTGATTAGACCTAACGCAATCTAGAGGGATGTAATCATCACCTATGAGCAAGAGGAGAGAGAAAATCCTAATTATGGTTGAAATCCAAGTAAAATACCTTCAATATATATGAATGTACATGATTAGGGTATGATCCACCTATGTGAGATCATGAAAATCCTAATTATGATAATTGATGAATCTTAATCTTATATGAGGACTTTAATGATGATATTTCACATACATGGTGATGTTATGAGATCAATTCACCAATAGGTGAATAGTAAACCCTAATTCTTGGATGATGACATGTATTGTGAATAGTAAACCCTAATTGATGAAAATCAGGGAAACCTAGCTCTTTTATGAGTAGGGAGATACAACTTCTTTAAATGAGTTATTTATTGTTATCAGTTGATTTAACCATGCAGGTTCCTATATGAGGATGATCATATCCAGGTATGGATGATGATACTATATTCATTGAAAGCATGTTGTTAGCTTTATGAATAGTGATTTATCCTGATGCCTTGTTAATAACATATTATGAGATTGATAGGCTGTAAGAGCCATGAATACCATCAAGGTCATGCATTAAGAGATGACTTGTGATGAGAGTACTGAGAACTGATGATTATATGAGTTAGACTTGATACATTTAGTATTCTACTTTCATAATTGCTGTTCTAATGATTAATGTTTGAAAACATGTATGATGTTAAAAGAATACTGAAATGTACCTAACTAATCAAGTATAATCATACCATGTAGAGCCCTGATCATAGATCCATCATTGTCAGGAGTTAAATGATGGTGAAACAAGTTTTCCTAAGGGAACTCCTAGATCACATTCTTTTGAGTATGTGGGGAAAATGGATGTGAATGTCCTTACATCCTAGTGTAGGAATTGATGTAGATGTATCTTAATCTATCAATCCTTCACTATGGGTTATGCCGGGGTGATGTAACACTAATCTCCTGAGGAAGTCTTTTATACCGCAATCGATGAGAGATAAACAAGAAATCTTTCGATGGCGAAAAGAGTACAGAATGCCACTGTGACTCTAATAGCGAAGTACCAGAATACCCTGGTAAGATATAGTAGCAGAGACATTAGATGCCCTGCATGTTGATCCTCACATTGACTGAGGAAGATGAGGTCATAAGAATCCGGCTCTTTTGATGACCTATGTATGATACCGATGCGACTTAATAGTGATCGGTTGGAGTATGAGCGGTATACCTCATCTCCGCAGGGCATAATGATGTTTGTAAAACATAATCAACCGCGTAGAATATCTGCTTAGGTTGATCCACGAGATACATTGATTGAAGATACATTACTTAGTATACATGTTCATCATATTCCTTAAATGTTGTTGTTCTAATTGATAACAATCTGATGTTGATTACCTTAAAGCTTTGATTGCCTATGTTGTTCTTGAATTGTTATAATAAAGCTTCTGGCGAAGAGTTATAACTCTCGCTAGGACAATTATTTAAAATTGTCTCACCCCGTAGATTTCAACCTTTTTAGGTGGTCGTCGAGGACGAAGGAATCAGTCTGCAGGTGGACAGTATCAGCAGCAGCAGCACCAGGAGCAGCAGTAAATCTCAGGTGGAGATTCAGACTGTTGAGATGTGTAGTTAGATAGTCAGTCCTATGTGTTCTCTGTACTCTCAGGTCCTTGGAGTCTTTTGGTCTGAGATTTTGATTCTGAGTTCTTGAGATTTTGTATCATGTTGTATATAATTACTCAAGAAGTAATTATCAAAGATGTAAACAGTTTATCTCCTTTTATGAAAGAAGTTTTTATGGATTCAAGCTCTTATATCGAAAAGTTTTAATTTTCCGTGATTTTTGTCTTCTGCTGTTAATCGAACCGTTTCCGCTACGTTTAAATCATGTTTATATCATGGTTTGGAGATCAGAGCCCACAATTAGTGGTATCAGAGCTCTAGGTTCGCTGAGTCTACAGAGACATAGGAATTAGGATGTCGAGTCTATCCTTAGTATTTCTTTCTTATCTAATAGAGTCTTCTACTCCTCAGGAGAAGATGATAATTAAGAATGTCTGAACCACACGAGTAGTTCGTGGCAGAAAGTAGTGTTGCTGCACCTCAAGGAGGTGCAAGGAACCTGGAGAAAGAACAACCTGTACCTGAGCCACCCAGAGAGCCACCTCAGTTTGACCCAGCTGACATGGAAAACCCAACTGTTCAAACTATGTTCGGGCAGTTTATGACTGCCATGACACACATCACCGACAGGATGCCCATGCCTGCACCTAGGGCACCTACCCAGCCTGAAGGACAAGGTATCGGTAAGATGTTCGAGCGTCTTCGTCGTGTCGGAGCAACCGAATACTTTGGAACAGCTGATCCTGCAAATGCCAATCTGTGGTTGACCGAATTGGAAAAAGCTTTTAAAATCCTCAACATCCCAGAAGCTCAGAAGGTTAGACACGCTGTCTATCTTCTCAAGGGAAGTGCTGGTCACTGGTGGACCATGGAAGAGCAGACGAGGCCTGGAGTGGAGATCTCGTGGGAAGATTTCCGTCGGGAATTTATCAATAGATATTTTCCAAAGACCTTCCTAGATGAGAAGATCTCTCAGTTTGAGAGACTAAGGCAGGGCATGATGAACATTAGTGAGTATGAAGCTAAGTTCATGGAGTTACTGCGGTTTTGTCCGCACATGGCTGCCACAGAAGAAGAAAGAATCAGAAGGTTCGAGAAGGGTTTAAACGCCGACTTGACTACTCCCGTGTCTGCCCTAAAGAATTGGGAGATGTTTGCTACCTTCGTTGAGTCAGTCAGAAGGATAGAGAAATCCATAGTCAAGAAGAGACAAACCCATAAAAGATATCCGCAGTTCCAGAGTTCTTCATCTAGATACTTTAAGAAGCCTAGATTCTCTGCACCTACACCTCCACCACCCAGAACGAGTGCTCAGACATAGTGGTCACCGAGTAGAGGCAGGGGACAAAGCCTACCTCAACAAGAGACTCGTAGTTCAACATCGATGTCAGTCACAGGACCACCCAGACCAGAACAACTGGAGAGGAGTTGTTACAACTGTGGGAAGGTGGGGTATTTAATGAAGGACTGTCGATCTAGGCCTGTTAGTGTGACACAACCTCAGAGGCAGAGTCAACAAGGATCTCAGAGAAGGCAATCTCAAGGAGCAGCTCGAGGACGTGGACAAGCGTCTCAAGCTGGATCATCACCACCACCTCAACATCAGGCGACAACAAGGTTCTATGCTATGAACCCACCTGATGTAGTGGTCAATCCACGGGTAGTGGCAGGTCAGATGGAACTTTTATATTCTTATATGTCTAAATCCTGTGTGGTATCTGTTCTTATTGACTCGGGTGCTACGCACTCCTTTGTCATTCGGAGAGTGATTCATAACTACAATAAGACAGTCAGTCATAGTGCAGATAGCTTGTTTTTAGAGACTCCGTTGAGTGGGTCTGCCGTGTTGCAAGAGGTATGCTCTCCCTACATTCTCTTCTTTTCTGATCATCACATTCAAGTGGACCTTATACCACTTGATATGCAAGGATTTGATATAATCCTCGGGATGGATACCTTGGAAAAGTATCGAGTTGTCTTGGATTGTGAATCCAAGCTTGCTGTGTTTGCTGATAAAAACAACACGTGGATCTTTCAAGGAGAAAGGAAGATTCTGCCCACTTGTCTTGTGTCAGCTATGGTTGCTGATAAGATGATGAGGCAAGGATGTTATGCATTCTTGGCCCATGTGGTGGATGTTACCAAAGAAGGTCTCAACCCTGCTGAAGTTCCTATAGTCAGGGAATTCAAGGACGTGTTTCTTGAAGAACTTCCAGGTATACCACCGCCTCAGGAAATTGATTTTGAAATCAATTTGATCCCAGACACGAAACCTATAGCCCAGACACCATATAGATGGCGCCTGCTGAGATGGCAGAACACAAGAAACAGCTTCAAGAGTTACTTGAGAAAGGTTTTATCCGACTGAGCACTTCACCTTGGGGTGCTCCGGTTTTGTTTGTTAGAAAGAAAGATGGGTCAATGCGGTTGTGCATTGATTATAGACAACTCAATAAAGTAACGATAAAGAATAAGTACCCTCTGTCAAGGATTGATGATCTCTTTGACCAGTTGCGTGGTGCAACCGTCTTCTCAAAGATAGACCTGAGGTTTGGATATCATCAACTCCGTATTAAGGATAGTGACATATCCAAGTCTGCCTTTAGGACAAGATATGGTCACTATGAGTTCACGGTTATGTCGTTTGGACTAACCAATGCACCAGCTGCATTCATGGAACTCATGAATAGAGTTTTTCGACCTTTCCTCGATCAGTGTGTTGTCGTCTTCATAGATGACATTCTGATTTTTAGCAAGGATGCTCAGCAGCATGAGCAACATCTTTTCCAAGCTTTGACCTTGCTAAGAGAACACAAGCTGTATGCTAAGTTTAGCAAGTGTGAGTTCTGGCTGCCGGAGGTATCTTTTCTTGGACATGTGATATCTGCATCGGGAATTCGTGTTGACCCTAAAAAGGTAGAATTTGTTCTACAGTGGGAACAACCGAAGACGCCGACGGAGATTCGAAGTTTCCTAGGGTTAGCAGGCTATTATCGAAGGTTCATTAAGAATTTCCGTTCCATAGCCTTACCCTTGACTAAGTTGACCTGGAAAGATGTTCCTTTTGTTTGGAGTGATAAGTGTCAGCAATCTTTCCAGCTGTTGAAGGAGAAGTTGACAAGTGCACCCATACTTGTGCTACCTAAGCAAGACAAAGGATATATAGTTTTCTGTGATGCTTCTAAGAATGGACTAGGGTGTGTGTTGATGCAGGATAAACAAGTAATTTCTTTTGCTTCTCAACAGCTTAAGAAACACGAAGAGAATTATCCGACACACGATCTGGAGTTAGCTGCTGTAGTTCATGCCCTGAAGATCTGGAGACATTATCTTTATGGAGAGACGTTTCAGATTTTCACTGACCATAAGAACCTTAAGTACATCTTCTCTCAGCATGAGCATAATATGAGACAACGCCGCTGGATGGAATTAATCAAGGACTATGATTGTACGATTGATTACCATCCGGGGAAGGCTAATGTGGTTGCTGATGCCTTGAGTAGGAAATCAGCAACATCAACCATGGAAAGGGCACAACTAAACTCTTTAGTATGCTCTAGAAGGGATATGCTTATCTCTTTGAGACAAGACAATGTGCATTTGAAGGTGTCATTGTTAGCCGGGTTGTTAGCTGAGATGCATATTAAACCTACCCTTAGAGAGCAGATTAAGGAAGCACAACAAGGTGATACTGTAGTTCAGCAGATTAGATTGAAGTATGGTAGTGAGAAATGAGATGGTTTCCATGACTCAGATGATCAAATAGCCTGTTATCATGGGAAGATGATAGTGCCAGATGTGGACAACTTGAGGAAGTTAGTCCTGGAAGAAGCTCATTCTTCGATGTATGCCATGCATCCAGGGAGCACCAAGATATATCAAAACTTGAAAGATATGTATTGGTGGCCTGGAATGAAGAAGGATGTTGCAGAGTTTGTTCAGAGGTGTCCTGTGTGTCAGCAAGTTAAAGCTGAACACCAGAAGCCTGCAGGAACAATGCAACCTTTACCCATACCACAGTGGAAGTGGGACCATGTTACCATGGACTTTGTTGTTGGCCTACCCAGGACAAGCAAAGGACATGATTCCATTTGGGTAGTTGTTGATAGGTTGACTAAGACAGCGCATTTCTTACCTGTCAAGACAACCTACACTGCTGAGTGGCTCATACATATTTACATAAATGAGATACTGCGTTTGCACGGGGTTCCAGCTACTATCGTCTCTGATAGAGGTCCCCAGTTCACTAGTCATTTTTGGGAATGACTTCATAATGCTTTAGGCACCCAGTTAAGGTTTAGTACGGCCTTTCATCCACAGACTGATGGACAGTCGGAAAGGACCATACAAACCTTGGAATGCCTGTTGAGAACATGTGTTCTCCAGTTTACCGGAAGTTGGGATCTACACCTAAGCTTGATAGAGTTTGCCTATAACAATAGCTATCAGCATAGTATTGATATGGCACCTTATGAGGCCTTGTATGGTAGACGTTGTAGATCACCCTTGTGTTGGTATGAGACTGGTGAGCATCAGTTGTTTGGACCTGATCTTGTGCAGCAAACTACAGAAAAGATTAAGGTAATACAACAATAGATTAAGACTACACATGATAGGTAGAAATCTTATGCTGACAAGCGTCGTAGACCCTTAGAGTTCCAGGTCGGAGACAGAGTGTATCTCAAAGTCTCACCTTGGAAAGGAGTTCTTCGTTTTGGAAGAAAAGGGAAGTTAGCTCCTAGATTTATGGGGCCTTATCCAATCATTGAACGGATTGGAAAGGTAGCATATAAACTAGAGCTGCCACCAGAGTTACAGAGGTTACACCATGTGTTTCACATTTCTATGCTGAGGAAATGTCACCCAGATACCGAGTCAGTTTTACAACCTATGGAAGTAGAATTGAATGAAGATATAACTTATGAGGAAGGACCAGTGTCAATCCTTGATAGTAGAACTAAAAAGTTAAAGAAGAAAGATATAAGCCTTTTGAAAGTCCTCTGGAACCACCGTGGTGTTGAAGAAACCACTTGGGAACTAGAGGAGGAGATGAGAAGGAAATACCCCGCTCTTTTCTCTTAATACGTTTTATCGATTTCGGGGACGAAATCCTTGTAAGGGGTGGATAATTTGTAACATACCTGACCTGGGTTATGAGTTAACCCTAGGTGTTTTGCCTAATTATGTAATTAAGATACTGGTGATTATCTTTTGGCATGTAATTAAACTCTTGAGGAACACATATTTCCATTTCTGGCCTAATTGAACAATGTTTTAGTATTGTTTTGTAATACAGGGACCTATGTGCAATTTACCCAGTTAGAAGGGTTAACTTGCAATTTTCACATGTTGAGATGTTCCTCTGATATTGAGGCATCATTAAAGTTTGAAGGATTTCCCAAGCTTGAGCACCAAGGTGCAGCTGTGGAAGCAATCCATGTGCTTGAAACCCTGGTTTTGGGGTAAAATGCAATTTACCCAAAATTTGGAGTGCAACTTGTAAATTTCATCTTCTAAAATATCTTTTATAACTTTTTTCATCATTTAGAGTAGAAATGATGAAGAGGGCACTTCATTTGAATAATCATATAATAAAGAACACCTTTGTGATTAAATAATCAAGGAATAAGTATAATAGCTCTTTTATATGTATACTTTAGTAATGGGTTGATCTTCTTTGCCTTCAATTCTTGTACTTAGAAATAAGGGGTAGGGACGAGCAAAGAAGAATGGAAGGACTTAGATGAGAAATGGGATAAAGTAGAAGCTTTATGGAGAAATTTCACCCACAATATATATACCACTTCCTTTGCAAGAAAAGGAACGTTTCTTTCATTCCCTCACTTATCCCCCTTGCTCAAACCGACTAAGGCAGAGCTCTGGGGCATAGGAGAACGACCAGGGAGTTCAAGTTAAGTTTGGATCATCCCTTTTGCTTGAATTCATGGAGAAAACTCGATTTCAAGGTTGAATTCATGGCTAGCTTACCTAGCTTTATCTTTCTAGCCATTCCTTTCCAACTTTTCCTTGGAGAATTCACCTTGGCCGACCTGTGGAGCTCAAAGATGCCATTAAAGACCTCAAGTTTGGAAGCTTGGAGCTCAAGGAACAACCTTTAGGCAGGTTTTATAACTCTAAACCTTATGCTTTGATTATACATCTTTTTCTATGCATATAGTTGCTAGTTCTTCTTCTTCCCTATCTTCCCTTGCATCCTTGCAAGCAAAATCGTGAAGAACTGCTACTGTTCTTGAGGTAGAAGATAAGGGCGTTAATTCCTATGCTTTTCCATGGATTTCCACTTTACCAAACGACCTCCACCAATTGCCCATACAGTTTACACAATCGTTTGGTGGGCAAACGGTTTCAGGGTCGTATGAAGGAAAACGGCATTCAAGACCGTTTGGTCGCGTTGAACAATCAACGACCGTATGGGAATATTGTTTATAATTATGTAGGTTAATCACCCACAACATTTGAGGGTTTAACTCCAAAGGAATCGTGAGATATAAGAAAATCAATTAGCAAATCCAATTGAATTAAGTTCTGATTTTCAATCTGTTTAATTTGCCCTTTTTGGGAAAACGGTCTCAAGACCATTTAAGATGGTTGACCAAGCATTGACCGTTTGGTATTACTGTTCATAATGATGTTGATTAATGACTCACCAAATTTTATGGATTAATTCCAAACGAGTTATGATTTGAAGGTTGATTAATAGGGCAAATCCTAATTGAAATCAGTGCTGAAATTCCAATGAGTTAATTAGTGATTTTGGGTTGATTAGCCCAAACGGTCTCAAGACCGTTTGGGGAATCATCCAAATGGTCTCAAGACCGTTTGGGGATCACCCAAGACCGTTTAAAGGTCTGGGGTCAAGTATAGTTGACAAATTGAAGGTCCAAAAGTACCAAATCATATTGCAATTAAGTAATGATGTGATGATCAACTCAATAGATCAAACCTTGATGAATTTTCACTAGAGTCCAAAGGATGGATGGGAAAACGGTCTCAAGACCGTTTGGAACTCATCCAAACGGTCTCAAGACCGTTTGGTGTCAACCCAAGACCGTTTAGAGGTCTAGGGTTAAGGTAATTTGATCAATTGAGGGCCCAATTACAGTGGGTTATTGAAATAATCAAATTGCTGATTTGTGATTTAATTAAGGTTCAAGCCCTATCAAATCAACTTATATTTTGATGAATTCTTGGGAAAACGGTCTAAAGACCGTTTGGAGGTTATCCAAATGATCCCAAGACCGTTTGGGCCAAGTTTGAGCCTGATTGGAGGTCAATTGATGGGATCAACTTTGATTTGATTCACATTGTTGAGTGTTGATGGTTGAATGTTTATAGACCTTAATTGAACCAACTCCAACCCTAATTGGATATCAATTGAGGATCAATTGAGTGACCAATTGGTTAAGGCTAACCCTAATTGTCTCAATTGATAAGTGGTTAGCAAGCTTGAGACCAATTGAAGGCTTCAACATAGGAAACCCTAATCGAGTTTACCCTTTGAATCACCTTGGAGGTCCATGCGATCTTGAGCTTTTAGGACCATACGACTTCAGGACCGAATGAGTTCATATGACTTCAGGACCGAATGATTTCATATGACTTCAGGACTGAATGAGTTCATACGACTTCAGGACCAAATGAGTTCATACGACTTCGGGACCGAATGAGTTCAAACGACTTCAGGTCTGAATGAGCTCAAACGACTTCAGAAGTCAAACTATGACTAAACGGTCTTCACCCCATCTTGGGCAATGACCTCAAGATCGTTTAAGGGTAAACGGTCTTGAGTGTCATGCGGTCTTGAAGTCAACCAAAGCTAAACGGTCTACAACCTTAAACGATCTCAGGATCGTTTGAAGGTTCAAGGTGTGAAACCTATTGGGGACTTTTAAGGATAAGTCTGCCTAATGCCTTGAAGGCTTAGATGGTTTGATTGTTGTTCAACCTAAACCCTAATGATACCTAAGGACATTAAGGGTCAAGTGGTTAGTATATTAACCCATGTTATGATCAATGGTGAACTTTACCAAAATACCCTTTATGGATTCAAGTAGGAAACCCATTTTTATCATGCAAACCCCAATGGTTACAATGGTGATGACTTGGCTAGGCTTATCAATGTTGATTAGACCTAACGCAATCTAGAGGGATGTAATCATCACCTATGAGCAAGAGGAGAGAGAAAATCCTAATTATGGTTGAAATCCAAGTAAAATACCTTCAATATATATGAATGTACATGATTAGGGTATGATCCACCTATGTGAGATCATGAAAATCCTAATTATGATAATTGATGAATCTTAATCTTATATGAGGACTTTAATGATGATATTTCACATACATGGTGATGTTATGAGATCAATTCACCAATAGGTGAATAGTAAACCCTAATTCTTGGATGATGACATGTATTGTGAATAGTAAACCCTAATTGATGAAAATCAGGGAAACCTAGCTCTTGTATGAGTAGGGAGATACAACTTCTTTAAATGAGTTATTTATTGTTATCAGTTGATTTAACCATGCAGGTTCCTATATGAGGATGATCATATCTAGGTATGGATGATGATACTATATTCATTGAAAGCATGTTGTTAGCTTTATGAATAGTGATTTATCCTGATGCCTTGTTAATAACATATTATGAGATTGATAGGCTGTGAGAGCCATGAATACCATCAAGGTCATGCATTAAGAGATGACTTGTGATGAGAGTACTGAGAACTGATGATTATATGAGTTAGACTTGATACATTTAGTATTCTACTTTCATAACTGCTGTTCTCATGATTAATGTTTGAAAGCATGTATGATGTTAAAAGAATACTGAAATGTACCTAACTAATCAAGTATAATCATACCATGTAGAGCCCTGATCATAGATCCATCATTGTCAGGAGTTAAATGATGGTGAAACAGGTTTTCCTAAGGGAACTCCTGGATCACATTCTTTTGAGTATGTGGGGAAAATGGATGTGAATGTCCTTACATCCTAGTGTAGGAATTGATGTAGATGTATCTTAATCTATCAATCCTTCACTATGGGTTATGGCGGGGTGATGTAACACTAATCTCCTGAGGAAGTCTTTTATACCGCAATCGATGAGAGATAAACAAGAAATCTTTCGATGGCGAAGAGAGTACAGAATGCCACTGTGACTCTAATAGCGAAGTACCAGAATACCCTGGTAAGCTATAGTAGCAGAGACATTAGATGCCCTGCATGTTGATCCTCACATTGACTGAGGAAGATGAGGTCATAAGAATCCGGCTCTTTTGATGACCTATGTATGATACCGATGCGACTTAATAGTGATCGGTTGGAGTATGAGCGGTATACCTCATCTCCGCAGGGCATAATCATGTTTGTAAAACATAATCAACCGCGTAGCATATCTGCTTAGGTTGATCCACGAGATACATTGATTGAAGATACATTACTTAGTATACATGTTCATCATATTCCTTAAATGTTGTTGTTCTAATTGATAACAATATGATGTTGATTACCTTAAAGCTTTGATTGCCTATGTTGTTCTTGAATTGTTATAATAAAGCTTCTGGCGAAGAGTTATAACTCTCGCTAGGACAATTATTTAAAATTGTCTCACCCCGTAGATTTCAACCTTTTTAGGTGGTCGTCGAGGATGAAGGAATCATTCTGCAGGTGGACAGTATCAGCAGCAGCAGCACCAGGAGCAGCAATAAATCTCAGGTGGAGATTCAGACTGCTGAGATGTGTAGTTAGATAGTCAGTCCTATGTGTTCTCTGTACTCTCAGGTCCTTGGAGTCTTTTGGTCTGAGATTTTGATTCTGAGTTCTTGAGATTTTGTATCATGTTGTATATAATTACTCAAGAAGTAATTATCAAAGATGTAAACAATTTATCTCCTTTTATGAAAGAAGTTTTTATGGATTCAAGCTCTTATATCGAAAAGTTTTAATTTTCCGTGATTTTTGTCTTCCGCTGTTAATCGAACCATTTCCGCTACGTTTAAATCGTGTTTATATCATGGTTTGGAGATCAGAGCCCACAATTAGTGGTATCAGAGCTCTAGGTTCGCTGAGTCTACAGAGACATAGGAATTAGGATGTCGAGTCTATCCTTAGTATTTCTTTCTTATCTAATAGAGTCTTCTACTCCTCAGGAGAAGAAGATAATTAAGAATGTCTGAACCACACGAGTACTTCGTGGCAGAAAGTAGTGTTGCTGCACCCCAAGGAGGTGCAAGGAACCTGGAGAAAGAACAACCTGTAACTGAGCCACCCAGAGAGACACCTCAGTTTGACCCAGCTGACATGGAAAACCCAACTGTTCAAACTATGTTCGGGCAGTTTATGACTGCCATGACACACATCACCGACAGGATGCCCATGCCTGCACCTAGGGCACCTACCCAGCCTGAAGGACAAGGTATCGGTAAGATGTTCGAGCGTCTTCGTCGTGTCGGAGCAACCGAATACTTTGGAACAGCTGATCCTGCAGATGCCAATCTGTGGTTGACCGAATTGGAAAAAGCTTTTAGAATCCTCAACATCCCAGAAGCTCAGAAGGTTAGACACGCTGTCTATCTTCTCAAGGGAAGTGCTGGTCACTGGTGGACCATGGAAGAGCAGAAGAGGCCTGGAGTGGAGATCTCATGGGAAGATTTCCGTCGGGAATTTATCAATAGATATTTTCCAAAGACCTTCCTAGATGAGAAGATCTCTCAGTTTGAGAGACTAAGGCAGGGCATGATGAACATTAGTGAGTATGAAGCTAAGTTCATGGAGTTACTGCGGTTTTGTCCGCACATGGCTGCCACAGAAGAAGAAAGAATCAGAAGGTTCGAGAAGGGTTTAAACGCCGACTTGACTACTCCCGTGTCTGCCCTAGAGAATTGGGAGATGTTTTCTACCTTCGTTGAGTCAGTCAGAAGGATAGAGAAATCCATAGTCAAGAAGAGACAAACCCATAAAAGATATCCGCAGTTCCAGAGTTCTTCATCTAGAGACTTTAAGAAGCCTAGAATCTCTGCACCTACACCTCCACCACCCAGAACGAGTGCTCAGACATAGTGGTCACCGAGTAGAGGCAGGGGACGAAGCCTACCTCAACAAGAGACTCGTAGTTCAACATCGATGTCAGTTACAGGACCACCTAGACCACAACAACTGGAGAGGAGTTGTTACAACTGTGGGAAGGTGGGGCATTTAATGAAGGACTGTCGATCTAGGCCTGTTAGTGTGACACAACCTCAGAGGCAGAGTCAACAAGGATCTCAGAGAAGGCAATCTCAAGGAGCATCTCGAGGACGTGGACAAGCGTCTCAAGCTGGATCATCACCACCACCTCAACATCAGGTGACAACAAGGTTCTATGCTATGAACCCACCTGATGTAGTGGTCAATCCATGGGTAGTGGCAGGTCAGATGGAACTTTTATATTCTTATATGTCTAAATCCTGTGTGGTATCTGTTCTGATTGACTCGGGTGCTACACACTCCTTTTTCATTCGGAGAGTGATTCGTAACTACAATAAGACAGTCAGTCATAGTGGAGATAGCTTGTTTTTAGAGACTCCGTTGAGTGGGTCTGCCGTGTTGCAAGAGGTATGCTCTCCCTACATTCTCTTCTTTTCTGATCATCGCATTCAAGTGGACCTTATACCACTTGATATGCAAGGATTTGATATAATCCTTGGGATGGATACCTTGGAAAAGTATCGAGTTGTCTTGGATTGTGAATCCAAGCTTGCTGTGTTTGCTGATAAAAACAACACGTGGATCTTTCAAGGAGAAAGGAAGATTCTGCCCACCTGTCTTGTGTCAGCTATGGTTGCTGATAAGATGATGAGGCAAGGATGTTATGCATTCTTGGCCCATGTGGTGGATGTTACCAAAGAAGGTCTCAACCCTGCTGAAGTTCCTATAGTCAGGGAATTCAAGGACGTGTTTCTTGAAGAACTTCCAGGTATACCACCGCCTCGGGAAATTGATTTTGAAATCAATTTGATCCCAGACACGAAACCTATAGCCCAGACACCATATAGGATGGCGCCTGCTGAGATGGCAGAACTCAAGAAACAGCTTCAAGAGTTACTTGAGAAAGGTTTTATCCGACCGAGCACTTCACCTTGGGGTGCTCCGGTTTTGTTTGTTAGAAAGAAAGATGGGTCAATGCGGTTGTGCATTGATTATAGACAACTCAATAAAGTAACGATAAAGAATAAGTACCCTCTGTTGAGAATTGATGATCTCTTTGACCAGTTGCGTGGTGCAACCGTCTTCTCAAAGATAGACCTGAGGTCTGGATATCATCAACTCCGTATTAAGGATAGTGACATATCCAAGTCTGCCTTTAGGACAAGATATGGTCACTATGAGTTCACGGTTATGTCGTTTGGACTAACCAATGCACCAGCTGCATTCATGGAACTCATGAATAGAGTTTTTCGACCTTTCCTCGATCAGTGTGTTGTCGTCTTCATAGATGACATTCTGATTTTTAGCAAGGATGCTCAGCAGCATGAGCAACATCTTTGCCAAGCTTTGACCTTGCTAAGAGAACACAAGCTGTATGCTAAGTTTAGCAAGTGTGAGTTCTGGCTGCCGGAGGTATCTTTTCTTGGACATGTGATATCTGCATCGGGAATTTGTGTTGACCCTAAAAAGGTAGAATCTGTTCTACAGTGGGAACAACCGAAGACGCCGACGGAGATTCGAAGTTTCCTAGGGTTAGCAGGCTATTATCGAAGGTTCATTAAGAATTTCCGTTCCATAGCCTTACCCTTGACTAAGTTGACCTGGAAAGATGTTCCTTTTGTTTGGAGTGATAAGTGTCAGCAATCTTTCCAGCTGTTGAAGGAGAAGTTGACAAGTGCACCCATACTTGTGCTACCTAAGCAAGACAAAGGATATATAGTTTTCTGTGATGCTTCTAAGAATGGACTAGGGTGTGTGTTGATGCAGGATAAACAAGTAATTTCTTTTGCTTCTCAACAGCTTAAGAAACACGAAGAGAATTATCCAACACACGATCTGGAGTTAGCTGCTGTAGTTCATGCCCTGAAGATCTGGAGACATTATCTTTATGGAGAGACGTTTCAGATTTTCACTGACCATAAGAACCTTAAGTACATCTTCTCTCAGCATGAGCATAATATGAGACAACGCCGCTGGATGGAATTAATCAAGGACTACGATTGTACGATTCATTACCATCCGGGGAAGGCTAATGTGGTTGCTGATGCCTTGAGTAGGAAATCAGCAACATCAACCATGGAAAGGGCACAACTAAACTCTTTAGTATGCTCTAGAAGGGATATGCTTATCTCTTTGAGACAAGACAATGTGCATTTGAAGGTGTCATTGTTAGCCGGGTTGTTAGCTGAGATGCATATTAAACCTACCCTTAGAGAGCAGATTAAGGAAGCACAACAAGGTGATACTGTAGTTCAGCAGATTAGATTGAAGTATGGTAGTGAGAAATGAGATGGTTTCCATGACTCAGATGATCAAATAGCCTGTTATCATGGGAAGATGATAGTGCCAGATGTGGACAACTTGAGGAAGTTAGTCCTGGAAGAAGCTCATTCTTCGATGTATGCCATGCATCCAGGGAGCACCAAGATGTATCAAAACTTGAAAGATATGTATTGGTGGCCTGGAATGAAGAAGGATGTTGCAGAGTTTGTTCAGAGGTGTCCTGTGTGTCAGCAAGTTAAAGGTGAACACCAGAAGCCTGCAGGAACAATGCAACCTTTACCCATACCACAGTGGAAGTGGGACCATGTTACCATGGACTTTGTTGTTGGCCTACCCAGGACAAGCAAAGGACATGATTACATTTGGGTAGTTGTTGATAGGTTGACTAAGACAGCGCATTTCTTACCTGTCAAGACAACCTACACTGCTGAGTGGCTCATACATATTTACATAAATGAGATAGTGCGTTTGCACGGGGTTCCAGCTACTATCGTCTCTGATAGAGGTCCCCAGTTCACTAGTCATTTTTGGGAATGACTTCATAATGCTTTAGGCACCCAGTTAAGGTTTAGTACGGCCTTTCATCCACAGACTGATGGACAGTCGGAAAGAACCATACAAACCTTGGAATGCCTGTTGAGAACATGTGTTCTCCAGTTTACCGGAAGTTGGGATCTACACCTAAGCTTGATAGAGTTTGCCTATAACAATAGCTATCAGCATAGTATTGATATGGCACCTTATGAGGCCTTGTATGGTAGACGTTGTAGATCACCCTTGTGTTGGTATGAGACTGGTGAGCATCAGTTGTTTGGACCTGATCTTGTGCAGCAAACTACAGAAAAGATTAAGGTAATTCAACAATAGATTAAGACTGCACATGATAGGTAGAAATCTTATGCTGACAAGCGTCGTAGACCCTTAGAGTTCCAGGTCGGAGACAGAGTGTATCTCAAAGTCTCGCCTTGGAAAGGAGTTCTTCGTTTTGGAAGAAAAGGGAAGTTAGCTCCTAGATTTATGGGGCCTTATCCAATCATTGAACGGATTGGAAAGGTAGCATATAAACTAGAGCTGCCACCAGAGTTACAGAGGTTACACCATGTGTTTCACATTTCTATGCTGAGGAAATGTCACCCAGATACCGAGTCAGTTTTACAACCTATGGAAGTGAAAACCTCTAGAGGGGGGGTGAATAGAGTTTTATAGAGATTTTAAAATAATTTAAACTCAAGCAACCACAAAGAAAGATTGGACAAAGAGACACAAGGGTTTAGAGTGGTTCCTAGCCTTAGCAAATACTAAGGTAGTCAGTCCACTACCCGGTTGCTTACCCAACCGGGATTTGAAAAGAAATTATTTTATTACCTCGCAAGGATTTTACATAAAATACATTTCTTTTCCCTAAACCCTTCAAGCAGCCTTCACCTACAAGTAATCGCCCAACTCGAAGCAGCCTTCCCTTGAAGTAGATGCACCAACACCCGTTGCACCAGCCTTCTGAAGTAGCTTCCCGTGCGATAGCCTTCTTGAAGTAGCTTGAAGTCCCCTTCTCCACCTGAGAAGTCCACCCTCTCCAATCCGCAGCCTCCAACCCTAGGAGTAGCAAGGAGAGTACAGGGAATAAATAGGAACAAGAAAGAAATACAGAAATTACAATACCGTTGTAAGCACAAGGCTTGATTTTCCTATATCAAGCGTTTGGATCTCCCAACCAAGATATATAGCAATGTGATTATTGTGTGTAGGAGATCCTAGTCTATAGGACACGAAATGGTAGCAATATGAATGTGTAACAAGTGTGGGAATTGCACTATTGCTCTAAACAGATTGCCAATGTAGTGTATGCTCAAAGATTGCACAATTGAGTATGTAAGTGTGTGCTAGTGTCCTATGGCTTGTCCTATTTATAGGAATGGCCTAAGTATGCTTAAGGACGTTCTAGACAACTTCTAGGGGGTTCCTAGTGCTTAACTAGCCGTTAGGAATAAGTTAGGCACATTAGCAACGGCTAGTTAATTAATTCTGCAGTTGCTGTCAGAGACCATCTCGGTCGAGGACTTGTCGACCGAGATGCCTGGTCGGTCGAGGATTTTTCGACCGACAGGCTCTCTGGATTAACGTTTATTTGCAACTGTCAACTGCTGTGTCTAACGACTACTTTTGGTCAATCTCGGTCGAGAAGTTTGTCGACCGAGAGTGTCTCGGTCGAGGAGTGTGGTCGACCGAGATTGACTCTGTTTTCAATCTTTCAATTAAGATACTAAGTGAGTGCATGAGTGTGCATTATGTGATCCTATTAGAAGGAGATGTCCTAACTAAGTGTAGTGTTTAGCTAGGGAGATCTAACGCTTGATTTACATGAAGTCTAAGTACTTGTACATTATATATTTGTACAAGTTTACATATGATTACATTGCATGACATTTATAAATATTCAAGCGTAAGGATTCCCTAGAACTTTGTCATCACCTTGTTCCTGCACACTTAAGTAGCTCGTTAGATTAATAAGAATGAAATGTTTGTCATCATCGAAACAAAGGGATTTATCATAATATCCAATTTATCCAACAATCTCCCCCTTTTTGAAGATGACAAACATTTCCTAAATATGAAATAAGGAAATATAAAGTATATGAGTTTCATACCTGAAAATTTACCTTTTGTAGTCATTTATGTTTTTCAAGTAAGTGTTGGCCAAGATGTGATGAAACTCTTTTATATATATTTTTATATTCTTTCTCCCCCTTTGTCATTTCAAAAAGATATCCAAAGTTGAATGTTTTATTTTTTTCTTTTTTTTTTCTTCTCCCCCTTAATATAATGCTCCCCCTTAATTAGATATCCTATTAGGAACATTGATTTTTATCTAATTTATCCATAATTTGTTTCTCAATCATTCGCAAAGGATGTGAAGCCTTGAAATGAAACGAGATACCTTTAAGCATATGATGAAATGTATATGGATTTCTCATATATCAAAGGATGTTAAGCCCTAGATTAAATGAGAATCCTCTAAGCTTAGAGTACCTAAAAATGTCTCCATCCAAATGCAAGGGATGTTAAGCCCCATTTTGGATAGAGAGTTCCTTCAAGTACAAGATACCAATTTCAATAAATTCATAACTTTCTTGAAAATATTCAGTTATACATAGTGATTTCAAAGTTTTTGTAAGCTTCTTTTAAACAATTATCAAAGTTTTAATGATCTCCCCCTTTTTCTTATGCTTTGCTCCCCCTTCGATAGATATCTCAAATGAAAGTTTGAATACTCAGCAAATACATAAAATGTCCAAGATTTTAACAAAGATGTATGCAATTTTGTCAATCTGGAAAAACAGAAACCCAATCGGTCGACAGTTGCTCGACCGACAATATTCTCGGTCGACCAGTTGCTCGACCGAGAATGTTTCTGGAGAACTATTTTGTTATTTGAAAATTTAATTTTAATTTGTAATAGTTGCCTGTTTTAATTATTATTATTCCCTTATTTGTTATGCTCTACAATAATGAACTGATAACCCATATTTTAAAGATATCATCATAAGCCAAACAAATAACCATGGGAATCAAATAAAAATGGCAAATTTCATTCAATAGCATGAAGAAGATTACAATCATATAGAATACAACTATTACAACACCAACACTTCACAGGAAAGATTTAAGAATTACATCAATGTCCGGATCTTTCCCAAGAAATGGCTCGGCTCCATAGTATTGGACCAGAGTTTTCCAATCCAAAGCACCAGTTGTAGTCAACGCATATGCTTCCAGGAAAGTGGGAACTCGGTCAAAACGGAAGTGAGCAGCTATGTCTTGCAATTGTATGGAAGAAAATTGAGTATGTGTAAGATCCATTGATGGTGAAGGTGGAGGTTGATAGTAGTTGTATGAGGGGTTAAATGGGTCGAGCATGCCAGGGTTTAAAGAATGCGGATATTCATCGGTTTGGTTAGGAGAAAAGTTTTGCATTCTTTGATTTAAGTATGACATGGCATGGTGATTGTAGTTTAATTGTCTACTAAGATGGTATTGGGAGCCAACAATATAAATAAGGGTATTTTGGATGGGATCAATGGAAATGTTAGTAGGAGGAGGGGGTGGTATATCCTGATGTGATGACTCTTCTTCTACTCTTGCCCTTTTATGGCCAAAGTCAATTACCATCTTCTCTACGGTGTTCTTACTTATCTTTGGTGGTCTACGCTCCCATATGTATCCCATATCTTCAATGTTTGACTTAAGAAAATGTTGAGTAATCTGGCACACAAAATCGGCATATGGTGGATTGCCAGAAAACTCAAGCATATTTTTAAGTATTATGCGAATGAAGTTGATGGGAATTTCTTTTATGATAGCATAAATTAGACACATACGGAAGATAGGAACCTCGGATTTATTGGCTCGTGGATGTATGTTGGTGGAGACAATGAGGTTTACTATTCTACATGCCGGTTTTAGGTTTATTGCATAATAGGTTCCCCTATCTTCATGACAAGTGGTATTGGCTTGAAATATGGCTCTTTTTATATCACTAAGACTAGTGGTGTGGTCATCATGGGAAAATAGATTTATTGGATTGCCGGTGGAAAGGTCAAGGAAATCTTGATATTCATCTATATCAATTTCAAGCATGTCAAGAATATCCCCTTCGGAAAATTTAAAACTATGCCCATTGACCATGGTATAGAAGAAAGTGGTGTCATTTTCGGTGTGGGATAGAAGATTGGCATAGAATTTTTTGACTACCTTAATGGAGTAGGAAGGAAAGGATGGATTGATGAAGTCCTTCAGCTTTTGTACTCCAAAGAGATGCTCCAGGTCTACGATGTTGATGAAGTCCATCACTTCGACCGGACGTCGGGGAAGAGGAGCTTTAGAGGAAAGCCGAAAGTATCTATCTCCAGCATCTCCGTCGACGAAAGCTATGTCATTGATGATCGTCAGTGGCGGAGTGGCTTCCCTCTCTTCTCTTCTTTTTCTTCCAGCAACTTTCTTCTTCCCACGAACAGTTGATGATGAGGCCATTGTGTTTCTTGAGAGTGGAGAAGAAGCAAGGAAGATTTGAGGGTAAGAGTGCTGAAGGATTGCACGAAATTGCACTAGAGATGGACTATGGAAGCAAGGAAATGCAAGTGTGAGTAAGTGGCTCGTTTTTGCACTTATTTATAGAATTCCAGCGACCCGGTCGGTCGACGACTCGTCGACCGAGCGTCCGCAACGGTCGAGTTGCAGACGCGCCACTTGGTCCTCCAACGGTAAAGAAAACGGTCATAACGGTCGGGTCGCAACGGTCATATCCAACGGCTATTTCTCGGTCGAGCGCTTGTCGACCGACATTGTCTCGGTCGAGCACTCGTCGACCGACTGTTTGTCTGATACTGAGTCTGTTTAGAATTTGTCGGTCGAGTGAGGTGGGCTGACCGAGTGGTTCTCGGTCGAGCATTGGTCGACCGACTAACTTACTGAGTTCAATTTTTGGCTGAATTTTAATGCAAATCATAGAACATTTTTGTAGAGCATATGTATATTCCAAGGGAGTAATAATATTTAAGGCTTCTAATTACCACAAATGATTTGACGTTTTGATTTAAAAATATGCTAAGATTAAGTTCAATAAAATAATGTTCAAATAAACAATTTTTATCAAAGTTTATTTTAGGTCGCCCTTGATTACGACCATAGCGCCCCTTGGTCAAATTTTATTTTAACCAAGAGGCATATTCTGCAGGTTTCCAGTATGAATCATTCATATGCGAAGTATGAGTTCTGCAGATAGCTTGCAAATATCAATTTGAGACACATTAAAGTGTACTAATTATGAGAGCTTAAAAAGGACATCAAATATGGTGAAGCATATTCAAGAATAATATCCATTCATGAATTTAAGATTACTTTGGATAGACTTAGACTAAAATAAAAAAGCACACAAAAATTTATTTGAAACATTTTATTCATTGTAAGTATTTCTGAAAAATGTGCAATAAAAGAATGATTAAATAGAATCTTTCAAGAATAATTTTCACATACAATGTAAAGATTTACAGCAGTTTGAGATAAACGTATGTGTATCAAGGTGCTATTAAATCTTTTTAATTTTTGATTTTGTTATCCCTAAATGTTAAGTTGAGATAGACATAAGGATATACAAATTAAGGTCTATGGTCATATCTCAACTTAGTCGAACCTATTTAATTTGGGATTTTTGGAACCCATACCATTTCGACATGCTTTTTCTTGTATGGGCATGAAAAAGAATAATGTCCAAGGCGTGAGCAATAATGACAACAAATTGAATCAACCTCAAGCCTTTTTCTATGGTTTTGATTTAGGTTATTCTTGGGTATATACATTTTTGTGCCTCTAGGTATATAAGCAGATTGACTCGCTTGTGTCCTTCTAGGTTGTTGATGGGATTTCTCATTAGGCTTATAACCTAGTCCTCTTCTCCCTATTTGATGATAGGAATTTTCTAGTATATTATCAAGGATTCCATTGTTGCTTAACTTGCTAACTTTTTGTTGCAACTTAACGATCTCATCCATTCTTTTCTTGATATCTAATTTTGCTTGATCTAGATTGGATGATAACATATTTCTTTCTTTCACTATATTGTCATAATCTACATGGGTGCACAATATAGGTTGTTTTTTAATATCATTTAACTTTGCAAGCAATTCAGTCTTTTCTTGACATAGAAGATCATAGTTAGTCTCTAGAGTGAAAATTTTCACTTCACTATTACTCAGAGATGATTTCAAAGTACGATTGTCAGACATAATGCTATCTTTTTCAAAACCAAGAGTATTCAATTTAGCATATAAATCATCATTTTCGGATGTAAGCTCAAGAAGTCTAGCATTTAGATCATCATTTTCTTTATTTGATTTCTTTAATTTCTTTTTGTATTCAACATATTTGTTATGTGTTTCTTCAATAATAGCAACTAACTCCTCCTTGGGTAAATCAAGCAAACTTACCTCTTCTTCTTCTTCCTCACTTATTGTAGCAACGAAACACTCTTTATGTGCATCTCCTTTCTTTGACCTCCATGGACATTTAGACGTAGAGTGCTTTGTTCCTAAGCACCAATTGCAACTTGTCGAACTTTGGTCCATGCTCCTTTTCTTGTGGTTGTAGTCACCTCCTCCCTTTATCTCTTCAAGACCTTGTTAGGGCTCCTTGAAGCCTGCTCTGATACCAATTGAAAACCTCTAGAGGGGGGGTGAATAGAGTTTTATAGAGATTTTAAAATAATTTAAACTCAAGCAACCACAAAGAAAGATTGGACAAAGAGACACAAGGGTTTAGAGTGGTTCCTAGCCTTAGAAAATACTAAGGTAGTCAGTCCACTACCCGGTTGCTTACCCAACCGGGATTTGAAAAGAAATTATTTTATTACCTCGCAAGGATTTTACATAAAATACATTTCTTTTCCCTAAACCCTTCAAGCATCCTTCACCTAGAAGTAATCGCCCAACTCGAAGCAGCCTTCCCTTGAAGTAGATGCACCAACACCCGTTGCACCAGCCTTCTGAAGTAGCTTCCCGTGCGATAGCCTTCTTGAAGTAGCTTGAAGTCCCCTTCTCCACCTGAGAAGTCCACCCTCTCCAATCCGCAGCCTCCAACCCTAGGAGTAGCAAGGAGAGTACAGGGAATAAATAGGAACAAGAAAGAAATACAGAAATTACAATACCGTTGTAAGCACAAGGCTTGATTTTCCTATATCAAGCGTTTGGATCTCCCAACCAAGATATATAGCAATGTGATTATTGTGTGTAGGAGATCCTAGTCTATAGGACACGAAATGGTAGCAATATGAATGTGTAACAAGTGTGGGAATTGCACTATTGCTCTAAACAGATTGCCAATGTAGTGTATGCTCAAAGATTGCACAATTGAGTATGTAAGTGTGTGCTAGTGTCCTATGGCTTGTCCTATTTATAGGAATGGCCTAAGTATGCTTAAGGACGTTCTAGACAACTTCTAGGGGGTTCCTAGTGCTTAACTAGCCGTTAGGAATAAGTTAGGCGCATTAGCAACAGCTAGTTAATTAATTCTGCAGTTGCTGTCAGAGACCATCTCGGTCGAGGACTTGTCGATCGAGATGCCTGGTCGGTCGAGGATTTTTCGACCGACAGGCTCTCTGGATTAACGTTTATTTGCAACTGTCAACTGCTGTGTCTAACGACTACTTTTGGTCAATCTCGGTCGAGAAGTTTGTCGACCGAGAGTGTCTCGGTCGAGGAGTGTGGTCGACCGAGATTGACTCTGTTTTCAATCTTTCAATTAAGATACTAAGTGAGTGCATGAGTGTGCATTATGTGATCCTATTAGAAGGAGATGTCCTAACTAAGTGTAGTGTTTAGCTAGGGAGATCTAACGCTTGATTTACATGAAGTCTAAGTACTTGTACATTATATATTTGTACAAGTTTACATATGATTACATTGCATGACATTTATAAATATTCAAGCGTAAGGATTCCCTAGAACTTTGTCATCACCTTGTTCCTGCACACTTAAGTAGCTCGTTAGATTAATAAGAATGAAATGTTTGTCATCATCGAAACAAAGGGATTTATCATAATATCCAATTTATCCAACAGGAAGTAGAATTGAATGAAGATATAACTTATGAGGAAGGACCAGTGTCAATCCTTGATAGTAGAACTAAAAAGTTAAAGAAGAAAGATATAAACCTTTTGAAAGTCCTCTGGAACCACCGTGGTGTTGAAGAAACCACTTGGGAACTAGAGGAGGAGATGAGAAGGAAATACCCCGCTCTTTTCTCTTAATACGTTTTATCGATTTCGGGGACGAAATCCTTGTAAGGGGTGGATAATTTGTAACATACCTGACCTGGGTTATGAGTTAACCCTAGGTGTTTTGCCTAATTATGTAATTAAGATACTGGTGATTATCTTTTGGCATGTAATTAAACTCTTGAGGAACACATATTTCCATTTCTGGCCTAATTGAACAATGTTTTAGTATTGTTTTGTAATACAGGGACCTATGTGCAATTTACCCAGTTAGAAGGGTTAACTTGCAATTTTCACATGTTGAGATGTTCCTCTGATATTGAGGCATCATTAAAGTTTGAAGGATTTCCCAAGCTTGAGCACCAAGGTGCAGCTGTGGAAGCAATCCATGTGCTTGAAACCCTGGTTTTGGGGTAAAATGCAATTTACCCAAAATTTTGAGTGCAACTTGTAAATTTCATCTTCTAAAATATCTTTTATAACTTTTTTCATCATTTAGAGTAGAAATGATGAAGAGGGCACTTCATTTGAATAATCATATAATAAAGAACACCTTTGTGATTAAATAATCAAGGAATAAGTATAATAGCTCTTTTATATGTATACTTTAGTAATGGGTTGATCTTCTTTGCCTTCAATTCTTGTACTTAGAAATAAGGGGTAGGGACGAGCAAAGAAGAATGGAAGGACTTAGATGAGAAATGGGATAAAGTAGAAGCTTTATGGAGAAATTTCACCCACAATATATATACCACTTCCTTTGCAAGCAAAGGAACGTTTCTTTCATTCCCTCACTTATCCCCCTTGCTCAAACCGACTAAGGCAGAGCTCTGGGGCATAGGAGAACGACCAGGGAGTTCAAGGTAAGTTTGGATCATCCCTTTTGCTTGAATTCATGGAGAAAACTCGATTTCAAGGTTGAATTCATGGCTAGCTCACCTAGCTTTATCTTTCTAGCCATTCCTTTCCAACTTTTCCTTGGAGAATTCACCTTGGCCGACCTGTGGAGCTCAAAGACTCCATTAAAGACCTGAAGTTTGGAAGCTTGGAGCTCAAGGAACAACCTTTAGGCAGGTTTTATAACTCTAAACCTTATGCTTTGATTATACATCTTTTTCTATGCATATAGTTGCTAGTTCTTCTTCTTCCCTATCTTCCCTTGCATCCTTGCAAGCAAAATCGTGAAGAACTGCTACTGTTCTTGAGGTAGAAGATAAGGGCATTAATTCCTATGCTTTTCCATGGATTTCCACTTTACCAAACGACCTCCACCAATTGCCCATACAGTTTACACAATCGTTTGGTGGGCAAACGGTTTCAGGGTCGTATGAAGGAAAACGGCATTCAAGACCATTTGGTCGCGTTGAACAATCAACGACCGTATGGGAATATTGTTTATAATTATGTAGGTTAATCACCCACAACATTTGAGGGTTTAACTCCAAAGGAATCGTGAGATATAAGAAAATCAATTAGCAAATCCAATTGAATTAAGTTCTGATTTTCAATCTGTTTAATTTGCCCTTTTTGGGAAAACGGTCTCAAGACCGTTTAAGATGGTTGACCAAGCATTGACCGTTTGGTATTACTGTTCATAATGATGTTGATTAATGACTCACCAAATTTTATGGATTAATTCCAAACGAGTTATGATTTGAAGGTTGATTAATAGGGCAAATCCTAATTGAAATCAGTGCTGAAATTCCAATGAGTTAATTAGTGATTTTGGGTTGATTAGCCCAAACGGTCTCAAGACCGTTTGGGGAATCATCCAAATGGTCTCAAGACCGTTTGGGGATCACCCAAGACCGTTTAAAGGTCTGGGGTCAAGTATAGTTGACAAATTGAAGGTCCAAAAGTACCAAATCATATTGCAATTAAGTAATGATGTGATGATCAACTCAATAGATCAAACCTTGATGAATTTTCACTAGAGTCCAAAGTATGGATGGTAAAACGGTCTCAAGACCGTTTGGAACTCATCCAAACGGTCTCAAGACCGTTTGGTGTCAACCCAAGACCGTTTAGAGGTCTAGGGTTAAGGTAATTTGATCAATTGAGGGCCCAATTACAGTGGGTTATTGAAATAATCAAATTTCTGATTTGTGACTTAATTAAGGTTCAAGCCCTATCAAATCAACTTATATTTTGATGAATTCTTGGGAAAACGGTCTAAAGACCGTTTGGAGGTTATCCAAATGATCCCAAGACCGTTTGGGCCAAGTTTGAGCCTGATTGGAGGTCAATTGATGGGATCAACTTTGATTTGATTCACATTGTTGAGTGTTGATGGTTGAATGTTTATAGACCTTAATTGAACCAACTCCAACCCTAATTGGATATCAATTGAGGATCAATTGAGTGACCAATTGGTTAAGGCTAACCCTAATTGTCTCAATTGATAAGTGGTTAGCAAGCTTGAGACCAATTGAAGGCTTCAACATAGGAAACCCTAATCGAGTTTACCCTTTGAATCACCTTGGAGGTCCATGCGATCTTGAGCTTTTAGGACCATACGACTTCAGGACCGAATGAGTTCATATGACTTCAGGACCGAATGATTTCATATGACTTCAGGACTGAATGAGTTCATACGACTTCAGGACCAAATGAGTTCATACGACTTCGGGACCGAATGAGTTCAAACGACTTCAGGTCTGAATGAGCTCAAACGACTTCAGAAGTCAAACTATGACTAAACGGTCTTCACCCCATCTTGGGCAACGACCTCAAGATCGTTTAAGGGTAAACGGTCTTGAGTGTCATGCGGTCTTGAAGTCAACCAAAGCTAAACGGTCTACAACCTTAAACGATCTCAGGATCGTTTGAAGGTTCAAGGTGTGAAACCTATTGGGGACTTTTAAGGATAAGTCTGCCTAATGCCTTGAAGGCTTAGATGGTTTGATTGTTGTTCAACCTAAACCCTAATGATACCTAAGGACATTAAGGGTCAAGTGGTTAGTATATTAACCCATGTTATGATCAATGGTGAACTTTACCAAAATACCCTTTATGGATTCAAGTAGGAAACCCATTTTTATCATGCAAACCCCAATGGTTACAATGGTGATGACTTGGCTAGGCTTATCAATGTTGATTAGACCTAACGCAATCTAGAGGGATGTAATCATCACCTATGAGCAAGAGGAGAGAGAAAATCCTAATTATGGTTGAAATCCAAGTAAAATACCTTCAATATATATGAATGTACATGATTAGGGTATGATCCACCTATGTGAGATCATGAAAATCCTAATTATGATAATTGATGAATCTTAATCTTATATGAGGACTTTAATGATGATATTTCACATACATGGTGATGTTATGAGATCAATTCACCAATAGGTGAATAGTAAACCCTAATTCTTGGATGATGACATGTATTGTGAATAGTAAACCCTAATTGATGAAAATCAGGGAAACCTAGCTCTTGTATGAGTAGGGAGATACAACTTCTTTAAATGAGTTATTTATTGTTATCAGTTGATTTAACCATGCAGGTTCCTATATGAGGATGATCATATCCAGGTATGGATGATGATACTATATTCATTGAAAGCATGTTGTTAGCTTTATGAATAGTGATTTATCCTGATGCCTTGTTAATAACATATTATGAGATTGATAGGCTGTGAGAGCCATGAATACCATCAAGGTCATGCATTAAGAGATGACTTGTGATGAGAGTACTGAGAACTGATGATTATATGAGTTAGACTTGATACATTTAGTATTCTACTTTCATAACTGCTGTTCTAATGATTAATGTTTGAAAACATGTATGATGTTAAAAGAATACTGAAATGTACCTAACTAATCAAGTATAATCATACCATGTAGAGCCCTGATCATAGATCCATCATTGTCAGGAGTTAAATGATGGTGAAATAGGTTTTCCTAAGGGAACTCCTGGATCACATTCTTTTGAGTATGTGGGGAAAATGGATGTGAATGTCCTTACATCCTAGTGTAGGAATTGATGTAGATGTATCTTAATCTATCAATCCTTCACTATGGGTTATGTCGGGGTGATGTAACACTAATCAACTGAGGAAGTCTTTTATACCGCAATCGATGAGAGATAAACAAGAAATCTTTCGCTGGCGAAGAGAGTACAGAATGCCACTGTGACTCTAATAGCGAAGTACCAGAATACCCTGGTAAGCTATAGTAGCAGAGACATTAGATGCCCTGCATGTTGATCCTCACATTGACTGAGGAAGATGAGGTCATAAGAATCCGGCTCTTTTGATGACCTATGTATGATACCGATGCGACTTAATAGTGATCAGTTGGAGTATGAGCGGTATACCTCATCTCCGTAGGGCATAATGATGTTTGTAAAACATAATCAACCGCGTAGCATATCTACTTAGGTTGATCCACGAGATACATTGATTGAAGATACATTACTTAGTATACATGTTCATTATATTCCTTAAATGTTGTTGTTCTAATTGATAACAATCTGATGTTGATTACCTTAAAGCTTTGATTGCCTATGTTGTTCTTGAATTGTTATAATAAAGCTTCTGGCGAAGAGTTATAACTCTCGCTAGGACAATTATTTAAAATTGTCTCACCCCGTAGATTTCAACCTTTTTAGGTGGTCGTCGAGGACGAAGGAATCAGCCTGCAGGTGGACAGTATCAGCAGCAGCAGCACCAGGAGCAGCAGTAAATCTCAGGTGGAGATTCAGACTGCTGAGATGTGTAGTTAGATAGTCAGTCCTATGTGTTCTCTGTACTCTCAGGTCCTTGGAGTCTTTTGGTCTGAGATTTTGATTCTGAGTTCTTGAGATTTTGTATCATGTTGTATATAATTACTCAAGAAGTAATTATCAAAGATGTAAACAGTTTATCTCCTTTTATGAACGAAGTTTTTATGGATTCAAGCTCTTATATCGAAAAGTTTTAATTTTCCGTGATTTTTGTCTTCCGCTGTTAATCGAACCGTTTCCGCTACGTTTAAATCGTGTTTATATCATGGTTTGGAGATCAGAGCCCACAATTAGTGGTATCAGAGCTCTAGGTTCGCTGAGTCTACAGAGACATAGGAATTAGGATGTCGAGTCTATCCTTAGTATTTCTTTCTTATCTAATAGAGTCTTCTACTCCTCAGGAGAAGAAGATAATTAAGAATGTCTGAACCACACGAGTAGTTCGTGGCAGAAAGTAGTGTTGCTGCACCCCAAGGAGGTGCAAGGAACCTGGAGAAAGAACAACCTGTACCTGAGCCACCCAGAGAGCCACCTCAGTTGACCCAGCTGACATGGAAAACCCAACTGTTCAAACTATGTTCGGGCAGTTTATGACTGCCATGACACACATCACCGACAGGATGCCCATGCCTGCACCTAGGGCACCTACCCAGCCTGAAGGACAAGGTATCGGTAAGATGTTCGAGCGTCTTCGTCGTGTCGGAGCAACCGAATACTTTGGAACAGCTGATCCTGCAGATGCCAATCTGTGGTTGACCGAATTGGAAAAAGCTTTTAGAATCCTCAACATCCCAGAAGCTCAGAAGGTTAGACACGCTGTCTATCTTCTCAAGGGAAGTGCTGGTCACTGGTGGACCATGGAAGAGCAGAAGAGGCCTGGAGTGGAGATCTCGTGGGAAGATTTCCGTCGGGAATTTATCAATAGATATTTTCCAAAGACCTTCCTAGATGAGAAGATCTCTCAGTTTGAGAGACTAAGGCAGGGCATGATGAACATTAGTGAGTATGAAGCTAAGTTCATGGAGTTACTGCGGTTTTGTCCGCACATGGCTGCCACAGAAGAAGAAAGAATCAGAAGGTTCGAGAAGGGTTTAAACGCCGACTTGACTACTCCCGTGTCTGCCCTAGAGAATTGGGAGATGTTTTCTACCTTCGTTGAGTCAGTCAGAAGGATAGAGAAATCCATAGTCAAGAAGAGACAAACCCATAAAAGATATCCGCAGTTCCAGAGTTCTTCATCTAGAGACTTTAAGAAGCCTAGAATCTCTGCACCTACACCTCCACCACCCAGAACGAGTGCTCAGACATAGTGGTCACCGAGTAGAGGCAGGGGACGAAGCCTACCTCAACAAGAGACTCGTAGTTCAACATCGATGTCAGTCACAGGACCACCCAGACCACAACAACTGGAGAGGAGTTGTTACAACTGTGGGAAGGTGGGGCATTTAATGAAGGACTGTCGATCTAGTCCTGTTAGTGTGACACAACCTCAGAAGCAGAGTCAACAAGGATCTCAGAGAAGGCAATCTCAAGGAGCAGCTCGAGGACGTGGACAAGCGTCTCAAGCTGGATCATCACCACCACCTCAACATCAGGCGACAACAAGGTTCTATGCTATGAACCCACCTGATGTAGTGGTCAATCCACGGGTAGTGGCAGGTCAGATGGAACTTTTATATTCTTATATGTCTAAATCATGTGTGGTATCTGTTCTGATTGACTCGGGTGCTACGCACTCCTTTTTCATTCGGAGAGTGATTCGTAACTACAATAAGACAGTCAGTCATAGTGGAGATAGCTTGTTTTTAGAGACTCCGTTGAGTGGGTCTGCCGTGTTGCAAGAGGTATGCTCTCCCTACATTCTCTTCTTTTCTGATCATCGCATTCAAGTGGACCTTATACCACTTGATATGCAAGGATTTGATATAATCCTCGGGATGGATACCTTGGAAAAGTATCGAGTTGTCTTGGATTGTGAATCCAAGCTTGCTGTGTTTGCTGATAAAAACAACACGTGGATCTTTCAAGGAGAAAGGAAGATTCTGCCCACCTGTCTTGTGTCAGCTATGGTTGCTGATAAGATGATGAGGCAAGGATGTTATGCATTCTTGGCCCATGTGGTGGATGTTACCAAAGAAGGTCTCAACCCTGCTGAAGTTCCTATAGTCAGGGAATTCAAGGACGTGTTTCTTGAAGAACTTCCAGGTATACCACCGCCTCGGGAAATTGATTTTGAAATCAATTTGATCCCAGACACGAAACCTATAGCCCAGACACCATATAGGATGGCGCCTGCTGAGATGGAAGAACTCAAGAAACAACTTCAAGAGTTACTTGAGAAAGGTTTTATCCGACCGAGCACTTCACCTTGGGGTGCTCCGGTTTTGTTTGTTACAAAGAAAGATGGGTCAATGCGGTTGTCCATTGATTATAGACAACTCAATAAAGTAACGATAAAGAATAAGTACCCTCTGTCGAGGATTGATGATCTCTTTGACCAGTTGCGTGGTGCAACCGTCTTCTCAAAGATAGACCTGAGGTCTGGATATCATCAACTCCGTATTAAGGATAGTGACATATCCAAGTCTGCCTTTAGGACAAGATATGGTCACTATGAGTTCACAGTTATGTCGTTTGGACTAACCAATGCACCAGCTGCATTCATGGAACTCATGAATAGAGTTTTTCGACCTTTCCTCGATCAGTGTATTGTCGTCTTCATAGATGACATTCTGATTTTTAGCAAGGATGCTCAGCAGCATGAGCAACATCTTTGCCAAGCTTTGACCTTGCTAAGAGAACACAAGCTGTATGCTAAGTTTAGCAAGTGTGAGTTCTGGCTGCCGGTGGTATCTTTTCTTGGACATGTGATATCTGCATCGGGAATTCGTGTTGACCCTAAAAAGGTAGAATCTGTTCTACAGTGGGAACAACCGAAGACGCCGACGGAGATTCGAAGTTTCCTAGGGTTAGCAGGCTATTATCGAAGGTTCATTAAGAATTTCCGTTCCATAGCCTTACCCTTGACTAATTGACCTGGAAAGATGTTCCTTTTGTTTGGAGTGATAAGTGTCAGCAATCTTTCCAGCTGTTGAAGGAGAAGTTGACAAGTGCACCCATACTTGTGCTACCTAAGCAAGACAAAGGATATATAGTTTTCTGTGATGCTTCTAAGAATGGACTAAGGTGTGTGTTGATGCAGGATAAACAAGTAATTTCTTTTGCTTCTCAACAGCTTAAGAAACACGAAGAGAATTATCCGACACACGATCTGGAGTTAGCTGCTGTAGTTCATGCCCTGAAGATCTGGAGACATTATCTTTATGGAGAGACGTTTCAGATTTTCACTGACCATAAGAACCTTAAGTACATCTTCTCTCAGCATGAGCATAATATGAGACAACGCCGCTGGATGGAATTAATCAAGGACTACGATTGTACAATTGATTACCATCCGGGGAAGGCTAATGTGGTTGCTGATGCCTTGAGTAGGAAATCAGCAACATCAACCATGGAAAGGGCACAACTAAACTCTTTAGTATGCTCTAGAAGGGATATGCTTATCTCTTTGAGACAAGACAATGTGCATTTGAAGGTGTCATTGTTCGCCGGGTTGTTAGCTGAGATGCATATTAAACCTACCCTTAGAGAGCAGATTAAGGAAGCACAACAAGGTGATACTGTAGTTCAGCAGATTAGATTGAAGTATGGTAGTGAGAAATGAGATGGTTTCCATGACTCAGATGATCAAATAGCCTGTTATCATGGGAAGATGATAGTGCCAGATGTGGACAACTTGAGGAAGTTAGTCCTGGAAGAAGCTCATTCTTCGATGTATGCCATGCATCCAGGGAGCACCAAGATGTATCAAAACTTGAAAGATATGTATTGGTGGCCTGGAATGAAGAAGGATGTTGCACAGTTTGTTCAGAGGTGTCCTGTGTGTCAGCAAGTTAAAGCTGAACACCAGAAGCCTGCAGGAACAATGCAACCTTTACCCATACCACAGTGGAAGTGGGACCATGTTACCATGGACTTTGTTGTTGGCCTACCCAGGACAAGCAAAGGACATGATTCCATTTGGGTAGTTGTTGATAGGTTGACTAAGACAGCACATTTCTTACCTGTCAAGACAACCTACACTGCTGAAAGGCTCATACATATTTACATAAATGAGATAGTGCGTTTGCACGGGGTTCCAGCTACTATCGTCTCTGATAGAGGTCCCCAGTTCACTAGTCATTTTTGGGAATGACTTCATAATGCTTTAGGCACCCAGTTAAGGTTTAGTACGGCCTTTCATCCACAGACTGATGGACAGTCGGAAAGGACCATACAAACCTTGGAATGCCTGTTGAGAACATGTGTTCTCCAGTTTACCGGAAGTTGGGATCTACACCTAAGCTTGATAGAGTTTGCCTATAATAATAGCTATCAGCATAGTATTGATATGGCACCTTATGAGGCCTTGTATGGTAGACGTTGTAGATCACCCTTGTGTTGGTATGAGACTGGTGAGCATCAGTTGTTTGGACCTGATCTTGTGCAGCAAACTACAGAAAAGATTAAGGTAATACAACAATAGATTAAGACTGCACAGGATAGGTAGAAATCTTATGCTGACAAGCGTCGTAGACCCTTAGAGTTCCAGGTCGGAGACAGAGTGTATCTCAAAGTCTCACCTTGGAAAGGAGTTCTTCGTTTTGGAAGAAAAGGGAAGTTAGCTCCTAGATTTATGGGGCCTTATCCAATCATTGAACGGATTGGAAAGGTAGCATATAAACTAGAGCTGCCACCAGAGTTACAGAGGTTACACCATGTGTTTCACATTTCTATGCTGAGGAAATGTCACCCAGATACCGAGTCAGTTTTACAACCTATGGAAGTAGAATTGAATGAAGATATAACTTATGAGGAAGGACCAGTGTCAATCCTTGATAGTAGAACTAAAAAGTTAAAGAAGAAAGATATAAGCCTTTTGAAAGTCATCTGGAACCACCGTGGTGTTGAAGAAACCACTTGGGAACTAGAGGAGGAGATGAGAAGGAAATACCCCGCTCTTTTCTCTTAATACGTTTTATCGATTTCGGGGACGAAATCCTTGTAAGGGGTGGATAATTTGTAACATACCTGACCTGGGTTATGAGTTAACTCTAGGTGTTTTGCCTAATTATGTAATTAAGATATTGGTGATTATCTTTTGGCATGTAATTAAACTCTTGAGGAACACATATTTCCATTTCTGGCCTAATTGAACAATGTTTTAGTATTGTTTTGTAATACAGGGACCTATGTGCAATTTACCCAGTTAGAAGGGTTAACTTGCAATTTTCACATGTTGAGATGTTCCTCTGATATTGAGGCATCATTAAAGTTTGAAGGATTTCCCAAGCTTGAGCACCAAGGTGCAGCTGTGGAAGCAATCCATGTGCTTGAAACCCTGGTTTTGGGGTAAAATGCAATTTACCCAAAATTTGGAGTGCAACTTGTAAATTTCATCTTCTAAAATATCTTTTATAACTTTTTTCATCATTTAGAGTAGAAATGATGAAGAGGGCACTTCATTTGAATAATCATATAATAAAGAACACCTTTGTGATTAAATAATCAAGGAATAAGTATAATAGCTCTTTTATATGTATACTTTAGTAATGGGTTGATCTTCTTTGCCTTCAATTCTTGTACTTAGAAATAAGGGGTAGGGACGAGCAAAGAAGAATGGAAGGACTTAGATGAGAAATGGGATAAAGTAGAAGCTTTATGGAGAAATTTCACCCACAATATATATACCACTTCCTTTGCAAGCAAAGGAACGTTTCTTTCATTCCCTCACTTATCCCCCTTGCTCAAACCGACTAAGGCAGAGCTCTGGGGCATAGGAGAACGACCAGGGAGTTCAAGGTAAGTTTGGATCATCCCTTTTGCTTGAATTCATGGAGAAAACTCGATTTCAAGGTTGAATTCATGGCTAGCTCACCTAGCTTTATCTTTTTAGCCATTCCTTTCCAACTTTTCCTTGGAGAATTCACCTTGGCCGACCTGTGGAGCTCAAAGACGCCATTAAAGACCTGAAGTTTGGAAGCTTGGAGCTCAAGGAACAACCTTTAGGCAGGTTTTATAACTCTAAACCTTATGCTTTGATTATACATCTTTTTCTATGCATATAGTTGCTAGTTCTTCTTCTTCCCTATCTTCCCTTGCATCCTTGCAAGAAAAATCATGAAGAACTGCTACTGTTCTTGAGGTAGAAGATAAGGGCGTTAATTCCTATGCTTTTCCACGGATTTCCACTTTACCAAACGACCTCCACCAATTGCCCATACCGTTTACACAATCGTTTGGTGGGCAAACGGTTTCAGGGTCGTATGAAGGAAAACGGCATTCAAGACCGTTTGGTCGCGTTGAACAATCAACGACCGTATGGGAATATTGTTTATAATTATGTAGGTTAATCACCCACAACATTTGAGGTTTAACTCCAAAGGAATCGTGAGATATAAGAAAATCAATTAGCAAATCCAATTGAATTAAGTTCTGATTTTCAATCTGTTTAATTTGCCCTTTTTGGGAAAACGGTCTCAAGACCGTTTAAGATGGTTGACCAAGCATTGACCGTTTGGTATTACTGTTCATAATGATGTTGATTAATGACTCACCAAATTTTATGGATTAATTCCAAACGAGTTATGATTTGAAGGTTGATTAATAGGGCAAATCCTAATTGAAATCAGTGCTGAAATTCCAATGAGTTAATTAGTGATTTTGGGTTGATTAGCCCAAACGGTCTCAAGACCGTTTGGGGAATCATCCAAATGGTCTCAAGACCGTTTGGGGATCACCCAAGACCGTTTAAAGGTCTGGGGTCAAGTATAGTTGACAAATTGAAGGTCCAAAAGTACCAAATCATATTGCAATTAAGTAATGATGTGATGATCAACTCAATAGATCAAACCTTGATGAATTTTCACTAGAGTCCAAAGGATGGATGGGAAAACGGTCTCAAGACCGTTTGGAACTCATCCAAACGGTCTCAAGACCGTTTGGTGTCAACCCAAGACCGTTTAGAGGTCTAGGTTTAAGGTAATTTGATCAATTGAGGGCCCAATTACAGTGGGTTATTGAAATAATCAAATTGCTGATTTGTGACTTAATTAAGGTTCAACCCCTATCAAATCAACTTAGATTTTGATGAATTCTTGGGAAAACGGTCTAAAGACCGTTTGGAGGTTATCCAAATGATCCCAAGACCGTTTGGGCCAAGTTTGAGCCCGATTGGAGGTCAATTGATGGGATCAACTTCGATTTGATTCACATTGTTGAGTGTTGATGGTTGAATGTTTATAGACCTTAATTGAACCAACTCCAACCCTAATTGGATATCAATTGAGGATCAATTGAGTGACCAATTGGTTAAGGCTAACCCTAATTGTCTCAATTGATAAGTGGTTAGCAAGCTTGAGACCAATTGAAGGCTTCAACATAGGAAACCCTAATCGAGTTTACCCTTTGAATCACCTTGGAGGTCCATGCGATCTTGAGCTTTTAGGACCATACGACTTCAAGACCGAATGAGTTCATATGACTTCAGGACCGAATGAGTTCATACGACTTCAGGACCGAATGAGTTCATACAACTTCAGGACCGAATGAGTTCATACGACTTTGGGACCAAATGAGTTCAAACGACTTCAGGTCTGAATGAGCTCAAACGACTTCAGAAGTCAAACTATGACTAAACGGTCTTCACCCCATCTTGGGCAACGACCTCAAGATCGTTTAAGGGTAAATGGTCTTGAGTGTCATGCAGTCTTGAAGTCAACCAAAGCTAAATGGTCTACAACCTTAAATGATATCAGGATCGTTTGAAGGTTGAAGGTGTGAAACCTATTGGGGGCTTTTAAGGATAAGTCTGCCTAATGCCTTGAAGGCTTAGATGGTTTGATGGTTGTTCAACCTACACCCTAATGATACCTAGGGACATTAAGGGTCAAGTGGTTAGTATATTAACCCATGTTATGATCAATGGTGAACTTTACCAAAATACCCTTTATGGATTCAAGTAGGAAACCCCTTTTTATCATGCAAACCCCAATGGTTACAATGGTGATGACTTGGCTAGGCTTATCAATGTTGATTAGACCTAACCCAATCTAGAGGGATGTAATCATCACCTATGAGCAAGAGGAGAGAGAAAATCCCAATTATGGTTGAAATCCAAGTAAAATACCTTCAATATATACGAATGTACATGATTAGGGTATGATCCACCTATGTGAGATCATGAAAATCCTAATTATGATAATTGATGAATCTTAATCTTATATGAGGAATTTAATGATGATATTTCACATACATGGTGATGTTATGAGATCAATTCACCAATAGGTGAATAGTAAACCCTAATTCTAGGATGATGACATGTATTGTGAATAGTAAACCCTAATTGATGAAAATCAGGGAAACCTAGCTCTTGTATGAGTAGGGAGATACAACTTCTTTAAATGAGTTATTTATTGTTATCAGTTGATTTAATCATGCAGGTTCATATATGAGGATGATCATATCCAGGTATGGATGATGATACTATATTCATTGAAAGCATGTTGTTAGCTTTATGAATAGTGATTTATCCTGATGCCTTGTTAATAACATCTGATGAGATTGATAGGCTGTGAGAGACATGAATACCATCAAGGTCATGCATTAAGAGATGATTTGTGATGAGAGTACTGAGAAATGATGATTATATGAGTTAGACTTGATACATTTAGTATTCTACTTTCATAACTGATGTTCTAATGATTAATGTTTGAAAACATGTATGATGTTAAAAGAATACTGAAATGTACCTAACTAATCAAGTATAATCATACCATGTAGAGCCCTGATCATAGATCCATCATTGTCAGGAGTTAAATGATGGTGAAACATGTTTTCCTAAGGGAACTCCTGGATCACATTCTTTTGAGTTTGTGGGGAAAATGGATGTGAATGTCATTACATCCTATTGTAGGAATTGATGTAGATGTATATTAATCTATCAATCCTTCACTATGGGTTATGCCGGGGTGATGTAACACTAATCTCCCGAGGAAGTCTTTTATACCGCAATCAATGAGAGATAAACAAGAAATCTTTCGATGGCGAAGAGAGTAAAGAATGCCATTGTGACTCTAATAGCGAAGTACCAGAATACCCTGGTAGGCTATAGTAGCAGAGACATTAGATGTCCTGCATGTTGATCCTCACATTGACTGAGGAAGATGAGGTCATAAGAATTCGTCTCTTTTGATGACCTATGTATGATACCGATGCGACTTAATAGTGATCGGTTGGAGTATGAGAGGTATACCTCATCTCCGCAGGGCATAATGATGTTTGTAAAACATAATCAACCGCGTAGCATATCTTCTTAGGTTGATCCACGAGATACATTGATTGAAGATACATTACTTAGTATACATTTTCTTCATATTCCTTAAATGTTGTTGTTCTAATTGATAACAATCTGCTGTTGATTACCTTAAAGCTTTGATTGCCTATGTTGTTCTTGAATTGTTATAATAAAGCTTCTGGCGAAGAGTTATAACTCTCGCTAGGACAATTATTTAAAATTGTCTCACCCCGTAGATTTCAACCTTTTTAGGTGGTCGTCGAGGACGAAGGAATCAGTATGCAGGTGGACAGTATCAGCAGCAGCAGCACCAGGAGCAACAATAAATCTCAGGTGGAGATTCAGACTGCTGAGATGTGTAGTTAGATAGTCAGCCCTATGTGTTCTCTGTACTCTCAGGTCCTTGGAGTCTTTTGGTCTGAGATTTTGATTCTGAGTTCTTGAGATTTTGTATCATGTTGTATATAATTACTCAAGAAGTAATTATCAAAGATGTAAGCAATTTATCTCCTTTTATGAAAGAAGTTTTTATGGATTCAAGCTCTTATCTCGAAAAGTTTTAATTTTCCGTGATTTTTGTCTTCTGCTATTAATCGAACCGTTTCCGCTACGTTTAAATCGTGTTTATATCGTGGTTTGGAGATCAGAGCCCACAATTACCTAACACATAAAGATGAAAGGTGGTAATGGATGCTCTAATTGAGATGCAACTATCTAGTCTAGCTAGTGAAAAGGTTGGAAGAGGTGGTTAGGTGAACCCTATGTTCATGAGATGTGTTTGCCTAACAGTCAAATATAACAAGATATGTTGATCGAGTTAGTGGTTGCTTGGTTAGCCACCCTAGGCCTTGATGCGATAAAAGGATGGTTGTAGAACCTCAGATGCATTTCTTTAGAAAAGAAGGTGATGAAACCCTGACTAGAATGTTTTAGGGTTTCTGAGGATTCAATCTTGAGGAATCATGACATATAAGAGATCATGATTTTAAGTCACCATACACCGTGGTACTACTAAAATGGTACGTTTCAATAGTACTTTGGATGCCTAAGACGAAGTTGCATGTGGCTCGTCACCATGCATGTCAGGAGGTGAAGGATGGACACCAGTAACCCAGTAAGTTGATACCAAGGATAAAAAGTCCTTGAGAGGGAATGGGAGTTCATCACTATGGATGTTGTGGTAAGTCTCCCCTGGAGCAAGGAAGGTCAAGATGCAATATGGGTTATGGTAGATTGCCTTACCTAGATGACATAATCTACGAGAAAGAGAGAATATTGTCAGGAGACAGATCTAGCTGAACTACAAGTAAGAGAGATGGTTCAACTGCACCAGGATGCAAGTTCAAAAGTTCTTAAATATGACCTAAAGATTCACTTCCATAAGTTGGAAGTAGATACATGAAGAACTCGATGTGAGTACATGTTATCACCCCTAACTAATTGTTAGTATGATCCAGACAAGAGGGTCTGATGAGAGCATGTGTGCTCATTCAGGGTGATACATGGGGGGGAAGTTCTTGCCCTATGAGAGATGTGATGGTAACCACCATAGCCAGTATCAGGATGTAAAGAAGCTCTATAAGGGAGGTTGTGTCGGTCACCACTTCATTAAGATAATGTTGGTGAAGGGACCTCATGAAGGTAAGAAAAGGATCACAATGTGTGTAGATGAAGTCTCTTTGATCATGCAATGGTTGAGGAAGCCTAGGGGCAACATGAGTCCTGAGGTGATGCAAAGCAGATTGACATGCAGTTCACTGCGGGAGAATATGCGATGTGAAAATCAGACCCCTCCAAGCTATAGATGAGAAAGCCGAGTCCCCAATATTTGGGTCCTTTTCAGATGGATTGGTGGAGATGGTTATGTTCAGTCTTACCCCTCAGGATAACGTGATGTGTTCCATGAGTCCGATCTAGAGCAATATGTGAGGTATCCAAGCCATGTGCCAAGCCATGAACCCAGTTAGCTTTGAGAGAAGTTGAAATGTCAGGAGTCACCTATGAGGGTACAAGGTACCAAGGTGAAAAAGAACTCATATGCAAGAATATGAGATGATGAAGGTTCTTGGGAGGCACCATGGAGAGGGTAAAACCATATGGGAGCCATGACATACACGAGAAAGTCTTATCATGTTTGTTTGTATGTTTGATGGAATTTTGAGGGCAAAATTCCTATAAGAGGGGAAGGATGTTACAACCTAAATTTTGATATGTTTTCATAATTGAATTGTAAAGATTTTGTGAATATGGACTTAATTGAAAAGGTTGTATGCTTTGCTTCAAAAGATGGATTTCTTTGCAAATCTCGCTTTTGATAGGAATTTTATAATTTCAATTAATAGATTAATCCAATAATGGATATAAAAGAGAAGAAAAGAAGAAAAGTCCAAATAAAAGGAAACGATACAAGATAATGGATGTTATGCAAAGTAATTATGAGAAATACATAGAAATCTCTAAAAAATGGCATTAATGTCCACAATTGAATAAAATTCATTTATATGTGATTTCTAATGAAAGAAATAGGAAAGAGGAAAAAAGAAATGAAAGATAATGAGAAATCCTTGAAAGGAAATCTTTTAATAAAAGAATAAGTAAGATAATATGAAATAATGGATGTAGATGTATCTAGAAGGATAATAAGCATCCTTCAAAAGGAATTTCAAAATATTAGGATTTCTTGGTATCCAAGGAGTCCCAATAGAGAAGAAGAAAGAGAAAATGCAAAATAATACAAAATAAGAGGATAATGTGATACATAATTAATGAATTTGTGCTATTATTAAAAAGAGATACTTTCTTCTATGATGAAGTATAATTTCATGTACAATGGATTAAAAGCCAAGTACAAAGAGAATAAAAGAGATAATTTTTGAATTCCAAATATCTAAAGAATAAAGAATATCAAATAGACATTTAAGAGAGAGAATATTGCTTCCTAATGAAGGAATTCGGTTTCCTATTGGGAAAGGGGCTTGGATGTCGTGGATCGGCATCCTAGGGCTTTGCTACCCTCCCCTATATAAGGATTGGACTGTTAGCCTCAGGTCCAAGAGAATGTCGAGCATCCCACACCCTTCTTCACCTTGTATCTGCTCAAACCCTAGCCAAAGGGAGTCGTGCAATCCCTGGAGCAACGAGGAGCAGTGAAGGGGTTACGATGGAGGCATGATGCTTCCCCAACAACTTAAGGGAGCTTGGCCATCATCTCCTTGCTCTAATCTTTGCACAGTGCCTGCAGGAGGTCTGCAAACTCACTGCGATCATGGGCATGGCACTCTTGAAACCAGTCATCTTGGCCATGCTTTGAGGCCTTGTTGGGAGTGACGGAGAGTGGCAGAGGTAGGGTGACATGTTTCAGCGAGCTCCAGACCTTGGGGAGGTGGGAGATGACCCTACAATCGGCTTCAGTCGATGACAACGTAGGGATCGCGAGGAGTAAGATGACCAGGGTGTCATTGGACGATTATACCCCTGCCGCGTATGAAGAGTCGGTCGCATAAGTGAGGGAAAAAGAGTAATTCGGTTATAATCAGCCATGGCTACATAATGCATGGAAGAGATTACATGGCATCCTACTATTGGTCCAAGTAAGTAATTCTTACAAAAATCATATCTAATCATTGATAGATCGGAAGGGTACATATAATACATGTATTTTACTCAGAAAAATGCTAGGAATCTATTAAAAATAGATTGAGTAGCTAATTCCTCTTGCAATTCTAAAAGTAGTGGAAGTTATCAACTTTAATGCATTAATGATTAAGAAACCCTAATTTAAGATGATTAATGTATCGAGAAGGGTTATATGCATGATTAAAGTTGATATTAAAAAGACACATTAGATCTAAAAGGATGAACCTTATGTGTAATTTGATTTATTTAGGGTTCCATGTACATAAATAAGCTTTAATGGGCCTTGAAACCCTAATTATGATTCTTAATGTCTGTAATTGTTTAAATTCATGTATAAAGTTGAGATATGATGGTTCTAAGCTATTTTGGGTATAAAAGTTCCTAATTGTGGATAAATACTCTTAATTTAGTAATTAGGGTTTTTTAGTGGATTAATGTGGAATTAATGATAAATAGAGTTCATATATGAATTGAATTATAAGGAAATATGAGTTGTTAATTTAAAAGAAACTGAATATGATAATTGGGCTTATGATGATGAAATTAGGGTTTGTGGAGTAAAAGAGAATTAAATGTGATAAAAGAATTATGGAGGCTAAAACCCTAAAGTGGCCTAAAAAGAATAAGATGGAATCCTAGTCTATATTGAGAACATTTTGGATAAATAATAACAATTGGATGTATTGCATTAATTTTAGGATATTGTTGATTGCTTGTTTGATTGTTCTTTATCATTATTGCTTGGACATCAAGTTGCTCTCGATCAGGTATCTGGTTAATTATGGTTAATTGCATTAGTTTCCCAATGGTTTTTCGGATGATTGATCACATTGAATGCAACCTATCAATTTGGATGTTCATACTTGGAAATCATAAAGTCACTATGATGATCACAATTATGATATAAGTGTGTATTCTCACACCTACATGACACCCTGATGGATGAGGCAATTAGGTCAAGCCCAAGAGAGAAGACCCATGGGCACCATGAGTGGTGACCCCAAACACCAAGCTCAGGATAGAGAAGGTGATCTTTATTGCATGACTAATGGGCACCAAGCTCAGGATGGAGAAGGTGGCCTTAAGTCAATGGCAAAAGAGAAACCCTAAGGAGGGTATTCTAGGGTTAGGGAAGAAGCGGTGGAGTTTGATACATTGAAAGCATAAATTGAATTGTTAATTAACTTGATTGTGATAATTAGGTTGTTAGCCCTATGTGTGATATTTTGGTTGTCCCCACATATCGATATTTTCATTTATGTTGAGCAACGTTTTTTTGTTGGTGTTTTAGGTACAATATTGAAAAGGACAAATAGTTAAGTGGCATATTGTGAAATTAAAAATTTAATTGCAAGGAGGATTGGTTAAAATAGATTGAAGTTGTGGATAGAAGTTAGATATCCAAAGTTTTTAAAAGGTATGCAATTTTTTTTATTCCATATTTTTAGTATAGTTTTGGTAGAATTTAGTAATTATTATTGCTTATTTATCAAACCATTAATCTGGTTAATTGGGATAATGACTCTGACCTTTTGGTCTCCCTTAATTGGGGGTTACTGGGAGGCGGGGTCGTTACAATAGCTATCTACCCTCCTCTATTACTTGCACTGTGATACTAGTTGCATGCTACTATTTTGATATCAAACTTGATGATAATATGCTAGATGATGTTATCATAACCTATGGTTTAATCCTAGCTAATAATCTCTTGAAAGTTGCTTCATATCCTAAACCCTAATTTCTTATATGTGACTTGTTAATGGCTGGTTGAGGTGATTTTTATAAACGCATCATGTTTTCTTGGATTTTCCACCATGCTTTGGTTCAAACCTTTTGTTTTCTTGAGGGTTTCAGTTGGTTTTCTTGAGGTTGAATCTTGGTCTTCATTATCTTGGTTTGGTTTCTTGAAGGTTTATGATGATGTTTAGTTTTCAAGATTTTGATGTGCTTCTTTCATGGAGTTTTTTTAGGTTGTTGATGGTGACCTACCTTGATGCTAACCTTCTATTTTGAATGAGGTTTATCTCTATTTTGATGTTGGATAAATGTTGTTTGTGTATCTTAACCTTAGTGGTCTCTACATCTTGAAATTATCTAGGTGGAGAGATATTAGTTGTTCATGGTCGAGACCTATGTTTTAGGTTTGAGTCGAGATGCATGTTTTGATTTCAGTCATGAACCTTGGTTTTATTTTGGTCTAGACATCCCTTGATGGTGGTTGAGACACCATGTTAGTTTGTGGTTGAGACACCATGTGAGTAGTTGTCGAGACACATGATTTTGTTGAGGCTAAAACTCTTATTTTATGGATGGTCGACACACCTACTTTTGTGGTGGTTGAGACACATGTTCTTGCCTTGATCGAGATTCCTAGTTGGCTTGAGGTCGAGAGTCTTGCTTTGAGAGTGGTCATGACAAATGTTTTCTTAGTGTATGGTCAATAAACATACATGTTGCATGGGGGTAACACATACATAACGAAATGAGATGCTACATATGCACATGTACATGATGTGGATACTTAGTGCCATTGACATAATCCTCTAATCATGTTTAATTATTGATTTTCTAATTTCTGTATACTCTGAGAAAGTGGGAGGTGACATAATTAAGGTTTGGTGATTGATTTATGACATGAAACCCTAATCGACTAAGTATAAAACCCTAACCCTAATGTTGGGAAGTATGATATGCTTCCTTGTCTCATTTGAAATGGTTACCACATTATGATGTTTTCTCTTTCTTATTTATGTACCCCTAACCATGCATGTGAAATGAATGTCATAGATTGTGTATGCTACGATGATTGATCATATGACACATGGTCATGTCTATGATCCTTGATGAGGCATGTTGAAATCATAATGATGTGATGGGTCTTATGACTTGGCAGAGGATTTATGCGTAATATGAGGTGTTATCCTCTGGTGATGTGATAGTCGATTGGTATCCCAAGACAACATGGATATGTTGATAGCCTTGTGAATGGCAGTGTTGCAAGTATCATGTGTTGATGTGAGAAGTCCACACCTTATATGTTTTATATCTTTTGTAGTTGTACTTGGCCCTTATCTTTTAGAGTTTGTTTAGGGTTTGCATTTTGTAACTTGATTGATGCTAAATGATACCTAATTGGACTAATCAATCAAGTGAATCCTAATCATGTAGTTTCCCTATGCCATAGATCCATCTTTATTTCTAGTACTTGTTGGATGTTGAAACTTGTTCTCCTTTCGTGGAAGCTCAAAGTCGTATATTATTAATTATAAGCATTTCAAAGGATTGGTAGCAGTAGTACCCTAGTAGGAGAATGGTCAACATTGTATCTCAATGATGTGATACAGTGTAAATATATATATGATATCTTTCAGGATGGTTGCGGTCATACCCCAGTAGGAGTAAAGCTACATTCATGACTCAATTTTACTAGTGGTGTGCCCTATATACTAAGGCGCGCTAGTCTGTTTTGTAGTTGGAATTGATATGTCACAGTAGCAGACTCAGACCGACTGAAGGTGTGGAGAGATCATAGTTGTTTGGCTTGCCTTAAATCATGTATGGAACTTATTTCTACTTAGCAGTGGTTATTTGGAGCATTAGTGATATACCTCATCACCTCAGGGCATAATAAAAGACATAATACATTCGGGTAGTATATTGTGCTTAGGGTCAAATGTGAATCAAATTGGTTGAACCCTTTGCTTAATCTTTGTGTTGATTTCTTGAATTAAAATATAGTAAGAGAAATCAAATGTTATACATGTTCTTCATCCTTCTTAAAATATTAAATGTTCTATTACTTAGTGGTAATTATCTAGTTTGTTTGATCTACATTATTTGTTGGATACATATCATTTAGCTGAATCTACTCAACCTGTTAAGTATGTTACCTACTTGTTAAGTTATCAATGCTTTTAATAGATATTGTCGAAGAGTTAAATCTCTTACTGGGACATTTGGTCTCACCCTGTGGGTTTTCACATATTTTAGATGGTCGGACATGAGGAGGAGAGAACATGTTATTGAGAATGAGCAACAAGAGGAATAGTAGTTGAGTCAAGGTTGGATGAGTTGCTTATGTTTTGCAGTAGAGTCCTATATGTCGTCCCTAATATCTTAAGTCATTGGGATTCTTTTGTAGATGTTGTATATTGAGACAGTGTTTTGGCTTTATTCCTTTGATGTATAGTTATGGCATGTATGTATATGTGATAGATTATCATATGTACATGTTGTGCCCAGTGAGCCAGTGAATAGTGATATGTGATAGGTTATCATATGTACATGTTAAGCCTAGCGAGTCAGTCAATATGTAATAATATTTTGGTAGGTGATATATATATATATACATGTGGATTTCATGGACTCTGATGTGATATGTTTTCACTTGAGGTGGATTTGTGAAATGATTTTGTTTTCCTATGATTTTTGGTAGCTCGTTCCTATTAGTTTTAATTCTACAATTTATTTTGAGTAATCTCACTCTCTAGAATGTTGGTGCATCACAGTCTGATAAGGGTTGGTATTAGAAGTTTACGTTTTTTGTGTCCATAGGGACATAGGACTAGGGTTTGTGGTTGTTCTAGTGCCCTTTAATTTGTTAATGGTTACTTCTTCTTCTATAGAAGAATAAGAAGAGAAGAAAAAATGGTTGGAGAACACAAAAACATGTTGCTGAGAGTAGTGTTGTTTCACCAGGGGGTGGTGCAAGAGGTAGGAGAGGGTGGATGTTGTACTTGAAGTGCCCCAGTTAGACCCTATAGTGGTGGCCAAATCTACTTTTAAGTCAATGTTTGGACAATTTATGGCCATGATTACCCATATGGAAGATAGAATGCCCATTCCTAAAGTGAGAGTAATTGTCTACAATGTAGAATCTTCAGGTTCTGGGAAGACCTTCATAAGAATGAGGTGAGTTGGGGTTGTGGAGTATGCTTGTACAACAGATCCAACTGATGCATATATGTGGTTGAAGAAGCTAGAGAAGGCCTTTAAAATCCTCAACATCCCTAAGAAAGACAAGGTCAAGCATGCTATGTATCTATTGAAGGGGAGTGTTGGCCATTGCTGGGCCATTGAGGAGGAGAAGAGACTAGGCGTTGAGATATGTTCGGAGGAGACATGATGGGAGTTTGTGATTTGATAATTCCCTCAAACCTAACTCGATGAGAAGGTCAACCAGTTTGAGAGGATCTGACAGGGATCCATGTCGATCAACGAGTATGAGGCCATGTTTATGGAGTTGTTGAGGTTGTGTCCTCATATGGTTTCTATAGATCAAGAGAGGATCAACATTTTAAGAAGGGTTTGGGCACAGAGTTGGCTAAGCCAATGTCATATTTGGAGAACTGAGAGAATATCACCATGTTTATGGAGTCATCTAGAAGGGTGGAATGATCTATCATTGAGAAATGTGAGAAGAGTGCTAAGAAGAGACTGAAAAAGTACCAAGGATAGTCATTTGAAGGGTTCAAGAATCCTATATTCTCAGCACTGTAGTCACAACAATGTTCAGGTGTAGAGATGCAATGGTCACCATGTAAGGGAAGAGGTCAATTTTCCACCAGTAGGATCCCATAGCACATTGTTAGTGTCTTTGATTGGGCCGTCTAGGCCATAGTATGAGATCAATACTTTCCATACGTGTGGGCAGGAAGGACATTTGAGGTGGGCATGTCCGGTGAAAGATGATGAAGTAAACCAACAACTGAGGCAGAGTCAGAAAGACTCACAATGACAACAACTTGGTAGTGGTGGAGGTTCAAGACGTGGACAAACATTGCAAGATGGTTCTTCTGGGCATGCAAGTAGAGGACAAGGGTGACAACATGCAATGGCATGATTTTATGCCTAGAGTCAGTCGGAAGGAGTGCTCAACCTGCGAGTAGTGACAAGTCAAATGGAGTTATTTCATTCTAATTTGTCTTCTTCTTTCTTTATATATATTTTAGTGGACCCATGTGTGACACTCTATTGTTACTCAAGAAGTGATCAGTAGTTTTTCTTTTCCTATTAGTCATAAATGTGATAGTCTTCATTTAGATACCCCATTGGTTGGTTCCACTGAGTTACGGGAGGTGTGTCCTTCCTATGTCCTTTATTTTTCAAGACATAGCATTCAAGTGTATCTCATACCACTTGATATGCATGAATTTGATGTGATCCTTGAAATGTATAATTTAATGAAGTACCTTGTGGTCTTGGACTATAGTTCCAAGATGGCGATGTTTGTTGATGGTGGTGTGATGTGGATCCTCCCAGGGGATAGGAAGATTCTTTTGATGTGCTTGTGTCAGCAATGGTGGTAGATAATCTGATGAGGTAAGGCTGTGATGCATTGTTAATGCATCGCTTAGCACTTACAATCACTAAGATAATTATCCTAGAGATTTATCGTTTTTCTACTTCCGATTAAGGCTAGTATAGAAAGGGTCAATCCCAGAGGACAACTTATTAAGATTGTTATCTCTAATCCCAATTGTTTGAAGAACTTGTTATTTGTTTTTGGTATTTTTTAGATTTAGAATGAAAAGTAAAAGTCGGGTGGGGGGTTTTTGATTAACACTAAGGAAAGAAATGTAAGAATGAAAATGCACTTAACAAGAATGTAAACTTGCCCTGTCACAAGGAAAATTAAGATTGTTGTTAGCACAAGAAAAACTATTATGAATGAAAGACTATATATTAAAGAAAGCAAAAGAAAGCGGTGATTAAATCAAGAGATGAGAATCAAGACTTTAGGCATTTTTACCACCTTAGCCCATGAAAAAATAAGCTAATCCTTAAAAATGACAGATTCGATGAAGGAAAGTGAATTAATAAAAATCCACTAAAGATGGACTCCACATGAGCCCATTGGTCCTGGTGCTCATGCTTCTTAGTTCATCATCCTAAAAGAAGAAGATCCACGGTCATTTCAAAACTCCTATGTGATTGGGTTTGTTGTTCTAAATCTGAACTTCCACGGTCATATCCATCCAGATTAACTTTTGATCAAATCAAGTAATTACTTTGATAGATCAATTAGTTATCAAACCCAAAAGCCATCTAGAATCATTTTTAAGGAAAAGTCAATAAATCCATGGCTAAGGGGTTATTCCCCTTGCCTTGATAGAGAACTACTCACTCATGCTTGTGGAGAAAAGGGAGACAGAGGGAAGAAGAGTTCTAGCCATAGTTTAGTCTTACTAAAGGATAGTTCCTTCGACTAGAGTCAATGAAATGGCCGACGCTTAATCCCTTGCTCCAGTCCACAGAAGAATAAAAGGAAGAAGAAACTAGATCTAAATGATAAAAGTAAAAGAAAAACAATTGAAAGAAACACTTATCTTGCAAAAACTATTCTTTATTGATGGAAAGAACAATAACATAAGAACACAAGAAAATTGCTCAGAAATCTCGTACATAGATGATACAAAAGATGCTCTTGGGAAGAGGAAGTACCCCTCCTTTTATAGGAGAAGGAGGGGGTAGGCTACTAAAAAAAAGTTGGTGAAAAAAGAGAGGGAGAAATTCTTTTTAATCTTTTTAGATCTGGTCAATACAAATTTGATAGTCTTTAATTGTCTTTACCATGTAACTCTCTTCAATGCAGATTCCCATAGAACTGATTTCGAACGTATTTATATCTCGTAAAAAGAATAACAGTGGTCTAAATAATAGGATATTCTTTTAGGAAATAAAATTTCCTTTCCAATGAATACTTGTACACTCAATTTGGACTTTGGATGCAAGCGTTATGCCACTTTTGGTGACAGGTATACATTAATTACAGGACTGCTGCAAATTGTGCAATTATACTCCAAGAATATTTATCCCATTTCTTACAAAAATCCCAGAAAATATAATTAAAATTCTACTTAAAGAAAAAAATATAATATAATGCAATTAATTATAAAACTAAGAAAATAAACAACAAAACAATTCTTAAAAGATATCTAAAAGATGTAAATAAAAATGATGAAAATACATTTATCAAAATACCCCAGACTTGAATCTTTGCTTGTCCTCAAGCAAATTAGATCACAAATTATTCCAATATATACTAACAACATGTCTATCCTCACCCTTGTAACATCACTTTATTCCTTACCTCCAAATTTGGATAAGCAACCCAATCTCCTAAAACCACAAAACATGAAATTCTATATTCCCTATTAAAAACAAATATCATATCTTGGTTCCAAATCAAGATTTTGTAGAAAAATATGCTTCATCTTACTTTTTCTTTGACACTCTCATTTTTATTAATGTATTTTTTCTATGTGAGTTGTTTCACAAGAACAAGATGAAATTAGGGGGTGTGAAAATAATGAAGGAAGTGATGATTTTTTTTATCCCTCCTCTATTCGACTTGGGATTTATATTTTTGGAGTTGTGGCTACATTGGTCACAATTTTTTTCAGTGCACTTTTGGCATCTTTTGATGGTACGCCCCTATGTGGGGTATCGATTTTTTTTTTTATGGGAAGCATGCCACCCCAAACTTAATTTTTGTTTGGTGGTGATTCTTTGCTTCTCTTTTTTTAGAAAGAAAATAAGGGGGAAACAAAAGGTGTGCTTGTGCTTATAACTTCACACATTTATTTTCTCCCCCATTTTTTTTGAAAGTGTCATTACATCAGAAAGAACATTCATGTCAATCACATTATACAAGATTTATATCAAGTTAATCAAAAGTTTAAAAATAGTGAAAATTTGGGTTTGATTTTGATTGATTCATTACGGCTTGCCAACTTTTCCAAGGAGTGATGCTATTTTGAGATCCTAGGTGACATGGTGGTTTCAGATATGGCAATTTGTAACAATTTTTGCAAAAGATTTACTAAATTCATAGGGGTACAATGATAAACATCTATTCATATTGGACGACTAGATAAAGGCCATTTTGCAACAAAAGAAATAAAAATATGGTCGACTAGATAATGACCATAAACAAAGCAACTATATGCATAACAAAAAAGAAGGTAGAAATAATGCAAGAAAAAAGATAAGGGGGGTGGAATAGAAGCATACCACCCACCTCCACCCCGGACTTAGATTCTTGCTCGTCTCAAGCAAAATCAAAACCCAAGATGGAGGGAAGAGAAGAGTGAGGATTTCCATGTGGCCCAGGTAGCTCAAAAAATATCCAGCTGAAGGGGATGTGTATGGGGGCTGGGACCTTTATTTGAGGAGCCTCATAGTGTACCCTATGATAGGGTAATTGTGGAAGCTCAGTGGGGTGCTCATATTTTCTTTCACCTCACATTCCCTCCAATAATATCCATAGATATCCCTTCGATAGAAAGGGAAGTGTTGAAGATGGATGTGGATTGGGGGAGGTTGATAGGCACCCGACCAGTAATGCCAGTGGATCATGATGAACTGAGTCAGGTGGAGGATCTGGTTCAAGTTTTCCACCATCATGATGACCTGGATATGGGAGAATTGATGCTGATAAAAAAAAATTTAAAATCATTTACAAAAGTGTTTTGTTTCTACTTAAAATTAATGCCATCAACATTGGGTTTGATAAGTTTCATTGTTGATGTAACATATGTCTCTAATTTTTTTGTACAAGGGTTCCCCAAGTATTTAGAAGGGATGAGGATGTCTTCCTTACAAACAACAGAAGGGGGTGTGTAGCCTTCTTCCAATGGTGGTATCTCCCCTTCTAGATCAGCCATGTGTGGGATGGAAATTGGCTGTGACGGATTGGGAAGAATCATAAAGGGGGTTAGATTCTCATTATCCAAAATAGACTCAAAAGAAGGGTATTGGTCTATGGTATCATTCAGATTTATGTTCAGGATGGGAGTTGTTGGATCTTCATAATGACTCTCCTATTTTGACATTTCATATTCAAGTAAAAGAGTTTCTAAAGGAAAGATAGGGATACCAACGTCCTCATCACACACAAAATATGGCTCCATGGTTTATGCTATTTCTCTAGGATCCGACATATATGACACGAAATAAGAATCATCGTCATCGTCATCATCAGGAAGAACCATATTGGGTTGCTCAAGCTCTATAGGGAGAGTTTGTGATTGATCCTCTAGTAAGGTGGCTAACATGGCTTGACTGGATTCAAGTTTTGCTTGTCCTTCTGCTGTCATCTTTTCTAGGGCCTTAAGTCTCTCTTCCAGCTCAAGATTAATTTGTATTTCACCATATGATTTATACACCCCAAAATTTTGGTCATCCTCGCTACACTCCCCATAGGGTCCTTGGTCATAGTACTCCTCATATTGTTTTGGGTGGCATTTCTCCTCATAATAATCTCCAGAAGATGGTGGATTGTAATTTCCATTGCATCCATCTTGGTAGGAAGATTCAATATTATAAGGTTTCACCAAATCATGAGGAAACATATTTGAACAATCTATATTTTGTGTTTGGGCTTCTAGCAGGATGGTTAAGAACGCCTGGCTGGATTTTAGTTTTGTTTCTCCTTCTACTGCTATCTTCTCTAGGGCCCTAAGTCTCTCATCTTGTTGAAGATTACATTGGGTTTCATAAACACACTCATAACCCCCAAGGTTTTGTTGGTTACACCCCACAAAATTTTGTTGATCATATCCCCCATTAGAATATGGATAGAAAGGTTCCCCAAAATGGTTCTCAGAAAAATCTGGATTCACATTGTACCCACTAGGATGAAAGGGCTCACAATTAAAAGGGGTGATATAATAATCATGGGGTAGAGTCAGACATGCAAGAGATGCATGGTGGTAAAAACCACAATAATAACATTGTGGGGGATATTGGGATGCCCACTCCATTTGAAAAGAAAAATTCCTAAAATATATGTCAATCAACAAATGAGAGAAGAAAGATTGCGAGATAAAAGGTTAGTCAAAATTACAAACAAAACTAAAAATTATAAATCTAAGAAATTATGAAATAACTAAAATTACAAAAACAAGTACTAGAAAGCAGTACTGCAGGAATGGAAACTCAGTAGAAAGAGGAGATACACTTCCAGAATTGTGCTCAGAAGTCAAAAAGAAATTATAAAAATCTAAAATAAATAATAAAAAAGACTAAAGTTATGAAAGTTGGAGAATATGAACAAGGATTATACAAGATATACAGGCAACCAGATCTGAAAAACAACTGTGCCATCCCCGGTAATGACGCCAAATTGATGTGCGTCGCTTAGCACTTACAATCACTAAGATAATTATCCTAGAGTTTAATCCTTTTTCTACTTCTGATTAAGGCTAGTATAGAAAGGGTCGATCCCTTTCTACTTATTAAGATTGTTATCTCTAATCCCAATTGTTTGAAGAACTTGTTATTTGTTTTTGGTATTTTTCAGATTTAGAATGAAAAGTAAATGTTGGATGGGGGGTTTGTTATTAACACTAAGGAAAGAAATGTAAGAGTGAAAATGCACTTAATAAGAATGTAAACTTGCATTGTCACAAGGAAAATTAAGATTGTTGTTAGCACAAGACAAACTATTATGAATGAAAGACTATAGATTAAAGAAAGAAAAAGCAAGCGATGATTAAATCAAGAGATGAGAATCAAGGCTCTAGGGGTTTTCACCACCTTAGCATAGGCAAAAATAAACTAATCCTTAAAAATGACAGATTCGATGAAGGCAAGTGAATTAATAAAAATACACTAAAGATGGACTCCACATGAGCCCATTGGTCCTGGTGCTCATGCTTCTTAGTTCATCATCCTAAAAGAAGAAGATCCACAGTCATTTCAAAACTCCTATGTGATTGGGTTTGTTGTTCTAAATCCAAACTTCCACGGTCATATTCATCTAGATTAATTTTTTATCAAATCAATTAATTACTTTGATAGATCAATTAGTTATCAAACCCAAAAGCCATCGAGAATCATTTTTAAGGAAAATTCGATAAATCCATGGCTAAGGGGTTATTCCCCTTGCCTCTATAGATAACTACCCACTCATGCTTGTGGAGAAATGGGAGATGAAGGGAAGAAGAGTTCTAGCCATAGTCTAGTCTTACTAAAGGATAGTTCCTTCGACTAGAGTCAATGAAATGGCCGACGCGTAATCCCTTGCTCCAGTCCACAGAAGAATAAAAGGAAGAACAAACTAGATCTAAATGATAAAAGTAAAAGAACAACAATTGAAAGAAACACTCAGCTTGCAAAAACTATTCTTTATTGATGGAAAGAACAATAACATAAGAACACAAGAAGATTGCTCAGAAATCTCGTACATAGATGATACAAAAGATGCTCTTGGGAAGAGGAAGTACCCCTCCTTTTATAGGAGAAGGAGGGGGTAGACTAATCAAAAAAGCAGGGAAAAAATATAGGGAGCAATCCTTTTGAATTTTTTTAGATCTGGTCAATAGAAATTTGATAGTCTTTAATTGTCTTGACCATTTAACTCTCTTCAATGCAGATTCCCACAAAAGCGATTTCGAATGTATTTCTCTCCCGTAAAAAGAATAAATGCTGTCAAAATAATAGGATATTGTTTTAGGAAATAAAATTCCCTTTCCAATGAATACTTGTAAACTCAATTTGGACTTTGGATGCAAGAGTTATGCCACTTTTGGTGATAGGTATACAATAATTATAGGACTACTACAAATTGTGCAATTATACTCAAAGAATATTTATCCCATTTCTTACAAAAATCCAAGAAAATATAATTAAAATTCTAATTAAAGAAAAATATATAATATAATGCAATTAATTATAAAACTAAGAAAATAAAAAACAAAACAATCCTAAAAATATATCTAAAAGATGTAAATAAAAATGATGAAAATACATTTATCATGCATTCTTTGCCCATGTGGTAGCTACCAAGATGAGGAGTCTAAGTACCAGGACATGCAATTGTCTATGAGTTTGAGGATGTGTTCCGAAATTATTTTCAAGGTGTTCCTTTAGTTAGAGAGATTGATTTTGGGATCAATCTAGTTCCCAATACACAGTTGATAGCATAGACAATGTACAAGATGGAACTAGCTGAGATGGTAGACTTAAAGAAATAGTTGCAAGAGATTCTTGAGAAAGGTTTCATCAGACTGAGCACATATCCATGGGGTTCTCCTGTGTTGTTTGTGAAAAAGAAAGACAGATTTTTGATGTTGTGCATACATTATTGACAGTTGAACAAAGTGACGATCAAGAATAAGTATGCCTTTTCGCAAATTAATGATCTGCTTGATTAGTTATGATGTGTTGTAGTCTTTTCCAAGATAGCCCTGAGGTCAGGGTATCAACAATTGTGGATCAAGGCAGATGACATCCCTAAGTCAGCTTTTAGGACAATGTATTCTCTCTATGAGTTTGTGGTTATGTCGTTCGGGCTAAGCAATGCACTAGAAATATTCATGGACTTGATGAACATGGTGTTTTGACTGTATCTTGATCAATTCGTGATGGTTTTCATTGATGATATCCTTATATAGTGGAGATAGTCAACAACATGAACAACATTTACGCCAGGCATTGACCTTGCTAAGACGACATCAATTGTATGGCAAGTTCAGTAAGTGTGGGTTTAAGCTGAGAAAAGTGTCATTTAATGGAGATGTCATATCTAGTGAGGGTGTTTATGTGGACTCCAAGAAGGTGGAGTCTGTGATGGAGTGCAAACAGCCAAAAACACCAACAAAAGTTCACAATTTTTTGGGTTTGGTAGGCTATTACATGAGGTTCATTAAGAATCATTTCTCAGTGATGTTACCCATAATGAAGCTGACAAGGAAAGATGGACCTTTTGTTTCGGCTGACAAGTGTAAACATTCCTTCCAGTTGTTAAAGGACTAGCTGACTAGTACATTGGTGCTAGTACTAGCAGAGAGGGGAAAAAGCTATATCATCTTTTGGGATGCGTGTTGATGTAAGACAAGAATGTAAGTTATTTCACATCATTGCAATTGAAGAAGCATGAGGAGTGCTATCCATCCCATGATCTAGCATTAGTAGTATTGGTTCATTCCTTGAAGATCTGGAGACAGTCCCTTTTTGGTGAGAAGTGTTAGATCTTCATAGATCACAAGAAGTTGAAGTACATGTTTTCACAATAGGAGTTGAACATGAGACAGAGACATTGGATGGAGTTAATCAAGGACTATGACTACACCATTGATTACCATCCAGGAAAGGTGAATTTGGTGGCAGATGCCTTGAGAAAGAAGTCTTCTTCATCATATTCTATAGATAAGGTGCAATTATGTTCCTTAGTGTGCCATAAGAGAGATAGATTGGTTTCCCTTTGTCAGATGAATTTGAAGTTGGAGGTGTCCTTGCTGGAAGGAATGATGTCACTATTTCAAGTGAATCCTACATTGATGTAGTAGATTAAAGACGCATGACAAAGTGGTATTGTGATATAGTAGATACGAGCAGGGTTTGACAATAATAAACATGATCGCTTCCATGAGGTAGAGGATGAGACAGTTTGTTACCACAACAAAGTCATAGTTCCTGATGTTGACAACCATAAGAAGATGGTTCTAGAAGAGGCACACTCTGTGATGTATACTATGTATCTAGGTAGCACCATGATGTACCATAAAAAATCTTAAAGATTTGTATTGGTGGCCTAGTTTGAAGCATGATGTGCAGAGTTTATCACCAAGTATCCTATGTGTCAATAGGTAAAGGTAGAGCATCAGAAGCTTGCAAGAAAGTTGCAATTGTTGTAGGAAATGGGATCATGTTACAATGGACGGTGTGGTTGGTCTTCCTCAAATAGCCAAAGGTCAGGATTCCATTTGGGTGATCGTTGATAGGTTGACCAAGTCAATGCACTTTTTTTCCAGTGAAGACGACTTATACAACAAAGAAGCTTGCATAGATATAAGTTGATGAGATATTGCATTTTTATGTGTCCCATCAACTATCATGTCGGATAGAGGTCCTTCGTTGACCAATCACTTTTGGGAGCACTTGTACACGGCTTTGGGTACACTATTGAGGTTCAACACTATTTTTCACACTCAAATAGACAAATAGTCTGAGAGGATGATACAAACCTTGGGGGACTTGCTGAGAGTTTGTGTCTTATAGTTTTTGGGTAGTTGGGATGTGCATCTTAGTCTGATAGAGTTTGCCTATAATAATAGTTATTGTAGGAGCATTGATATGGAACTTATGAGGCATTGTATGGGAGACATTATAGGTCTCTGTTGTGTTGGTATGAGACTAGTGAGTAATTGAGTATTATCTTCTTGGTCTTGAGCATGTGTAGAAGATGATAGAGAAATTCAAAATGATTCAACAATAGATGAAAGCTGCCCAGGATAGGCAAAAGTCATATGTAGATAACTAGCATAGACCGTTGGTGTTCCAAGTGGGGTATAAAGTTTATCTCAAGGTCTCTCCTTGGAAATGTGTTTTGAGGTTTGGAAAGAAGGGTAAGTTGGCTCCTAGGTATATGGGACCATACCCAATGGTGGAACATGTTGGAATAAGTTGGACTTGCCACCTGAGTTACATAGGTTGCATCCAGTGTTTCATGTGTCTATGTTGAGGAAGTGTCACCCAGATACCGAGTTGGTTTTACAGCTAACGAAGGTTGAGCTTGATGAGGTCATATCCTATCGGGAGGGTCCTGTATTGACCTTGGACAAGAGGACCAACAAGTTGAAGAAAGGGATATTGTGACAACAACTATCAACTAATAGTGTTATCACACAAATCTACGCAGAAATAATCATTAATAGCAGATTAGCAAAAATCACTAAATACTAAAATCTTTTTACCAAGAGATGCACTACCAAGAAACTCTTTATAGAAAGAACCAAACCCATATACATCATGGTTCACTTTATACATACATCACTCCATGACCTAGTAAGGATATGAGATATTAGTTCCTCTCCCAAAACATATAAAAAACCAACATTATGCATCGAGGCATACTAGCCAAAATCATAGATCGATCATAAAATTGTTTACGCACTATCTCCCAAACAACTAAGAGTACATGGATGAAACATATGACTTTATATCTATAAGATACATAATAGCACACTCAACTTGAGTTGTTACTATTGTCCTTGCTATTGTAGCACGATATATACCTCCTCGTACATGACTAACTAAAAAGTGTGGAATCCCACATGGTGAGATCCATATCTCAACAGGAGATATAACCTTCTTCAATATTATGATTATCATAGATAAATCTTATGAAAGAGAGAAGAAGAAACCTTTATTATATTAAATAGGTATAACCACTTGTTATATGTAGAGTAGAGCAATCTTTATCATTTTAAGTAGTTCAAAAAACTACGAGTGAGCAATAGATTGTCTAATCATTTTTAAAAGGAATATGAAGAACATGTATATCATTGATCAACTAATACATATAAAAGTAATTACATCCTCATTCAACGTTTTCATATTTGATCCTTAAGAAAATACACTAAATGGCTGATTACATATTTTAACAATCAATCTTATGCACTGAGGAGATGAGGTATACCCCTCATGCTTGAACTGACCACTACTAAGTAGCATCAGTACCATACAAGGTCCATGGAAGAGACCAACTCTAAAACCTCTCCTTTCTCGGTCAGTATGAAATTATTGGCAGTGACTTTATGATTCAAACTGCAAACTACAATCCTAGGTATATAGGCTCATCTCTAGAGAGATACAACCTGTAGCTATTCCCTTATCAAGGTATGATCCATAGTGAATCCTAATTAAATTAGGGTGTGGTCATAATCGATCCTAATTTTGTATTGAGTCATAGTCTCCTACCACACTTTTTTCATGGTCTGGCCCGCAATCAATCATGTAATTTAAGGATACAAGGAGAAACCTCAACTTGCACCTCGCACATTCAATAATGTGTGCTCTGAGTAAAACTTGTTTCACCATTCAGCAAATCCTGACACTGAACGGAACTATGGCTAGGGAAACTACATTTTTAGTTCACTTAATAGGTTAAGTTCATTGCTACATCTTTTATCATCAATCGAGTTAAAAGCATGAATTATAGATAAAAGCTACATAGAAAGGTGTAACATATTTTTTCAAGAAATCTTGTATCAATTGGAACACATCTTGTTACACTCATCCTGGGGTCTCAATCCCCTAAACACTTCACTGTGAATCTCATCCCTTCAACATTATCTTTACTATGATCACATGTTTTGGGTATCATTTCACCTTCTATTAGGCAACAATCATTTCTAGGTCATCAGACCCATATATATATATATATATATATATATATATATATATATATATATATATATATATATATATATATATGTGTGTGTGTGTGTGTGTGTATATATATATATAGAGTCAGGCTAGTGTACACTCGAGTGTACCGGAGCCACCGTACACCTCAGTCATTTTTGAAGACGCAATAAATTTTTGAAAAATCTAAACCATTGATCTTCTTAATTATCATAAGAACATACTATATAATAAATTTTAGCTCATTTGGACATTTATAGGTCGTGCATCTAAAGGTGGAAAAAATTATGCATTTCAAATTAGTTTTGTGTGTCGATTTTGTTGTCCTTGCATGAGTGACTTACACTCATCCAAATGAGCTCAAATTTTGTATGTGACCTATTATTATTGTAGCCATGAAGATCAATGGATTACATTTTGAAAAACTATGATCTATATAGGAAAACACCATTGGGGTGTAGATTGTGATCTGTACACTCGAGTGTATTCTAGCCTGACTATATATATATATATATATATATATATATATATATATATCATACTTGTTGTAAAAGTATATCACATGGCTCACAAGGCCTTAAATAATATGTATTATGCTAAATCATCATAGCTCCAACATGGCTATGCTCATTATTTCATAATACGTTCATGGTTAGGATTTCATAGAAAATGAAATATCAAGTAAATATAATGACCATTCCATAAAGAGAATCATTCAAATTGCATCCCTCTCATAATTAGGGTTAGGGTTTCCCCTTATAGCCAATTTAGGGTTTTCAAGTTCATATTTATCAATGAAACCCTAATTCACATCAAAATGGCTATATTATTGCCATATGTGCTCAAGAATACTTCATCAAATATCATCAATTGATTATCAACATGAAGTGCGAACTTTCTCATATGAGTATTACAAGTTTCTCTCTCATCTTTACAAGGACATTGACTTCAACATACTTATTACATTGATTTAATCTTTTTTAGGGTTTGTCAGCCTACTCTTATTAATGAGTATCTTTCTCATTAATTCATAGTGTATCCATTTATTATATTCAAGGTTTATCAACCTTCACTCATTAAGGTGTATCAGCCTATACTCATCAAGGTGTGTCAACCTATAATTATTAAGGTGTATTGACCTTCACTCTAATCCTTGTGTTGGCCTAGACACATTCACTTGTGTCGACCTAGACACATCTACTTGTATTGATGAAGGCACATGTATCAGCCATGACACTCTTCATATATGTCGGCCATGGAACCTCAAAGAGATAACAGTTTAGAGGTGCTTAGGGTGATATCAGTTGTGAGGTGCTTAGGGCCTATTTGGTAGGGTGTAGCTAGATGAAAAAGTGTGTGTTTGATGTATATTTCAACATTGCAAACTCTCAAAACTACACCCCAGTATACCCAACCAAACCATGTATTATATCTTAGTGAATTGCCTTCACCATAACTTGGTGCATCACCTCCTTCATAATTTAGAAAAATATTTTCTCCTCACTGAGGCATCACAACTTGACCTCACATTAGGGTATCTACTACCCTAACACTTTGGTTATCGACCATACTGTACTCTCTAATGTGTCGGCCTAGCTATCCCTTTCTATATCGGCCATTACTATCACCAAGTGATATTATCGGATTACTAGGGTAAGGGTTGGTCATGTCGTCCTCTTTACTCAACTAAGGCATCATGGTTTGATACTCCATCTTACAAGACTTTTTCTTGGTCATGACGAGCTAGTGTCATTCAGGCATATCATTTTAATGGTGTTACAAATATCTACCTAGATGCATCTAGAATATGATGGATCAATAAGATATTGTTTTTAGGCATCACAAGTCAGTATGGCCATCCATATCACAGTGCAAGTGTGTGTCAACTTAGTTACCTTCAAGTTATCAGTTGGAACTCATAATTTGCTTTAGGTGATAGGGTCGACAACTGAAAAGACACTAATCCAACATATGTAACAAACTGATAGGGAGTTAGGAACTCACGTATATTGGTCTTTCTTCATGGAGCCTTGTATTGGGTTAGGGTTCCCACAAACTGATATCGATTTGTTCGTAAAGGTTATCATCATCTTCAAACTCCAACCCTTCGTCCATTATTACTCTAGTTCATGGAAAACAACCCCACATATCCATTAAAACTTTTTAGATCCATCATTTAATCAAGGAAAGTAGAAATAGAAAAGGGATCACCAAGTATTGCATGGTAGAAGGTGAATAATAATAGAGTCGAGTTGATGTTTTATAACCTTCCTCAAGATCAACACAAGAGCTTCAAGCTCAAAAGGTCCACATGTTCAAGGTTGAAGATTACTTATCAAAAGAATAAGACTCAATCACAACACTTCTATATGAAAGAAGATACCATTGTTAGGAACTTTGTGAGAAGAAAAGAAAGAAAGGAACCATGACCTGAGAATCATAGTCCACGCAAGGTTGAGGATGACCATGGCTTCACCTTAGGTAAGATTCTCGAGCTCCTTGCTATTCCTCAAGATTCTATGGTCATCCACTAAGAAATGGATGACATGAGAGTCAAAAGTTTCACATGTAGGTAAAAAGAGAGGCTTATATTGTTGAGGTACAAGAGAGAGAGAGTGTGTTTGTGAAGTGTCATCACCATATGTACGTAGATGGCACATGTCCATGCATGGTGGGTTCATGCATCCATAATTATCTTGTCATTCAAAACTCATGAGGATAATCCACAGATAAGATATCAGCCATTGGGTGTCTTTCTTGACAAGATATCACAACCCAATATCACTTAATGTGCAAACCAATACATATATTGCAAGGAACATCTAAACCAATATGCTTCACCTACTTGAGGTGCTTAGCCCAAGATGAGTACTTTTAAAAGGATTCTAAACTAGTATGTACCTCCTCTAAATATTCCAAGTTGATAGGCATTCCCATATATACTTCATAACTCGACACACCCCGTCTAGGATCAAAACACTCAACACTTCTTTGGTTCTTTCACCATAATGAATTCTATCATTCAACCAAAAATCAAACAAGGGAACCTTCTTTGTCCCTTCTATATATGATGCTAAGAGAGTGAAGTAACACTGTAGAGGTGATAATTTACACATAAACCCCACATTTGGGTAAATTGCAATCTTTACCAAAGCTATCGTATAAGTCACAAAGAATTTGCAAATAAGTTTAGAATTGAGCTTAATTACTTTTCAAAAGATTAAGACAAGGTTCTAAGAAACTTATTTAGGCAAAACTTCTAGAGTTATCTCAAAACCCAGGTTAGGGGTGTTACAAGTTATCAACCCCTAACAAGGATTTCATCCCCAAAATCTCAAGAGAAAAGAGAAGGGTAGTTTCTCCTAATCTCTTCCTCCAGCTCCCCTGTGGCTTCTTGAAATCCACGATGATGCCAAAGAGCTTTCACTAGCATTATATCTTTATTTTTCAATTTATTGATTCTTTAATCAAGAATCAACATTGTACCTTCCACATTGGATATATCTTCATCTAATTCTACCTCTAAAAGTTATAATACAAGCTCTATATATGGGTGACATTTTCTCAACATAGATAAATGAAATGTTGGATGTAGTCTATGCAACTCAGGTGGTAGTTCCAACTTATAGGCTACCTTTCCAACATGTGCTATCCCTAGATAGAGTCCCATAAATATAGGAGCCAGCTTACACTTCTTCTCAAATCTAAGAACACCTTTCCAAGGACAGACCAAGAGATATACTCTATCTCCTACTTGGAATTCTAACGGTCTATAGCGATTATCGACATATGACTTTTATTTATCATGTGTTGTCTTTAACTGTTGTTGTATCACTTTCTTTTCTATTGTCTATTACACAAGTTCATGACCAAGGAGTTTCTATTCTGCTATTTCATTTCAGCATAAAGGAAATCTACAATGTCTACCATACAATGCTTCATATGGTACCATATCAATGCTTTTCTGATAGTTGTTATTGTAGAAAAACTCTATCAAACTCAAATGCATATCCCAACTACCTACAAATGGAATAATACATGCCCTAAGCAAGTCTTCCAAGGTCTATGTAGTCCTATTAGATTTTCCATCTTTCTTAGGGTGGAAAGTAGTACTAAACATTATGTGTGTACATAAAGCATTGCGTAATCGATCCCAAAAGCAACCTGTAAATTGGGGACCTCTATCAGATACAATTGTTGTTGGGACTCTGTGCAACAACACTATCTCATCTACATAAATTTGTGCAAGTTTCTCAGTAGTGTATGCTATCTTAACAGGAAGAAATTGTTCCAACTTTGTCAACCTATAAAAAATTACCCAAATGGAATCGTGACCTTTTGTTGTTCTAGGAAAACCAACTACAAAATCCATTGTCACATGATCCCGCTTCCACTGTGGTATAGGTAATGGTTGTAATGTTCCTGTAGACTTCTAGTGCTCATACTTTAACTTGCTGACATACCAGACATCGCATAACAAACTCACCTACATGCTTCTTCAAACCAAGCCACTAATACATATCTTTTAGATTTTGATACATCTTGGTACTTTGTGGATGCATAGCATACATAGATGAATGACATTATTCCATAACTATCTTCCTTAGGTCATTAACATCAGGTACACGATTCTACCATGGTAACAAATTGTTCCATCTTTTGACTCATGAAAGCCATCTTGTTTCTCACTACCATATACCAATCTAATATGTTGTATTATATTATCAACCTATTGTCCTTCTTTAATCTATTGTCCTAGTGTAGGTTTGAGTTGCATCTGTGCCAACAATCCATCTAGCAAAGATACTTCGATTTGTACATTCGTTTGTCATAAGGAAGTTGTCATGTCCCGCTTATGACACACAAAAGAATTCAACTGTGTGTTATTTGTGAATGAAGATGCAAACTATTTTCTTAGCACATCTGCCACCACATTAGCCTTTTGAAGATGATAATCCATCCTACAATCATAGTCTTTGATTAGTTCCATCCAGTGACATTGTCTCACATTCAATTCTTTCTGCAAACAGATGTACATTAAATTCTTAGGGTCTGTGAAAATCTAACACTTCTCCTAGGATAGGTAATGTCTCTAGATTTTCAAGGCATGAATCACTAAGGTCAACTCAAAATTGTGAATTGGATAATTCTCCTCGTATTTCTTAAGTTTTCAAGAGGCAAAAGAAATCACTCATTTATCATGCACCAACGCACATCCCAAACTATTCTTTGAGGCATCACAAAAGACAATGTATCATTTCCCTTGCTCAGGTAACACTAACTCCGGTGCACTGGACAACTTTTCCTTCAAACACTAGAAAGAGTGTTGACAGTTGTCATTCTAGATAAAAGGAGCATCCTTCTTAGTTAACCCAGTTAGGGGTGATGCTATAAAATTGAAATCTTTGATGAAACTCCTGTAGTAACTTACCAAACCTAGGAAACTATGAATCTTTGTTGGTGTCTTAGGTTGTTCCCATTCTAGAATAGAATCCACCTTTTTAGGATCAACACAAATACTTTATCAGATATGATATGTACTAGAAAAGATACTTTTGGAAACCAAAACTCACACTTGCTAAACATAGCATATAGCTTGTGTTGTCTTAACAAAGTCAATGCTTGACAAAGATGTTGTTCATGTTGTTGGCTATTACGAATGTATATTAGAATGTCATCTACAAAGACCACTATAAACTAATAAATGAATAGCCAAAACACTCTATTCATCAAATCCATGAATGCTTTTGGTGCATTAGTTAGTCCAAATGACATAACTATAAACTCATAATGTTCATACCTTATCCTAAAAGCTAACTTGAGTATGTCATCCTCCTTAATTCGTAATTGATGATATCCTATCCTTAGGTCTATCTTAGAGAATACTATTACACCATGCAAATGGTCAAACAAATCATCTATCCTTGGGAGAGGATACTTGTTCTTTATTTTCACTGTCCAACTATCTATAGTCTATACATAACCTCATGGATCCATCTTTTTTCTTTACAAGAAGTACCATAGCACCCCACAATGATGTACTTGGACGGATAAAACCTTTGTCAAGACACTCTTGTAATTGTTTCTTTAATTCCACCATCTAAATTGATGACATACTATAAGGTGTTTGGGCTATTTGTTGTGTACTCAAAACTAGACTGATCTCAAAATCAATCTCTCATAGTGGAGGAACATTAGGAAATTCCTCAGGAAACACATCCATAAATTCCTTGAAAACTGGCACTTCTAGAACACTAAGAATTTCTATCTTGGTATCCACCACATGTGCTAATATGCCTCACACCCATTTCACAAGAGCCTCTCGACTATCATTGTCGATACTAGACATGTTGAAAGAATCTTCCTATCTCCCTAAAAGATCCATGTTTCACCACCATATGTCAACATAGCTTACTTGGAACCAAAATATAAGACTAGCTTATAGTTTTCCAAGGTGTCCATCCCAAGGATTACATCAAATCCATGCATCTCAAGTGGTATAAGATCCACTTGAATGTTCTATTTTGAGAAAGAAAGAACATAGGGGGAACATACCTCACGTAACACTATAGAACCAACTAATGGAGTTTCTAACAACACATTATCGGTTCTACGACTAACAAGAAAAAGACAGTTATGAATCACTTCACAAGTGATAAAGCAGTGTGTAGTGCCAAACTCAATCAAAATAGATATGAAGCATGATGAAGATATATCATAATGAAATAACTCTATCTGACCTATCACGACTCGTGGGTTGACTACTACTTCTGGCTGACTCATGGCATAGAATCTCATTCTTGCCTACTGTCGAACTCATTCTATATAACTTTTGCAGATGACCACTACTAAACTAAAACCTCTGAGAGCCTTGGTGGTTGGGTTACCTAAATATCTCTTATTGGACAATCCCTCATCAGATGTATTGTCTGCCCATAGTTGTGGTAGGTTCTCATCTCTTATTGTATCCTAGACGGTCTTATGACTGACATTTATGCAGCATTATGAGCTCCAATAGGCAGAAAATTATGGCCTCTACCCTTACTTGATATCCACTGCGTCTGAGCATTGAACCTCTATGGTGCTGACGGCGTAAGAAACCTTGGTTTCTTATAGCTTCCATACCTCTAACCTTGGAACTGGGAAGGTTCTTCCCTAAAGTTGGCCTCAAATTTCTTAGTTACTGACCTTTCTATCCTCATAAAAGATTCCAAAAATCCAACAAATCTCTCCCTATTCTCCACTGAAGCTACAAATGTGGATAACTTAGTGTTCAAAACCTTTTCAAAATGTTGAAACCTCTCGTGGTTTATAGTATCCATGTGCAAACAAAACCACAAAACCTCCATGAACTTAGCTTCATACTCATTAATCTGCGTAGGCCCTTACCTAATCCGTTCAGCCTGTGTTATTTTCTCATATAGGTATATTTGAGGAAAGTCCCTATTGGTGAACTCATGTCATAATTCATCCCATACGACCTCAACATCAGGCATTTTATCCTCTCCAATTGCCCACCAATGGACAACACTTCACTTTAATACATACACAACATGCTTAGCTTTGTCAGTGTTTGGGATGCTAAGGATCTTAAAAGATTTTTCTAACTCAATGAGCCACAAATCTACATCTATTAGGACATTTGTACCCGCATATTCTATAGCCCCTACACGGTGTAGTTGTTCAAAAGTCTTACCAGAACCTGAAGATCCTACATTGGGGACTGGTGCCCTAGGTGGTGGTGCTGGGGTCCTATCCACCATATGCGTTACTGTCGTCATGAACTTCCCAATGAGAGCATGAAAAGTAGGGTTTTCTAGCATAGTCTACTCCAACTGGGGATTCTATGTCACTTATTCTTCTTTCTCCTATTCCCTTACACCTCCTCATAGTGCAGTAATGTTTCTTTCAACAACATGTTCTTTGTGTTTTCCAAACATCTTTAAGTTTTACGTCTTCTTCTATATAAGAAGAAGTCACTATACGATAAACTAGAGGACACTAGAATAGACTCATCGACCTTATTCCTATGTCTGTGTAGACTCAACAAACCTAAGCCTCTGATACCAAAAATTGTAACGACAGCTATCAACTGACAGTGTTACCACACAAAACTACGCAGACATAATCATTATCAGCAGATTATCGAAAAACACTAAAAAATAAAACATTTTTACCAAGAGATCCACTACCAGGAAACTCTTTATAGAAAAAATCAAATCACATATACATCATGGTTCACTTTATACATACATCATTCCATCACCTCATAAGATATGAGATGTCAAATGCTTTACCAAAACATATATAAAAGCAACATTATGCATCAAAGTGTATTACCTAATATCTCATATCCATCATAAAACTATTTATGCACTATCTCCCAAAGACCTGAGAGTATAGAGACGACACATATGACTCTATATCTACAAGACACATAACAACACACCCAACATGAGTTGTTGTTGTTGTCCTTGTTGCTGCTGCCCACTCTCTACATCACAATCTCTACCTTCTCATGCACGTCCACCTAAAAAGTTTTGGTGAGATCCATATCTCAATAGGAGATATAACCCTCCTCCAGCATTATTATTATCATAGATAAGTCTTATGAAAGAGAGAAGAAGAAACCTTTATTAAATTAAGTAGGTATAACTACTTGTTATATGAAGAGTAGAGCAATATTTATCATTTTAAGTAGTTCAAATAACTATGACTGAGCAATAGATCATCTAATCATTTTTAAAAGGAATATGAAGAACATGTATAACATTTATTAACTAAGACATATAAAAGTAATTGCAACCTCAATCAATGTTTTCATATTTGATCCTTAAGAAAATACGCTACACGACTGATTTCAGCTTTTAATAATTAATCTTATGCCCTTAGTAGATGAGGTATACCTCTCATGCCCCAACTGACCAGTGCTAAGTAGCAATTTAACCATACAAGGTCCATGGAAGAGCTAGACTCCATGACCTCTCTTTTCTCGGTCAGTACGACATTATTAGATGTGACTTTATGAGTGAAACTATAATTAGCTATCCTGGGTATATAGCTAGGCTCATCGTAAGAGAGATACAAGTTGTAGTTGTTCCCTTATCAAGGTATGACCTGTAGTCAATCCTGATTATATCAGGGTGTGGTTTGTAACCAATCCTAATTGTTTATTGAGTCATAGTCTCCTACCATACTCTCTTCAGGGTATGTCCTAAAGCTAATCATGTAAGTTAAGGATACAAGGAGATACCTCATCTTGCACCCTGCATTTTCAATAACATGTGCTCCAAGTAAAACTTATTTCACCATTCAACAAATCTTGACACTAAATGGATCTATGGCCATGGTAACTAAATTTTTAGTCCACTTGATAAGTTAAGTGCATTATTGCATCCTTTAGCATCAATCAAGTTACGAGCATGAATTATAGATAAATGTTATATAGAAATGTCTAACATATTTTTCAAGAATCTTGTATCAATTGGAATACATATTGGTACACTCATCATGGGATCTCAATCCCCTGAACACTTTACTGAGAATCTCATCCCTTCAACATTATCATTATCATGATCACATGTTTTGGGTATCAAACCCTCAGTTCATTATTGAACAATGTCACATTTTACCAGGAAACAATCATTTCTAGGTCATCAGACCCATATATATATATATATATATATATATATATATATATCATACTTACATACTTGTTGTACAAGTATATCACACGACCCACAAGGCCTTATATAATCTATATAATGCTAAATTATCATAGATTATACCTGGCTAATGCTCATTATTTCAAAATACTAACATGGTTAGGATTTCATAGCAAATGTAATATCAAGTAAATATCATGACCACACCATACATAGAATCATTTAAATTCCAACCCTCTCATAATTAGGGTTAGGGTTTCCCCTTGTAGCCGATTTAGGGTTTTCATGTTCATATTTATCAACCAAACCCAAATTCACATCATAAGCGCTATATTATTTCCATATGTGTTCAAGAATACTTCATCAAATATCATCAATTGATAATCAACATGAAGTATTACCTTTCTTATATGAGTAGTACAAGTTTCTCTCTCATCCTTACTAGGATATTGCCTTCAACATACTTATTACATTGATTTAATCTTCTTTAGGGTTTATCACCCTACACTTATTAAAGAGTATCCATCTCATTACTTCATTATGTATCCATTTATTATATTCAAGGTATATCGTCCTACATTCATCATGGTGTATCATCCTATAATCATCAAGGTGTATCATCCTATACTTATTAAGGTGTATTGGTCTTCACTCTAATCCTTGTGTCGGCTTATACACATTTCGTTGTGTCGGCCTAGACACATCTACTTGTCATAGCCAAGGCACATGTATCGACAATGACACTCTTCATTTGTGTCATCCATGGAACCTCAAAGAGATATTGGTCTAGAGGTGCTTAGTGTGATGTTGGTTGTGAGGTGCTTAGGGTGATATTGGCCATGAATCACATCTTAGTGAATTGCCTTCACCAGACCTTGGTGCATCACCTCCTTCATAATTTAGAAAATATTTTAACCTCATTTTGGCATCACAACTTGATCTCACTTTAGGGTATCGATCACCCGAACGCTTTGGGTATTAGCCATAGTGTACTATCAAATGTGTCGGCCTAGCTATCCCTTTGTGTATAGGCCAGTGTTATCACCAAGTGATATCAGCCTCACTATTACTTGGTGTGTCGGCCATGACCACAAGGACAATGTTTGTAACACTTCCACATGGCATGTCACGCTTAAGGGGTGTTAGTTTGTGGGTGTATCAGATTACTAGGGTTAGGGTTGGCCATGTAAGCCATTATACTCAACTAATGAATCATGGTTTAATCTTCATCTTACAAGACATTCTCTTGGTCATGACAAGCTAGTGTCATTAAGGAATATCATTTTAATGATGTCAAGCATATCGACCTAGCTTCTTCTAGGTCATGAAAGATCAACAACATATTGTTGTTGGGTTTTAGAGGAGGCAGAGAAGCAGTGGAAACAAAAAATTTTCTCCCCAAAACCCAGAACAAAAGGAATCGCGTCAACATCTATATACTAGGAAAGATGGTTTGTGAATCATACCTTGTCCCGAGGCTTGCTCGGCGACAGTACCTCGTGCCTTGCGCAGTTTTCACCTCCGGTCTTGGACGGTGTCTGTGCAGCTCCTGGTCCCACTGGGACTGATGAATCCTACTCCTACTGGACTATCAGATGATAGTTGTCCTCCTGAGAGGCAGTGACCTCCCGCCTCTAAAGTAGTCCACACGGACCACCTAGAACTCCACACTCCTTGTCCCACAAGGAAGTGGAAGGAGTCGCACCCTCCTGTTGACGTACTAGTCGCCAACACACTCTCCTGCTGTCAATTGCAACTGCAGTTGTCCTTCCCTTGCTGCACCTCCCTTTGCGAGAAGCACTTGCTCGGGCTCTCTCTTGGTTACCAAAACCAGAGAGAATGACAACTTTGCAGAGCAATCAACTTGCACTGAGTTGTACTCTGAGAAGCCCTCAATACCCCTATATATATAGGCGGGTCATGGGACAGGGTTCTCTGTCCCCGACAATATGGGACTAAAAGCAGGAGTAGAAGGGTTCGGGATTTTACACAAAAGCAACCAACTCGCAACCTGAACCGATCGGTTCACAAGTGAACCGGTCAGTTGGGGACCTGAACCGGTCGGTTGGAGCACCAACCGATCGGTTGGGACATCTCAACCAGTCGGTTCACAAGTGAAACGGTCAGTTGGTGGTCCTGGTCAATCCCAGATTGACTTTCTTTCTTTTGTTTCTAATTGGTATTGAATACCAATCCTTGTTCCAATCAAATTGGGCAAGTGAAATGCAAGGAAAATTCTCACCAATCCTACTTTCCCAAGTTGCTCGGTTGCGCTAGTTGAACCGATCATTTCACTCTGTGCACGAGCCGATCGGTTCAACAATTGAGCTGACCGATTCAGCAACCTCATCCGACCAGTTCATCACATGAACCGATCGGTTGGGAGTGCAGTTTGTGCAAAATCAGTCAAATGTGATTTCAATCAATCTGATACTCCAATCAATGCGTCCAACACCTTGAACATTATGATATTGAGCTATCGATTAATTGAGTGTTTAATTGAACTACTAAACTCCTTTAGTAATCAATCTAAACATGGCTTGTGGATAAAACTCCTCTTCCAGGTTAAATCCTATGTGTGTGACCCTGCAGGTCCATTTCACGTTGGCAGTGAAAGTCCATAACACTTATGACTTCACAAGCAAAGAGCGGTGCCTAGTCACACATCATTGCTACTCAAGTGAAATAGAAAGTTGGAGAACAACTTTCATCCCTACAATCCATGAATGATGTTACAGTGATTGTATAATTCCTTTGTCACTGATATCCAGAATGAACTCGAGGCATGGAATAGTCATCCTGTCAATGTTCATTTATTTCCTTGATCTCAGAGTAGACCGAGTGAGATGTGTATGACATCAATATCACATATTGATTCACACATGCATGCACATGCCTTTTCTCAATCCTACTCATCAAGTGGCGAAGGATATCAAACTCCCTGAGGAGGGACAAATCCCATATCTATCACTCACCTCTCAAAAGCCCCATGTGTCAAAGCCACCCAATCATCACTTTTATAACAACCCATGTTTCAGGACTGCGTTTGATGATGTCAAAGTGTACCCAACGACATGTGTTGAGTGTAGTGATTTCAGGTCTAAGAATCACAATCGCCACCATCACTGTGAGACCTGACTGTGACTACCAAGTCATGGTTCCATGTGTCACTCTCACAGTGGGTCTGTCCGGTACCTTGCTCTCTAACAAGTACCTATGTGCTTGGTTTGATATCACTATATCATAATTAATGAGATTCTGTCATCAACCAACACACAATCTAGTCTTCAGTGTTATTGATGTCTATGGTTATTTCTACAATAACAACCGACTAGGGACTAAACAAGAAAGAATACTCTTAACATCTGTATGATCTCATCGTTTAGGTCCTCAACCCAAAAGCATACATTATTGAGTAAAACAATCTTCAGACATCTATCATGTTATACCATCATCTCAAAAACAGTTTAAACATATAGATTGGAAATTGCCTTTATTATTTATTCAAATCATTTACAAAGTATCCCATTACAATCATCACATGACTTGCTCTATGGGCATACATACCAACAGACTCCCACTTGCACTTAGAGCCAGTCACCAAGGAATCACAGTCCTTGTGACCTAGCATGACCATCATGCTTCTGCTGAGAAAGGGCCTTAGTCAGTGGATCAGCTATGTTGTCTTCAGTTGGTACTTTGCAAATCTTCACATCTCCTCGCTGTACGATCTCTCGTATGAGATGGAAACGCAGCAGTTTTTGCTTGGACCGCTGATGTGATCTGGGCTCCTTAGCTTGTGCAATAGCTCCATTATTGTCACAATAAAGCTCAATTGCATCACAAATACTGGGAACTACATCAAGTTCAGAAATGAACTTCCTGATCCACACAGCCTCCTTTGCTGCATGTGAAGCAGCAATATACTCGACCTCTGTAGTAGAATCGGCAACTGTTTCTTGCTTGGAACTCTTCCAGCTCACAGCTCCATTATTAAGGCAAAACACAAATCCTAACTGTGATCTGTAATCATCTTTATCGGTTTGGAAGCATGCATCGGTGTAACCCCTTACAACCAACTCTTCCTCGCCGCCGTAAACAAGAAACTGATCCTTAGTCCTTTGCAAGTACTTGAGGATGTTCTTTACGGCTGTCCAGTGAGCATCCCCGGGATCTGACTGGTACCTGCTCGTCATGCTGAGAGCATATGAGACATCTGGGCATGTGCACAACATAGCGTACATGATGGATTTGATGGCTGATGCATATGGGATCCCATTCATCCGCTCCCTCTCTTCACAAGATTGGGGACATTGAGCTCTAGAGACGGTGACTCCATGTAGCAAGGGGATGTTGCCTCTCTTTGAGTTCTCCATGATGAACCGCTTCAGCACCTTGTCAATGTATGTGCTCTAACTTATTCTGAGAAGCCTTATAGATCTATCTCTATAGATCTTAATTCCTAGAATATAGGATGCTTCTCCTAAGTCCTTCATTGAGAAAGTTTTCCCAAGCCAAGTCTTTACCTTCTCTAAGGCTAAGACATCGTTCCCCATCAAAATTATGTCATCCACATACAATATGAGGAATGTGGTCGAGCTCCCACTAACCTTCTTGTACACATAAGGTTCATCTTCATTTTGAATAAATCCAAACACTTTGACTTCCTCATCAAATCAAAGATTCCAACTCTGAGATGCTTGCTTCAATCCATAGATTGACCTTTGCAATTTACAGACTTTATTGGCATTCTTTGGATCTACAAAACCTTCAGGTTGTGTCATGTACACATCCTCATGTATATTCCCGTTAAGGAATGCAATTTTAACATCCATCTGCCAAATCTCATAGTCATAATAAGCTGCAATAGCAAGCATGATCCTGATGGACTTAATCATGGCAACTGGAGAAAAGGTTTCGTCATAGTCAACACCTTGAACTTGTCGAAATCCCTTCGCAACCAATATGCCTTTATAAGTTTGCACATTGCCATCCATTTCGGTCTTTTTCTTAAAGACCCACTTGCACCCTATGGGTTTTACACCTTCGGGTGGTTCCACCAAAGTCCATACTTTGTTGGAGTACATGGATTCCATCTCGGATCTCATGGCTTCAAGCCATTTGTTAGAATCTGGTCCCTCCATAGCCTCTACGTAGGTAGTTGGATCATCATCTATGATCAACTCACCACCTTCCTGAGTCACAAGGTATCCAAACCTCTTAGGTTCAAGGTGGGTCCTACTAGATCTACGAGGTCCTTGTGTTACTTGAGGAGAATGAGATTCTACAACACCTTGTGAATCTCCATTTTCCTCTCGTACATCTACCGGTTAAATGTTTTCTTGTTGGGCTTGAACCTCTTCAAGCTCTACTTTCCTCCCATTGTTTCCTTTGGAAATAAATTCTCTCTCTAGGAATACATCATCCCCGGAAACAAACACTTTGTTTTCAATAGGGTGGTATAAGTAATATCCCCTCGTTTCCTTGGGGTATCCAACAAAATAACATTTATCGGATTTGGGTCCAAGCTTATCAGGAAACATTTTCCTAACGTAAGCCTCACAACCCCAAATCTTCATAAAAGACAAAATGGGACACTTCCCATACCATATCTCATATGGTGCCTTTTGAACTGATTTAGATGGTACACAGTTAAGTGTAAATGCAGCGGTTTCAAGAGCATAACCCCAGAAAGAAATTGGAAGATCAGCAAAACTCATCATTGATCGCACCATATCTAACAATGTGTGATTCCTTCTTTCAGACACACCATTATGATATGGTGTTCCAGGAGGAGTCCATTGTGATACAATACCACGGGCTCACAGAAGGTCCTCAAACTCCTGGCTCAAGTATTCTCCACCTCGATCAGAATGAAGTGTCTTAATACTTTTACCAAGCTGGTTCTGTACTTCATTCATGAAATCCTTGAACCTTTCAAGGGTTTCTGACTTATGTTTCATCAGGTACACATAGCCATACCTACTGAAGTCATCAGTAAAGGTAATGAAGTATTGATACCCACCTCTGGCATTAGTTCTAAAAGGCCCACATACATTAGTATGTATGAGTCCTAATAGATCACTAGCTCTCTCACCTTTACCTGAAAAGGGAGTCTTGGTCATCTTGCCCAACAAACAAGATTCACATGTCTCTATTGATTCATAATCAAAAGAGTCTAGATAACCATCTTTATGGAGTCTAGAAATGCGCTTCTCATTTATGTGCCCCAGACGACAATGCCAGATATATGTTTTGTTTGAGTCATTGAGTTTTTGCTTTTTGGTGTTTACGTTGTATACACTTGTCTCCAAGTCTATCAAGTATAGACCATAAGACATAGGGGCACTGCCATAAAAGATCCCATCTTTAGAAATGGAACACTTTCCATTCTTAATAAGAAATTCAAATCCATCTTTGTCCAAACGAGAGACGGAAATGATATTCCTATTTATGGTAGGTACATAATAGTAGTTATTCAACTCTATTATTAGCCCACTAGGTAGAGTTAACTCATAGGTTACTACGGCACTGGCGGAAACTCTTGCCCCATTGGCAACACGTAGTTCAACCTCACCTTTCCCTAAAGGCCTACTTCTATTACGATCCTTCACATTTGAACAAATGTGAGATCCGCATCCGGTTTCAAGTACCCATGATGAAGAAGTAGTAAAGTTAATCTCTATTACGTATACACCAGAAGTAGAGATCTCTATCTCCGACTTCTTCTTCCATTGTTCCTTCCATCCTCTCCATGTAGAAGAAATTGGTTTGGCGAGAGAACACTTCTCTCCCTTACCTACTTTCTTCTTCACTAACACATTAAGCGTACATAGAGTGGATTCTAAGGCTCCTAATATATCTAGATTGTGTAGAACACTTCTCACAGTCCTCAACCAGTTATGGAATTTATTCTTAATTAATTTGCCCATTTTGAAAGATGATTCTTTTGCCATTCTACAAGAGAAAATTTGCATTTGTAAAAATTCCTTTTGATTTGATATGAATAAATTTGACAATAGTTAATTAGGCCTTTAATTAATTACCGCTCCCACTATTTTGACTCAAATTGATAGCCCTCACCATCAATTCAGAAGATTGTAGTGTACAATCTTCTAGTGCGTCAAGATCCTGAAATCCTATGAGCCATGGACCAGCTAGGGCTGTCACCCACAACTCAGATCTCTCAGGTAGGAAACTCTTGCCAATTGCATCATATGAAACTCTTGAAAGATGTCATATGCAACTCTTTGCAATGATCATCTCCATGCCTCAAGGTACTAGATCCCATCTAGATCACTTTGTTAAGTCTGACCCAAAGCCAACATGATGAACATGCACCCTGCTAGGGAAGACCCACACATTCATCCTTCACGCTTCCACGAGATAGACGGTGCACCATGCTAGGGCGTGCCCACACTTGGTCGATCAAGCTTTTCATGTGTGTCACATTTGGAAGGCATCTAAAACTTAATATTTAATGAGGGATTTGGTTTTTATATAAATATACATATCCAATCACCACAATATATAGTAAGTATCATATACATGTTATATCCCACAGAAAACATGCAAAATGATAAAAAGCAATGATTATGACCATCCTATTGTGATTCCTCGAACCATGAGGAATCACGGTCATCTAGGTCTACATCACATGCAACCTGTACAAGATGAAATATGTGCCCGCCTTTCTGGGTTTGATCAGCTCATCTCCATGACTGATCGGCTCGCCATCAGGTTGGTTGTTCGGGTGCCACCAGCCGATCGGTTCACCAGTCGTCGTGCATCTCCTCAGGTCACCACCTGCTCGTCTCGTTCCTCGAACTGGCCATCTGGATCACCAATCGATCGGTTCACTCCTTGAATCGATCGTCTTCAGGTCGTCCGCCGTTCTTTGACATAACAGGAATTAAAATCTATCCTATTTACAATTGAATTGTGAAACCCCGAGTTACATTTGGGGGGAGCAAAGGTAGGAAAAGAATTCTCGAATTATTTCAAGTTACATCAGGAATAAGAGAAGGGAATCGGTGCGTAGACCGATATGCAATCAACCACACAAACAACCACACACAGATATAGGGGTTTATAGGCCATAACCATGCTACACATCCACCACAAAACTCGTTTAAGGGCGACGCATATCGAGTGCATTAATATTACATATCATATATGTACATTAGTGATTTGTGGATTGGACATGTATAAAGCTGATATTATTTGCATCGCATGCAATAAATAAAGGCGACAAACCAAAATCGATCATATCGATAATCCTAAAATATAGAGCGGTTGACGTGGCTCTGATACCACTGTTGGGTTTTAGAGGAAGCAGAGAAGCAGCAGAAACAAAAATTTTTGTCCCGAAAACCCAGAACAAAAGGAATCGCGTCAACGCCAATATAATAGGAAAGATGGTTTGTGAATCATACCTTGTCCCGAGGCTTGCTCGGAGACAGTACCTTGCGCCTTGCACAGTTTTCACCTCCGGTCTCAGACGGTGTTTGTGTAGCTCCTGGTCGCACCGGGACTGACGACTCCTCCTCCTACCGGACTGTCAGATGACAGTTGTCCTCCTGAGCGGCAGTGACCTCCCGCCTCTGAAGTAGTCCATACAGACCACCTAGAACTCCACACTCCTTGTCCCACAAGGAAGTGGAAGGAGTCGCACCCTCCTGTTGACGTACTAGTCGCCAACACACTCTCCTGCCGTCAATTGCAACTGCAGTTGTCCTTCCCTTGCTGCACCTCCCTTTGCGGGAAGCACTTGCTCGAGCTCTCTCTTGGTTACCAAAACCAGAGAGAACTAAAACTTTGCAGAGCAATCAACTTGCACTGAGTTGTACTCTGAGAAGCCCCCAATACCCCTATATATATGGGCGGGTCATGGGACAGGGTTCTCTGTCCCCGGCAATATGGGACTAAAAGCAGGAGTAGAAGGGTTCGAGATTTTCCACAAAAGCAACCAACTCGCAACCTGAACCGGTCGGTTGGAGCACCAACCGATCGGTTGGGACATCTCAACCGGTCGGTTGGTGGTCCTAGTCGATCCCGGATTGACTTTTTTTTTCAAATTGGTATCGAATACCAATCCTTGTTCCAATCAAATTGGGCAAGTCAAACACAAGGAAAATTCTCACCAATCCTACTTTCCCAAGTTGCTCGGTTGTACCAGTTGAACTGATCGGTTCAACACTTGATCCGCTCGTTTCACTCTGTGCACGAGCCGATCGGTTGGGAGTGCAGGTTGTGCAGAATCAGTCAAATGCGATTTCAGTCAATCTGATACTCCAATCAATGCGTCCAACACCTTGAACATTATGATATTGAGCTATCGATTAATTGAGTGTTTAATTGAACTACTAAACTCCTTTAGTAATCAATCTAAACATGGCTTGTGGATAAAACTCCTCTTCCAAGTTAAATCCTATGTGTGTGACCCTACAGGTCCATTTCACATTGGCAGTGAAAGTCCATAACACTTATGACTTCACAAGCAAAGAGCGGTGCCTAGTCACACACCATTGCTACCCAAGTCAAATAGAAAGTTGGAGAACAACTTTCATCCCTACAATTTGTGAATGGTGTTATAGTGAATGTATAATTCCTTTATCACTGATATCAAGAATGAACTCGAGGCATGGAACAGTCATCCTGTCAATGTTCATTCATTTCCTTGATCTCAGAGTAGACCGAGTGAGATGTGTATGACATCAATATCACATATTGATTCACACGTGCATGCGCATGCCTTTTCTCAATCTTGCCCATCAAGTGGCCAATGATATCAAACTCCCTTAGGAGGGACAAAACCCATATCTATCACTCACCCCTCAAAAGCCCCATGTGTCAAAGCCACCCAATCATCACCTTTATAACAACCCTTGTTTTAGTACTGCATTTGATGATGTCAAAGTGTACCCAACGACATGTGTTGAGTGTAGTGATTTCTGGTCTAAGAATCACACTCACCACCATCACTGTGAGAGCTGACTATGACTACCAAGTCATGGTTCCATGTGTCACTCTCACGGTGGGTCTGTCTGATACCTTGTTCTCTAACAAGTACCTATGTGCTTGGTTTGATATCACTATATCATGACTAATGAGATTCTGTCATCAACCAACACACAATCTAGTCTTCAGTGTTATTGATGTCTATGGTTATTTCCACAATAACAACCGACTAGGGACTAAACAAGAAAGAATACTCTTAACATATGTATGATCTCATCGTTTAGGTCCTCAACCCAAAAGCATGCGTCATTGAGTAAAACAATCTTTAGACATCTATCATGTTATACCATCATCTCAAAAACATTTCAAACATATAGATTGGAAATTGCCTTTATTATTTATTCAAATCATTTACAAAGTATCCCATTACAATCATCACATGACTTGCTCTATGGGCATACATACCAACAATTGTTTTTAGGCATCACAAGTCATGACGACCGTACATATCATAGTGAAAGTGTGTGTCAATGTTATGACCGCATCTGGGCTTAATTGGTAAACTGGGGTTTACTTGGATGATTATATGCTTAATTGGATTACTCATTGCTTAAATATAATTAATGATGATAATTCAATTATGATGTTTGAAACCTAATAAGAATCTTAAGTGTTCTATTGGTTGAGAAATTAGGGTTTGAGAAATATAAATCCTAGTTGGTTGAAATTTGGGTTTTGATGGTACATGAGTATGGAATTTGATCAGGATAGCAGTGTGGTAAATGATATTTCATATTTTCTACAAATTTTGTATGCAATTGAATTTTGGATATGATATGGATAACTCAATCATGCATATTGGTGAAAAATTTAAGAATATTTGAGTGTTCTTTGAATGTTGTTCCCGGTCGAACTATACTTCAACCAAAATGCTGACGGAGTGCTTATCAGTAGTGTAGTGTTTTATTTTTAGTTATTTACTGGTAACTCCAAATGATCTGAAATTTTATTTGGAGATCTGAAACTCAATTATAAACAACATGTACAATTTTCATAATTGTTGGATGCGTTTAGACCTTATCAGTAGACGAATTACAGTAAGTGACATTTTTTGCCAAATTCTGGATAGTAGCGCTCTATTCGATTTTTATTTATTTAATGGAAGCTTGTAATTATCTCAAATTATAAGATTTTTAACTCAATTATATATAACATGATAAATTATCAATTTTTTGGATAAGGTTTGATCTCCTATATACATGAATTCACAGAAACCTTTTTATGACTAAAAAATCTACTAAAATAAGAAAACAGAAAATGAAATCCTAGAGAGAGAGAGAGAGAATTGTGGTTTGAGAGGAGAAATTGATGGAGATGCTGACCTAGGGTTTTGTTGTCTGAGGAATGATGAAATCATGTATGTTTAGCTTCTTTGGATAGAGTTTCATGGTGAATCTTCTCTCACATGTCAAAATTACACCCCTCCTCTGATTTTATCCAAAATGGTATCAAAACTTCCCCTTTTCTCACTCTTTCTTCCAAATCCCTCATTTTTAGGGTTTCCGAGTTGAAAGGAAGAAGAATTGGGTGAATTGCTAGGGATTTGATTTGAGATCGATATTTTCAAGGATGAACTACATTTTAAAGGTGTTTTCACACCATAGGGTGAGTGGGAAATTCCTTTAAACAGTATACTGCATGAAAATTGGTTAATTCATCCATAATCTTTATTTGATAGTATGCGACTACAAACTGTGAATTCTCTATTTGTTCTAAGTTGTTGCAAAATGATATGAAATGGATTCTTTCTCTATTTGGATGAAGTTCAGATGATAAAATCATATCAGAAATGTATATAATACATCCTAATGAGAATTCCCTAAGTATTCACAGAGGTTATAAGAGTAAATGAAAATATAGCGAATTTGTCTATGATTAAAATTTGTTGTATAAGTAAATAGAGAAAATTGCTTATGTAGATCCCCTTGGTTATGAATGATTGTTTATCTAAATTCATAGTACATATACGTCAGATATAACTAAATTCATAGTACATATATGTCAGATACTATCTTGGATTTCATTCAAAGTGAATAGTGTTTGTTTGATATCTTAGTAAAGAGGGTCAAACCCTAGAAGCGAGGAAAGTTGGATATTTGTTAATAGATATCGTGAAATCCATTTGAAGGGATTTTCTTGACGTTATAGAATTTATTTATTCAATGTTATTATTGATGCATGATATCCTAGTGAATGGCATGGAAACCCAAGTTCAGCTCAGTTCCAAGGTTTCATACATATATTGATTTTATATGATTTGTTGATAGTAGTCTTTATTCAGTGAATGTTTATGTCAAATGGAATCTTTATGGGAGTCATGGGAATAAGTTGTTGCCTAGTGAGAGGTGACAAGATGTGTGATGGCCTTGTGAGCCACGAGAATACTTATCAAACCAGTGAAATGAATACCTTGGTCTAAGGACCTAGAGGTAATGGTTACCTATTGTAGAGGTACCAATGCTATGTGATGATCTAAGGGTTTGAATACCCAGATCTAGTAATCATGATAATGATGCGAAGGGATGAGAATTCACAGTAATGTGATAAGGGATTGAGACCCAATGTATCATGTGTTTTAAAGATTTGAAAAGTATGTGATAGATGCACTACACCTTTCTTTGTAGCATTTGTGGTGATTAAATGAAACCCTATGGGTAGGGTGTTCAATGAATCAAGTATTGTGATATCAATGTTCTCAGTTATTATTAATAATTCTTGTCATGATAAGTAATTAACTCTTAATTGAGTTATGAGATGCACAACTCAAGATTTGGATTGATATGCACGATTCTAGTGTGCATGTGCCAAGTGGACATGAAATTTGTTTATTTAAGAATTTTAGTCCTTGCATGTATTGTATGTTGATTACTCAATATATTACATTGTTTTGAATATATTGCCCTGCCAAGTTTAGAATGATATACATATTGTATTATAAATTCAAATAAGTAGATGCGACACCATATAGATACCAGAGTCAAGTATAAGTAAGAGAAGGTACAATGTAGAAAGAGATTTCTAGGAATAATAAAATAATAGACTTAGGAGCCCTGAACACCATAGAACCCCTATGTGAGGTATGCGCCTTAGGTGTGAAATGACCTAACCTTGGAAGCGCCTAGTATATGGGGGTCGAAACGTGCTATCAGGTAGCACAGGGGATGAAGCCCTAGTGGAAGTCTCCTTAAATTATAGTTTACAGTGTCCAACATCAACCAGAAGTCCTGGTGGCACTAAAGTATAGAAGAGCCAAGAGGTGGCCTGAATCTCTGCATGTGTGCTCAGGTTAGAGGAGTCCAGTTTAGGCTAGAGTGCCATTTCACTGTTTTAGACCAGGAGAGTAGTCAAACTTAGCATTTCCCAAGTTCGTTTGCTAAGTCTTGTACGGTGTGATCGTAGTCCACTACGAGTCTTCATATGTATAGTACATTGCATATGAGTAGGGCATAATAAAATGAATGAGAGGTCAAACAAGTGTGTACAGTTATTCAATTATTGTTTGTATGTTTCTGAATTATTAGTTAACTTTATTATCAATCAATAATTTCATATATTGATCACTCTTATAGATATTTAGAGTATCCTGCCATATTTATGATTGTCAATTATTAGACTCTTTAAAGTTGACTGTTGTTATAATTGATATCAATTTCTCAAAAGTATATCTATAATTATATCAGTGTTGTAGATTGATTCTTTGAAGTACTCATTCACTGAGTGAGTAGGCTCACCCCTCTACTCACAATTTTTAGGGAAATCACATGGACTGGAAGAAGATATCATTGCATTAGAGTAGATCTTCCACAAGAGTTATGTCTGAGTATAGTTAAGTTCAGTCGGTCCCTGTCACTCTAGGTCCTTGTATAAATTTGAGAGAGAGTTGTAAATGATGTTTTGTATGTTTGTTTCCTTAATAGGAGAGAATGCAAATGATTGTCATGTCGTATGTACATGGAAGTGTGAGAAACATAATGAATGTATGGATGTGTATCATTAATGTTGAGATTATATTAGAGAAATAAAAGTTTAATTCTCTTGTAAAGTTAGTTTATGTGGTTCAATGTGAGAAAACAAAGAGTTTGAAAAAGAAGAAAAAGTTAAGGGTGATCTTTGTATTACATTAGATCCTAAATTTATGCCCTGATCTCATGATTAGTGGAAATTGTGAGATCGGGGTGTAACAACTTTGGTATCAGAGTTTAGGTTGGGTCGTCAGGGACCATTAAGTTACTAAGTTAGAGTCATAAGTATGGCAGATAGGATATGTTATGATGTTAGCTCTGGGTGTTTGAGTATTTGAATATCCTGGCCCGGTATCTAAGTACTTGGATCTACCGGTATCAAGCTACTCTATATATTCTTTCATGTATACCCTATCCAGGTATACAATAAATATAAAATGAGATAGAACTTTCATTTCATATTGTTGTTTTATTGGACATGAATAGAAAAGCTCTTATATGTTGAAATTCAGATATTTAGTGTTTTGAAATATATATTGGTCTTTAAGATTTGTTGTACACTATGCAGTTGTAACATTTATTGATTACATTTTCTGTATCAAGTAGGCTAGAAATGATCTTTCAATGAACTTTCCTAAGTAGGAGTTGGTTAATCTTAAGTAGCTCTTGGCTTCAGGACTATAGGTTCGGCCTGGTCTGGCTGGTAGGATGTGTTACTAGGATCTAATGACTCCTATTAAAAATATAATAAGAGTAGACTCTACATAAATTAGACCCACATCATAGTGAGAATGTACACACACTAAAATGTTGAAATATATGGAAAATATTAGAATAGCTAAGAATCAGTTGAAATTGTTGTCTAAGCTCCAACTTTGGGTCCTCTTATGAGAAACCCTTAATTGGGAATAAAGGAACACGACATAAGATTATGATTAAGTTTAATCATTAGTATTATATGAACTCTAAGTATGAAATATGGAAAAGATATGAGAAAAGTATGTAAGGGCCAAGATAGTAAGAATAAATCATGAGGAATGGATTATATAATCAAGTACAATGCTTTTATGTACTACAAAGAAAAGAAAAAATAGAAGAAAAGAGTTAAGTATTCGATAAGTACATAGAAGTGAAGAGTATTCAGAAAAGTTAAATTGAAGAGAACTAGATGAGCATGTAAATCATAAAACTAGGATAAGAAACTTAGTTGAAACAAAGAGAAATGTTGAAAATAATGAGCTTAATTAAGGAATGAGGGTTATGATATAATTGAGAGCATGGAATGTATACCTTTATTAAGAAGTGCAATGCATTCATCCTTACTACCTTTGGATTCCAAGTCTCTATAGAACAACAAACTAATTTCTAAAAGAAGAACAAAAGTGTAGCTTAACCAATGAATAAGTCATACGTAAGGTAGACTATATTCAAGGGGTAAAAACTTGATTAAAAGAGATACTAAGTTTGACCCATGCATGAGCCGTTTGATTTAAAATGAAGGATATGTAATGTATTAAACATGAGTTGAAACTAGTAAAGAGATTATTGATTTAGAATTTCAACTTCACATTAGTAGAAGGATAAAAAGAAATATGTGCAACATGGTATAGATGATCATACATATGAATAAGCAACATGATCATAAGAGAAAAGTAGAATTTAAAGATAACAGGTGGAAGAGTAGCATATGGCAAGAGGATTATGGAAAGTAAGGAAGGGTTTGAAACATGGTGAAGTATTATTGATTATAAAAGAAAGAGGTTAGGATATTCAATCAAGTGCTAGCTAGTCAAGTATCCTTTTTGATAACTAATTAAACCTACATACGACAAATGTATCAATGGGATGTTTGAAGATAAGAATTATATGTCTCAAAACTGTCTTCTCTTCCATATATATCTCAATGAGAGAAATGTGGGAATGAAGTGATAAGAAAATGAATCATATCTAATGCATAAACAACATGGTAGAGGCATCTAGTGAATGTAGCAATGACACACAATATGATGATGAATCCGTAGAAGGGTAAATTGAGAATGTAATCTATCTGAATGGCCAATTAAGATGAAGGAAATTCAATTGATAAAATAAAGAAGACTTTAGTAAAAACTTGTGAGATCCAAAGTTTGAATTTCAAATTAACGAAGCAAAGTCACACCACAATAACGTCATGCTACTGATAAAGGACAAACCCTAGAATGTTTAGAGTTGTAGTAGTTCAAGGGTTGTCACTAGTGATTTGACATTGAATACTAGCATCTCTATAAAACAAGATCATGAAATTTGCACTATGAGAAGTAGACTAGCACTGGTAGTAATCCTAGCTAATTTGAAAGGTAGATAAACAATATGGAAATGATTTAGAACAAAGGATAAGAAATATATTTGAAATATAAGAGGTGTGTATTGAACAAAAGGAGAAATGAATTATGAGTGAAGTGTGATATGAAATAAATTCTTGCAGTGATATCAAGAATGATGAATAATCTATTCTTAGCTTGTATGTTTCAATTTTAGGGATGTTTAATCTACATGATTAAAATGAGAAGGATAAGTAGCAAAAAGTAAGTAGTAATGAATGAGGAGAGAGATAAGAGAAAACAATGACTTTTAGTAATACATGAATTTTTTTTAGAAGTATAATTTGTTGAAGGTATATTAATGGATGTAAATTGGTTCTACGTATGATTTAAGTGTACATGTATAAGCAATATATTAACTAAAGGTGTCTGATAGTTGTAGTCATTCATAGAAGTATTCCATCTTAGTATTTTACAAGTGTGGTATGGTGATATGGGTTGAATGATGATGGAACAAATGGAGGGTTACCCTAAATAAGGTAGTCTTACCCATTCACTCATATGAATAGAAGAGATGATAACCATATTGTATTGATATGTAACCCTAATGAGGTGTATTGATGCGATGATTTTGAGTCGCATTTAGAGACCTATTTCATATGTGTTTTGTGCCTTAATTACTCATTTTCATGGATATTATTGCATAATTCACTTTATTTGGTCTTTGCCATCATTTTATATCAAATCCCCTTTGTTTTACTATTTTGAGCATTATTTATCATCTTATTATAAATTGTGTGGATTTACTTGGGCCTGTTGTGAAATTTCAGGAAGAACAAGTATCTGCTTCCGTCGATACCATCGACGGAAGTCGATACCATCGACCAAGCCACAGGTTGTCAGCCGAGAAGAGCAATACAGTGTCGATACCATCGACACCTACGTCGATGGTATCGAGATCCCTTCAAGTTGTTGGCGAGGAAACTGTCGATACCATCGACCCAAGTCGATGCCATTGACACAAGGAGAGCTACAGTGTCGCTAAACGACAACAACCGACGCTAAAGGAGTTGATACCATCGACACACAAGTCGATGGTATCGAGATCACCACAGGCGCTCAGAATAAAAGAAAGGAAAGCTGCCGCTAATCCGCTGGGTCAATACCATCGACCCGCGTCGATGGTATCGACGTCGGCAGATATGTGTTGGATTTGTTTTGATTTCGATCGGACGGATGTTGTTATTTGACGACCTAATTAGGGACTTATACCTAATGACGGCCGCCCAGACATGAAAATCATCTCATTTTGGATTGCACGAGTGCCGAGGAGGAGAGAAAGGAGAACGGAGGCCGAGAAGCTCATCCCGGGTGATTCGGACGCTGCCAAAGACAATTTCCACCACCGACAGGCGGGGAAGCTCGTGTTTTACGCCAAGGATCCACCGGTTCTTCTCCGTTCAGGGGTTTTCCCATTTATTTCCCGTTTTTCTTATGAATTCCCCAATTTCTACCATGTACTCGTGTGAGATGAACATGAGAGGCTAAAACCTTCAATCTTTAGGACCGGGAGTAGCCCGGGAATACATTGTATGACATTTTTATATTGATAATTCATATTCTCTCTCAAATCCGTGGTATAGATTCGTTTTCTCCATTTCTATTGTTATGCTTGATCACCATAATAATAACTTAATGCCCTTAATCACTTCGACAGAAGGATTAACGGTTGAAAAGAGATGAAATCTACATTAATTAATAAAACCCTTGACAAAGGAGTTGTAAAATTAATGGTGGGAACTGAGAGACCGTTTATAATGCACTTAGTTTAGGGGAATGATTACTACGACGGTGGAATCAACCTAAATCTATGTAGTGAATTACACCACGACAGTCGGTAATTCTGTTTTCAGGCCACTACCCGGATAGAGAGAGAAGTGTGAAGAATGATATGAAACTTAATACAATGTTGACCCGCGGTGAAACTGCCATCCTAAAGATATCCCTTTTAATTGATTAAATTAACCTTTAATCGATTGTTTTCTTTGTTTGATTTTTATTTTCTTTTAATTTGAACAACAAAACCCTACTTTGTTAATCGGTCTAGCTGATTGCGATTAGTTAGTAGAAGTGTCCAATAATTCACGTATCCCTGAGTTTGACTCAGGCCTCACAAGGCCTATATTACTCGACGCGTACACTTGCGTTTTTAGCGCGTAGTAAAATACACGTCAAGTTTTTGGCGCCGTTGCCGGGGATACGGCGAATTATTGGCACTTTGAGTGCTAAGAGCGGCCATTCTAGGCCACATTTTTTTTATTTATTTTTAGAACAATTTCAAAAATTCCTTTATTTCTCTATAATAGTGTTGACTCGTTCAAGGCATTGTACTGAACCACTACTTCCAAATTTCAGGTACTTTGTATGGTGCACACACGTAGCCGAGACTACGTGAATCGCACACCTGAGGTTCCATCTGCGGGACCAGAGGATGAGGACTACTATGAGGAGGAACACCACAGTGATATACATTCTGAATCTGAGCAAGAACAAGAAGAAGTAATGGCTGAAGCACATACAATATGGGAGAAGATCAAGGCGTCTTCTTCCTCGGCATCAAAGGGGCCTATAAAGAAACAGGGGCTAAACATACCTACATACAAGATCGACCCAGCACTGATTAACTTGGTCAAATCCAATGCATTTCACAGACTGAAAAATGAAGATCCAGTGGCACACATTAGTCAGTTTGTGGAGAACTGCGATATGGTGAAGATAGATCGATTTCCGCAGGATGTGCTCTATCTCAAGTTATTCCCGAGTTCCTTGGCTGGAGTGGCAAGAGAGTGGCTTCATAACCTCGACGACGAGTTTGTTGAATCATGGGATCACATGGTGGAGGTTTTCTTCGAGAGGTTCTTTCCTCCTGAGAAGACCAATGATATGATCTGGAAGATCCACAATTTCACCCAACAGGCGGGTGAAACCTATTCTGAGACTTGGGAGCGATTTCAAGTCATGTTGAGGAGATGTCCACACCATGGACTGGACAAGGAAACCCAAGTGAAGATCTTCTACTTTGCTCTCTCCGAGCATGATAGAAGCAATTTGGACTCGGCTGGCTCCGGATTTTTCTTAAATAACACTGATACAAGATGCTGGGAAATACTGAAGAATATGGCACGAAAGCAATCTTGGGGAGAAAGAGAAAGAGGCCCAGTTGAGCAAGCAAGAGTTGCCAGTGAGTCAAAGGCAATGAGAGAGCTGAATGAGAAGATGGATCTTCTCGCAAAGAAGTTGTTGCAGAAGGAAGACAATGAGTCCGAGGATGAGGCTTAGGTCAAGTACATGAGGCAACAACAGGGGTACAGGAATAACGATTATTCATGGCGGAAAGACAAGAAATTTTCATGGAAGGATCCAAATAACTTTCTGCAGGATCCGGATGCCAAACCTACACCGGTCACGGAGGACAAGAGCACGGAGTTGCTCAATCAAGTCATAAAGCAAAATCAAGAGTTGATGAACACTTTTGGGCAGCAAATAAAGCAGCAGGGTGAATTTATGAACCAGTTCGGGCAGACTTTGCAGAGCCACGGGGCTCAAATGAGAACTATAGAGACTTCCATGGCACAGATGGCAGCCGAGATTGCAAGCTTGAAGAAGTCGGCACATCCGGGTTTTCCGGGAAACACCAATGTTCCCGGGGGAAACCAACAGGCCAAGGCCATCTTATTGAGGAGCGGTAAGAAAGTGTTAAATCCAAGGGTGGATGACACAAGCACACTGCAGGACACATTTGAAGAAGCAACAGTCAAAGAGCAGCCCCCACCTGTCATAGAGCAAACTGAGGACATAGATGAAGATAGTAAAGAAGAACAAGCCGCTGAGGAGGAACCACATAAATTAACTCCCTATGTGCCACCTCATCAAAGGGCACATACCGTTCCGGTTCCCTATCCCAATAGTGCAAAAGCAAGAAAGGTGGATGCACAGTTTAAGAAATTTCTGGACAGCTTTAGGAAGTTATCAGTGAATATTCCTTTGCTAGAGGCGATCGAACAAATCCTGTCTTATGGGAAGTTTCTCAAAGATGTAATCACCAAGAAGAGAAAGATACCCGACACTGAGGTCGTAGTATTGAAGGAGCAAGTGAGTGCTTTTATTATGGGCACTTTGCCACCAAAGAGACAGGATCCCGGTTGTTTCAATATTTCTTGCTTTATCGGGAAGTTCAAATTTGGCGAAGCACTTTGTGATTCTGGGGCAAGCATCAATCTGATGCCCCTTTCTACGTTCAAGCAACTTGGATTGAAGGAGTCGAGACCAAGTAACATGACCATCCAATTGGCCGATAATTCTGTGGTGAAACCGTATGGAATCTGTGAGGATGTTTTGGTAAAGGTAGACCGCTTTGTTTTTCCGGCTGATTTTGTCGTTATGGAAATGCAGGACGAGCACGGTAATGAGTTACTACTTGGTCGGCCATTCCAAGCTACAGCTGATATGATCTTGGAGATGGGGAGAGGTCGCTTGACCTTGGGCATTGCGGATGATCGCTTTGAGATGGTCATGCTAAATGGTAATGCATCTAATAAAGCAAAAGCACATTGCAATATGGTGAAGCATGTGGAACAAAATATCTCACTTTGTCTTGGGAAGCCATTTTTGGATATGGCTCATGTTATGAGTAGGATAGATAATGGGACCCTAGCAGTGGACCTTATGGAGCAAACTAAAGTTGTCTCTTTATGCAAGGCTGTTGGGTTTCCAAATGATGAGAATGAGGATATTCCACCTCCATGGGAGGATGATGTGATTATTACTTCCGTCTTTGATGCATATCTGGAATTGCCTTTGGAGGCGTGTTTGTTAAATGTCGCTTATGATTGGATGCGGAGTACTTCACTCAAGGAGTGCGCCAAAATGCTTCAAATGCTTCCATGTTTCTACACGAGGCACTATGAGGATTTGGGTACACTTCCCCCACCGCTACTGTGACGTCCCCGGATTTTGGCTTCTCCAAACCCTATTGGGAATGAGATGTCAGAATCTGAAGACATCATCCAATCATATCAAAAAGCGATGCGGAAGCATGATACGCATACATGAACATACAACCATAACATACTCAACATTCACATGTATATTAAACAAGATGAATTATTACAAAATGATTTACATTTACATATTGAATGAAAATTCTACAATCTATGAACATGTATGCTATCTAGGATCTTAGACAATAGGTACAACCTGTACAATTTTCTCAAATCCTATTCTTTTATCCCATGCTAGCTCTGAACCTAGAAAATACGAGAAACAAAATCATCAACAAAAGTTGGTACGTGGAATTAAAGAGCTATACTATGCTGGCATATAAAATACTCGAAATTGAAGAAAGAGAAAGAAAACATTATTTAAAGGCAGAAAATCAGGTAATCACAAGTTATTAATCACATTTCAATGGACATGTATTACTATGGTGGACTTAGCACAAACATAAATATTGGGCCCTATCCTTGCGTACCTTGTACCATTAGGGATCTCCCTGCGTACCTTGTACCATTAGGGAGGTGCTAGTCAACATTAATACTTTCCCTCTCTAATAGGGAGATTAATGAACCATCAGTAACTACATTCCATTTTCTTTCCTTAGTATTCTTATTGTTCAAGGCGGAAATGACAATACATATAGATCTACATCCAACAATGTATTTCAAGTACAAACAAGCAAGTACATATATTTAACATCCAGCAAATCTAGTCATATAATTATATCCACGTACCTGAGTTCAGAGGTTCTTATCACATCCATGATCATCTAGATAAATTGGTCATCACCTGATTAAGACAAGATCATATACTATCATCAGGTTCTCATCATCTTAACCCTAGTCGTGTTCATTAGGGTTTATATTATCTCATTAGGATATTCCAACGTTTACTTGCATTATTGTCTTATATTTATCTTACTGATGTCATTTTCCAGATTATGATCCATTCTCTGAATATTAGGTTCCATATTCTATTTTTGTGCACATCTTAACCCTAGGTTACATCATTAACCTAGATTAGGGTTTTAAACCATGTATTAATATTCATCTTCATATAACTTGGATTTTGTTCATCTTTATGATCTCATAATTAAAACTGAGGTTCAAAATACTGATATAAGCTTACTCTGTGAATTTCATCATTTATTGACCATGTATGCATTTATTGCATTTTATTTAGCTTTATTAGCTCTAATTATACATATAGAGAAAATTACACAATTTCGTGCATCAACATGATCATATCTGACATCATATGCACTATAAACATGATTATAGACTTACATACATTTTTGTATAATTCTATGTCATTATTTGCTATTTATTATTCAAGAACTAAGCGTTACACATATTACATGACATCACTGATCCTAGTTCGTCAAAAACTTGATATTATGCTTTCATTAAGTTCTACTCATTTTTCTGAGAATTTCGGTATATTATACATATTTTTCTGATAAGCATGCTAATTTCTATGAATTTTGTAAGAACTGTGAAATAACTAAGACATTTACCTCGTATGGCCAATCAGGAGTTGCCACGTGGCTTATGAGAGTCTACACTGATCCGGTTCTGTTGGTTTTCCTTGGTTCAGCCAGGTCGGTCTGGTTCATGGTTTGAACCCGGTTCATCTTTCCTTTTCTTCACGATCACCTGGCATCTCTGTCTTTTCTACTGCTTGCTCGAGCAGCAAGCCGATTACTCCGGCGAGGCGCTGATTGCTCTTGGGTGGTGCTGGAGTCTGGATGATCGTGCCCTCACCTTCGCGAGGCTGCCTCGATCGGATGGGTGGGGTTTCTGATATGCGGCTCCCTCTAGATCTGAATGCCGCCGCAGTGACGGCGAGATCACCGGTGAGGTGGAGGTCAGAGACGAAGAGGGGTTCTAGGATAGTCTGTCCTAGCCGGGAGGCACCTCCGGATTGAGGTGGTGGTGATGGTGGGTTGTAATCAGTGGGGCGAGACGTGTGGGGGTGCTGCCGTGGTGGTGCAGCGACAGGTGGAAGGTCGACTTGGGGAGGTGCTCGGAGATCGGCTGCTTCAAAATTGGGTTGAGTGGGAGACTAAAGGAGGTCAGGCGGAGCTATTAGTATCCTTAAATAGGCACGAGGAGGTGTGGGAGGGAAAGCCCTAAAGGGCGCCACTGCCCGTGAGAGGCGCAGAGATAAGGGGAGCCCATCCTCCCTGATCCGAGGATGAAGGGGGGTTGAGTTAGGGCTAGTTAGGTTCGGTTTGGGGAGGCGAGGTCGTCCAGAGGGATGGATCTCCGAGATTTTGTGTGAGGTGGCGACTTGCTGATGCACGAACCTGTTCTCACCTCCCCGCCCTTTGCGGGAGGTTGAAGATGGGTTCCCCGCCCTTGGATCTCCGCGCGATCCAAAGGGCCAGGATCCTAGGGTCCAGAACAGGTGAACCAGGAAATGAAGCCGCGTGACACATAAATGTGTCACGGCCTGGTCATTTTAAGCCAAAACTTAGGTCCTAGGGTCCAATGTGCATGAATATATGCACCAAAATTCAACTGTTGATATCTCTTAATTGGATAATCCAATTGCCACAAAATTTTAGGTGTAGCTTTATGATGTCATGATGTAGATGTGGCATAAATTTGGAAGTGAAATTCGAAGGTTAGGCAGGGTTATATACTAAGAACATTAATACCTAAAGTTCACCTTCATGTGACACTTAGGGTTTTACATTATGTGAAAACGATATGCCATTTAATCCAAGTTGACTCCAAAACTTCAACATTGTTTCATATGTATATGATTCTTCAAAAGAAATTAGTTCACTACTCACTGGATCACTAAATGAATGATTGGTCTTATGAGGACTTAATTAATAAAAAAGGATAGTCCTTCATAATTGAATTCAAATAAGCATCATAGTCCTCCATCATATTTCCAATCACCTAATTTGTGTAAAGGAATCCATGATTGTATAACCAATTCCTCAATTTGGTATTTGACATCTTACATAGAATGCTTGTCTCTCAATTATTTTATTAGTTATTAAAACTCAAAAATCTAGGTTATCACAGCTACAATCATCTCTTATTTGCCCACCTGATCTGGAGTTGAAGCCATTGCCCCCACATTTGAAGTACGTCTTTCTAGCTGAGGAGGACAAGTTACCAGTGATTGTTTCTGCATACTTGAGTGCGGATGAGGAGGAGCAACTACTGATAGTGCTCAAGAACCACCGTGGAGCTTTTGGGTGGTCTGTGGCGGACATCAAGGGGATCTCCCCTACACTTTGCCAACACAAGATTCGGCTTGAGGAGGGAGCCAAGCCAGTCATACAGCCTCAAAGACGTCTAAATCCAAGCATGATGGAGGTTGTCAAGAATGAAGTCATAAAGCTTCTTGCTGCAGGGATCATTTATGCCATATCCGATTCAACGTGGGTGAGTCCCATACAGGTAGTCCCTAAAAAGGGGGGAATCACTGTCACTACTAATCTTTTGAATGAACCTGTCACCACCCGATTGGTAACCGGGTGGCGTGTTTGCATTGACTACCGCCGATTGAATACCGCAACTCTTAAAGATCATTTTCCATTGTCATTTATTGATCAGATTTTGGAACGTCTAGCTGGTCGGTCGCATTTTTGTTTTCTAGATGGCTATTCGGGGTACAACCAGATTTCTATTGATCCTTTGGATCAAGAGAAGTCTACGTTTACATGTCCCTATGGGACGTTTGCTTACCGCCGTATGCCGTTCGGTTTATGCAATGCGCCGGCGACTTTTCAACGCTGCATGCTCGCCATATTCTCTGACATGGTAGAGCGGTGTCTTGAAGTTTTCATGGACGACTTCTCGGTGTATGGAGCGTCTTTTGATGAATGCCTTTTTAACTTAGATAAGGTGTTGCAGCGGTGCGAGGACACACACTTAGTCCTCAATTGGGAGAAATGTCACATGATGGTGACGGAAGGAATTGTGCTAGGACACAAGGTGTCTAGCAAGGGTCTTGAGGTAGACCCCGTAAAAATTGAGGTGATTTCTAAGTTACCCCCACCAAATTCTGTAAAAGGGGTGAGAAGTTTTTTAGGACACGCCGGGTTTTATCGGCGATTTATTAAGGATTTTTCGAAAATCGCAAAGCCATTATCGGAATTGTTGGAAAAAGATGCAGTTTTTTATTTCAATGAGAAATGTCTTCACGCATTCGAGGTCTTGAAGGAGAAGTTGATTTCAGCTCCGGTTGTTCAAACGCCGGATTGGGCAAAGCCATTCGAGTTGATGTGTGATGCGTCCGATTATGCTGTGGGAGCTATTTTGGGGCAAAGGGTAGATAACAAGCCTGCTGTGATTTTCTATGCCTCAAAAACACTTAATGATGCTCAATTGAACTACACAACTACGGAAAAGGAGTTACTGGCCGTCGTGTTCGCCTTTGAAAAATTTCGGCAGTACTTAGTGGGTTCTAAGGTGGTTGTGTGGACTGATCACGCTGCAATAAAATATTTGATGGAGAAGAAGGATGCGAAGCCTAGACTAATTAGGTGGATTTTGCTCCTACAAGAATTCTATATTGAAATTAAGGACTAGTCGGGAATTGAAAATGTGGTGGCTGACCACTTGTCTAGGTTAGAGCGGGTTGATGAACAAGGTTTGCACATACCCATTACCGAGACCTTTCCCGATGAGCAACTTTTAAAAATTGATTCTAAAGAACCATGGTTTGCGGAAATTGTGAATTATTTGGCTTGCGGGATCATCCCGGAGGATTGGTCCTATCAAGATAAGAAGAAATTCTTTCATTCATTGAGATATTATTTTTGGGATGACCCGATTCTCTTGAAGCAGTGCAGGGATGGTATTCTTCGTAGGTGCGTGTCGGAGGTGGAGTACGAGAGTGTTCTCCACCACTGTCATGCGTCGCCTACAGGAGGACACCATGCTAGCTCACGGACAGCAGCTAAGGTGTTGGAGAGCGGCCTTTATTGGCCTACTTTGTGCCGGGATGCCTATGATTTTGTTAGGCAATGTGACCCATGCCAGCGCACAGGTAACATCTCAAGGAGACAGGAAATGCCCCTGAATGTATTTCAGGAAGTTGAGGTATTTGATTTATGGGGCATTGACTTCATGGGACCCTTTGTGTCCTCAAATTCAAATCTTTATATCTTACTTGCTGTAGATTATGTGTCGAAGTGGGTGGAGGCAATCCCCACAAGAACTAATGATTTGAACGTAGTGTGCAGGTTTGTCAAAGAGAAGATTTTCTGCAGGTTCGGGATTCCCCGAATGATCATAACTGACGGAGGCACACATTTTCGAAATCAGAGATTCGCGACACTTTTAAAGAAATATGGGGTCAAGCGCAACATCGGCACCCCATATCATCCACAGACGCAAGGACAAGTGGAGGTATCAAATAGAGAAATCAAGAAGATTTTAGAAAGGACCGTAGCATCCACAAGGAAGAATTGGAGTGTATTGCTACGGGACGCACTTTGGGCTTATCGAACGGCATACAAAGCACCTATAGGCACCACGCCTTTTAGGTTGGCGTATGGCCGGGCTTGCCATCTTCCGGTGGAATTAGAGCACAAGGCCCATTGGGCGCTAAGAAGGCTGAACTTGCGCTATGATGAGGCCGGGAGAAAAAGGATGTTTGAATTGAATGAATTGGATGAGCTACGCATGACGGCATATGAGAATGCCCACATCTACAAAGAGCGCACAAAGCTGATACACGATCGCCATATTGAGATGCGCACGTTCAAGAAGGGAGACAACGTTCTATTGTTTAACTCCCGTCTCAAACTGCATCCCGGGAAGCTGAAATCCCAGTGGAGTGGACCCTTCATTGTGGAGGAGGTGAAACCGCACGGAGCGATTCTCGTGCGTGATGGAGATGCCATGTTCTTGGTGAACGGGCAACGCTTAAAGCTGTATTTTGGTGAGAACTACAAGAGGAAAGTGAATGAGGTCAAACTCATTTCACTTGTGCAAGAATGAGATGGAGGGAAGACGTCTAGCCTAAGACGCTAAACAAGGGCGCTTGTTGGGAGGCAACCCAACCATCGGTACACTAGGATAGTTTAATTTTAGTCATAGATTGCTTTTATTTCGTTTGAATTTTAGTTTAAAAATGATACCTTGATCCGTTTGTTGAATGTGCAGGCACAGGTAGGGTCGATACCATCGACACATCCGTCGATGGTATCGACATGGGTTCAGGTTGACACCAGCAGAAATCGCACTGCGTCGATACTATCGACACCCCCGTCGATGGTATCGACATGGTCACAGACAGGTCGCAATAAAAGTGTCGATGGTATCGACACCCCAGTCGATACCTTCGAGATCTCTGGAGATATTCAGATGGATTTTGCTCAGTCAACTCGATACCATCGACGGCCTCGTCGATGGTATCGACATCATCACAGGTTGAATGCAACACAACGGCGGTGTCGCAATAAAAGCAAGTCGATACCATCGACATCTGTTGATGGTATCGACGGACATGTCACTGATCCGCATACAGACATCGACGACGATCGCAACAGCCACGTCAGCGATCCGGGTGCTGCGTCGATACCATCGACTTCTGTCGATGGTATCGACACGTCAGCGATCCGGGTTTTTCGATCCAACAAACGTCAGCCGTCGATACTCGCGAGGGAGGCGGATACCCGCGAGATGTGTCGATACCATCGACCCTCGTCGATGGTATCGACGGGCCAACAGGGTCGCCGATCAAGCCTATTTAAGGGGACTTGCAATGTCACTTGACGTCACACCTTCAGAGCAAGTATCTTCCTTTGCGCCGAGCACTCCCCCGAGCCTTCCAAGACTGCAGAGAAGCGTCATCGAGCGGAGATCTTCATCGAGCGGAGAATTCTCTTCTCCATCTTCACCGAGCTCTATTCTTCTAATCCCTTCTTTTCTCGCAACCATGGTGTACACCGCCAGAGCGTCGTCCTCAAGCACTCATCCTATGGAGATCGAGGAGTTTGTTCCTCCCCCACCCGCTTCCATCCCTCGTCCACACCTCATTCATGCCAACATGGATGTGAGGAAGGTCTACGAGGATATTATGAAGCAGAAGTTTGAGCCCACCCGGTATGTGGACCGGGGAATGATCCAAGAGTTGGGGTTCGAGGCCAACTTGGCCTATGTGTTGGCCGGGCAAGCGCGGCACACCAATCGCCTTTATGAGATCGACTGTCATGTGGATGGGCAGCCGTTTTTCGGCGAATGGCCCACATACAAGGAACTGGTGGCCGAGTTCATTGCGTCTCTTGATATCTGCGTCGTACCAAATGACGTCGTACCATCGGACCAGACGTGGATCCGGGGAAGGGTGTCCTTCCGACTCTTCAACAACAATTACAACATCACGTTGAAGCAGTTCAACGACATCTTCAACTGGAACCACAGTCGCAACGATCACCGACGCCCGCACCGACTACGACAAAATCTTCGCTGAGCTAGTTACAGTGCCGGCAGGGAAGACTGTGAGCTACCATAATGCAGCGGTAGCGGATTTTGAGCACCCGTTCGTCTGGGTCCTGCACAGGATGTTGAGCTTGACTTTCTTCACTCGAAGCGATCTTGCTTTGAGCAAGTTTCAGGAGAGTGACCTATTCTTTCTCTACGCACTCCTGAAATGTCAAGAGTGCAACTGGGGGGCGTTCTGGCTACAGCGCGTCCTGGCGGTGAAGAGGAGCACAAGGAAGGCTCCAATCCATTTTGGTGGTCTTGTCACCAAGTTGGCGCTTTACTTGGGGCTGAACCTTCAGTCCATGACTCCGATCTTTACGAGGAGCAAGGTGAACGTGCAACATTTGCACCGTTCAAACCTTATTCTTCTACGGGATGGGTTGGCGTATGCTCATTGCCACGTCAACCAAGCTTATCAAGAGAGCTCCCTACCGGACGACATCTTCAACATTGAGGGCAAGCAGCACTTCTGGTGGCCAATCATAGCCATCGAGTCCTCCGAGGAAGACGACAGTGGTGACGAGCAAGAAGGCGAGGCTACAGAGGAAGAGGAGGCTTTCACACCTCTTCGAGCACGTGTGGCACCACGAAAGCATCCTAGGATGCATCCAGGTGCATCTTCATGATCTCAGCCCCCGCCGCCATCACCACAGTACGAGCAGCCAGCTGCGGATCCCTATTCCATGCAGGGGATGTACACCATGCTGCAGGACATACAACAGACTCAGCTGCAGCACATGGGTATGTATACCGGCATTCATGACACTACGAGCCGGGTACTTGACAACCAACGGGCTATGTTCGAGAACGAGCGTCTCATCCTCGCCAACCAAGAGCAAATGCACACCCGGTTGCAACGGATAGAGACGCAACAGGAGCCCTTCTTTGACCATTACTGGAGTCAAGACTACTTTGGAGGCTATCCACAGCCTCCGCCGAGGACCCAATATGATCCAAGCTTCCAGGGGGAGTACCCGTCTTGGGATCCTACGGCACCACAATACCCACCACCGCCTCCTCAAGATTGATCAGGGTATCACTGTTCCACCCTTAAGTTAGTTTTTGACTATGAGGCCATAGTCGGATTCAAGCTTAGGGGGGTGACTGGAACAACTCTATCTTTTATCTTTTCTTTAGTTGTTTTTAGTTTCTGCTTTGTTATTTGTTCTTGCAATTTTAGTGTTTGTTTAGGATCCACATCTATCTAGTGTAATCGTGGATGGCTTACGAAAAAATTTTCATCTCGCTTTTTCATGGGAAATTTAAGGGAATTTCAAAAAAAAAAAAAAAATCTGGGTCTTTTGGATAGATTAACTTGGTTGTCCTTGGGAAACTTGTCCTATGAAAATGATTGATTATGTCAACTTTGAAGCAATATGTCACACTCACACCCCCATTGACTCATGAAATGTGGATAGTAACGGTTGTTTGAGCCTAACCTAATCAAATAGTAATGAGACCTTAATTGGATATACGAGAAAGAACCCTTTGAACTACTACACATGTCAGTAAGGAGGGACACATGATATTTTTCTAAGGTTCAGTAACTTAATCTTGTGATCATTCCACTTCATATTTTTCCATAATCCACCCAAGAATTGGAAGTAAAGTACAGTTTTAACTTCTTTTGCGTGCATAGCATGTAGATAGGATTTGCATTGTTATTTTCATATTTTTGCATAAAATGAAAAAAAAATGTATAGTGATTCATGCACATTACCTTTAGGTGCATGTCATGTAGTTGCACTCATAACTTTCATGATTTTCATGCATAAGTACACCATGTACCTCAGTTTGTCTTGAAAAGTGATCTAAATTGTCCCATACCCTCGAAATAGTACAAAGATTTCCAATCATGAAGAAAAATAGCCTAACACATGTATCTCTAAGCAATTATGGATATATGGGCTAAGAGGAAAGGAAAAAAAAAAGAAAAAAAAGAAGAGAATTTAGAAGGAAATGGAATAAGAGGGAGAAAGGAACATAATATCACTTGCATAACAAGGAAACTGAGTACATGATGTGGCTTAATTAGATTTCTATCTCTTTTTGAGGTGGAAGGTTAGTGCATGCATCATTCCACCCAATTTTAAGCATTAGGGCATTTTCAATGTGCATTGGCATCAATTAGGGCATTTTGTTGTATGCATTTTGAAACTGTGTAATACTTCCAAATTCTTCCATGAACCACCCATTCCATCCACCCGTTGCTCAGATTGGTAGGCCACCGTGATTTTCTCCTCACTCATGTTTGTCAGGAGAACTGCTTCCATGTAGATGGTAGTTAGGGCGAGCAACGTAGTGTAGGCGATCACAAGATGCACTAATGCTGAATCGGCAAATTATATTATGTTAACTGCCTTATGTGATAGTGTTCATCGGTTTGAAGGATAATTTCTTTTATTGATGATTATTGTCGCCTGTAGGGTAATTACTGTTCTGTGATTAGGAAAGGCCGGTTTGAGAATGTCCAGTGGGAGTAATGTGGGATGTGGGGTGATGTGTTGATTGTTAGTTGACATCTGCAATTCTATTCTAAGGGTTAGTTGCTCGAGGGCGAGCAATGTTTAAGCTTAGGGGAGTTTGATGCGATGATTTTGAGTCGCATTTAGAGACCTATTTCATATGTGTTTTGTGCCTTAATTACTCATTTTCATGGATATTATTGCATAATTCACTTTATTTGGTCTTTGCCATCATTTTATATCAAATCCCCTTTGTTTTACTATTTTGAGCATTATTTATCATCTTATTATAAATTGTGTGGATTTACTTGGGCCTGTTGTGAAATTTCAAGAAGAACAAGTATCTGCTTCCGTCGATACCATCGACGGAAGTCGATACCATCGACCAAGCCACAGGTTGTCAGCCGAGAAGAGCAATACAGTGTCGATACCATCGACACCTACGTCGATGGTATCGAGATCCCTTCAAGTTGCTGGCGAGGAAACTGTCGATACCATCGACCCAAGTCGATGCCATCGACACAAGGAGAGCTACAACATCGCTAAACGACAACAACCGACGCTAAAGGAGTCGATACCATCGACACATAAGTCGATGGTATCGAGATCACCACAGGTGCTCAGAATAAAAGAAAGGAAAGCCACCGCTAATCCGCTGGGTCGATACCATCGACCCGCGTCGATGGTATCGACGCCGGCAGATATGCGTTGGATTTGTTTTGATTTCGATCGGACGGCTGTTGTTATTTGACGACCTAATTAGGGACTTATACCTAATGACGGCCGCCCAGACGTGAAAATTATCTCATTTTGGATTTCACGAGTGCCGAGGAGGAGAGAAAGGAGAACGGAGGCCGAGAAGCTCATCCCGGGTGATTCGGACGCTGCCAAAGACGATTTCCACCACCGACAGGCGGGGAAGCTCGTGTTTTACGCCAAGGATCCACCGGTTCTTCTCCGTTCAGGGGTTTTCCCATTTATTTCCCGTTTTTCTTATGAATTCCCCAATTTCTACCATGTACTCGTGTGAGATGAACATGAGAGGCTAAAACCTTCAATCTTTAGGACCGGGAGTAGCCCGGGAATACATTGTATGACATTTTTATATTGATAATTCATATTTTCTCTCTCAAATCCGTGGTATAGATTCGTTTTCTCCATTTCTATTGTTATGCTTGATCACCATAATAATAACTTAATGCCCTTAATCACTTCGACAGAAGGATTAACGGTTGAAAAGAGACGAAATCTACATTAATTAATAAAACCCTTGACAAAGGAGTTGTAAAATTAATGGTGGGAACTGAGAGACCGTTTATAATGCACTTAGTTTAGGGGAATGATTACTACGACGGTGGAATCAACCTAAATCTAAGTAGTGAATTACACCACGACAGTGGGTAATTCTGTTTTCAGGCCACTACCCGGATAGAGAGAGAAGTGTGAAGAATGATATGAAACTTAATACAATGTTGACCCGCGGTGAAACCGCCATCCTAAAGATATCCCTTTTAATTTATTAAATTAACCTTTAATCGATTGTTTTCTTTGTTTGATTTTTATTTTCTTTTAATTTGAACAACAAAACCCTACTTTGTTAATCGGTCTAGCTGATTGCGATTAGTTAGTAGAAGTCTCCAATAATTCACGTATCCCTGAGTTTGACTCGGGCCTCACAAGGCCTATATTACTCGACGCGTACACTTGCGTTTTTAGCGCGTAGTAAAATACACGTCAAGTTTTTGGCGCCGTTTCCGGGGATACGGCGAATTATTGGCACTTTGAGTGCTAAGAGCGGCCATTCTAGGCCACATTTTTTTTATTTATTTTTAGAACAATTTCAAAAATTCCTTTATTTCTCTATAATAGTGTTGACTCGTTCAAGGCATTGTACTGAACCACTACTTCCAAATTTCAGGTACTTTGTATGGTGGACACACGTAGCCGAGACTACGTGAATCGCACACCTGAGGTTCCATCTGCGGGACCAGAGGACGAGGACTACTACGAGGAGGAACACCACAGTGATATACATTCTGAATCTGAGCAAGAACAAGAAGAAGTAATGGCTGAAGCACAGACAATATGGGAGAAGATCAAGGCGTCTTCTTCCTCGGCATCAAAGGGGCCTATAAAGAAACAGGGGCTAAACATACCTACATACAAGATCGACCCAGCACTGATTAACTTGGTCAAATCCAATGCATTTCACGGACTGAAAAATGAAGATCCAGTGGCACACATTAGTCAGTTTGTGGAGAACTGCGATATGGTGAAGATAGATCGATTTCCGCAGGATGTGCTCTATCTCAAGTTATTCCCGACTTCCTTGGCTGGAGTGGCAAGAGAGTGGCTTCATAACCTCGACGACGAGTTTGTTGAATCATGGGATCACATGGTGGAGGTTTTCTTCGAGAGGTTCTTTCCTCCTGAGAAGACCAATGATATGATCCGGAAGATCCACAATTTCACCCAACAGGCGGGTGAAACCTATTCTGAGACTTGGGAGCGATTTCAAGTCATGTTGAGGAGATGTCCACACCATGGACTGGACAAGGAAACCCAAGTGAGGATCTTCTACTTTGCTCTCTCCGAGCATGATAGAAGCAATTTGGACTCGGATGGCTCCGGATTTTTCTTAAATAACACTGATACAAGATGCTGGGAAATACTGAAGAATATGGCACGAAAGCAATCTTGGGGAGAAAGAGAAAGAGGCCCAGTTGAGCAAGCAAGAGTTGCCAGTGAGTCAAAGGAAATGAGAGAGCTGAATGAGAAGATGGATCTTCTCGCAAAGAAGTTGTTGCAGAAGGAAGACAATGAGTCCGAGGATGAGGCTCAGGTCAAGTACATGAGGCAACGGCAGGGGTATAGGAATAACGATTATTCATGGCGGAAAGACAAGAAATTTTCATGGAAGGATCCAAATAACTTTCTGCAGGATCCGGATGCCAAACCTGCACCGGTCACGGAGGACAAGAGCACGGAGTTGCTCAATCAAGTCATAAAGAAAAATCAAGAGTTGATGAACACTTTTGGGAAGCAAATAAAGCAGCAGGGTGAATTTATGAACCAGTTCGGGCAGACTTTGCAGAGCCACGGGGCTCAAATGAGAACTATAGAGACTTCCATGGCACAGATGGCAGCCAAGATTGCAAGCTTGAAGAAGTCGGCACATCCGGGTTTTCTGGGAAACACCAATGTTCCTGGGGGAAACCAACAGGCCAAGGCCATCTTATTGAGGAGCGGTAAGAAAGTGTTAAATCCAAGGGCGGATGACACAAGCACACTGCAGGACACAGTTGAAGAAGCAACAGTCAAAGAGCAGCCCCCACCTGTCATAGAGCAAACTGAGGACATAGCTGAAGATAGTAAGGAAGAACAAGCCACTGAGGAGGAACCACAGAAATTAACTCCCTATGTGCCACCTCATCAAAGGGCACATACCGTTCCGGTTCCCTATCCCAATAGTGCAAAAGCAAGAAAGGTGGATGCACAGTTTAAGAAATTTATGGACAGCTTTAGGAAGTTATCAGTGAATATTCCTTTGCTAGAGGTGATCGAACAAATCCCATCTTATGGGAAGTTTCTCAAAGATGTAATCACCAAGAAGAGAAAGATACCCGACACTGAGGTCGTAGTATTGAAGGAGCAAGTGAGTGCTTTTATTATGGGCACTTTGCCACCAAAGAGACAGGATCCCGGTTGTTTCAATATTTCATGCTTTATCGGGAAGTTCAAATTTGGCGAAGCACTTTGTGATTCTGGGGCAAGCATCAATCTGATGCCCCTTTCTACGTTCAAGAAACTTGGATTGAAGGAGTTGAGACCAAGTAACATGACCATCCAATTGGCCGATAATTCTGTGGTGAAACCGTATGGAATCTGTGAGGATGTTTTGGTAAAGGTAGACCGCTTTGTTTTTCCGGCTGATTTTGTCATTATGGAAATGCAGGACGAGCACGGTAATGAGTTACTACTTGGTCGGCCATTCCAAGCTACAGCTGATATGATCTTGGAGATGGGGAGAGGTCGCTTGACCTTGGGCATTGCGGATGATCGCTTTGAGATGGTCATGCCAAATGGTAATGCATCTAATAAAGCAAAAGCACATTGCAATATGGTGAAGCATGTGGAACAAAATATCTCACTTTGTCTTGGGAAGCCATTTTTGGATATGGCTCATGTTATGAGTAGGATAGATAATGGGACCCTAGCAGTGGACCTTATGGAGCAAACTAAAGTTGTCTCTTTATGCAAGGCTGTTGGGTTTCCAAATGATGAGAATGAGGACATTCCACCTCCATGGGAGGATGATGTGATTATTACTTCCGTCTTTGATGCATATCCGGAATTGCCTTTGGAGGCATGTTTGTTAAATGTCGCTTATGATTGGATGCGGAGTACTTCACTCAAGGAGTGCGCCAAAATGCTTCAAATGCTTCCATGTTTCTACACGAGGCACTATGAGGATTTGGGTACACTTCCCCCACCGCTACAATCATCTCTTATTTGCCCACCTGATCTGGAGTTGAAGCCATTGCCCCCGCATTTGAAGTACGTCTTTCTAGCTGAGGAGGACAAGTTACCAGTGATTGTTTCTGCATACTTGAGTGCGGATGAGGAGGAGCAACTACTGATAGTGCTCAAGAACCACCGTGGAGCTTTTGGGTGGTCTGTGGCGGACATCAAGGGGATCTCCCCTACACTTTGCCAACACAAGATTCGGATTGAGGAGGGAGCCAAGCCAGTCATACAGCCTCAAAGATGTCTAAATCCAAGCATGATGGAGGTTGTCAAGAAGGAAGTCATAAAGCTTCTTGCTGCAGGGATCATTTATGCCATATCCGATTCAACGTGGGTGAGTCCCATACAGGTAGTCCCTAAAAAGGGGGGAATCACTGTCACTACTAATCTTTTGAATGAACCTGTCACCACCCGATTGGTAACCGGGTGGCGTGTTTGCATTGACTACCGCCGATTGAATACCGCAACTCTTAAAGATCATTTTCCATTGCCATTTATCGATCAGATTTTGGAACGTCTAGCTGGTCGGTCGCATTTTTGTTTTCTAGATGGCTATTCGGGGTACAACCAGATTTCTATTGATCCTTTGGATCAAGAGAAGTCTACGTTTACATGTCCCTATGGGACGTTTGCTTACCGCCGTATTTCGTTCGGTTTATGCAATGCACCGACGACTTTTCAACGCTGCATGCTCGCCATATTCTCTGACATGGTAGAGCGGTGTCTTGAAGTTTTCATGGACGACTTCTCGGTGTATGGAGCGTCTTTTGATGAATGCCTTTTTAACTTAGATAAGGTGTTGCAGCGGTGCGAGGACACACACTTAGTCCTCAATTGGGAGAAATGTCACATGATGGTGACGGAAGGAATTGTGCTACGACACAAGGTATCTAGCAAGGGTCTTGAGGTAGACCCCGTAAAAATTGAGGTGATTTCTAAGTTACCTCCACCAAATTCTGTAAAAGGGGTGAGAAGTTTTTTAGGACACGCCGGGTTTCATCGGCGATTTATTAAGGATTTTTCGAAAATCGCAAAGCCATTATCGGAATTGTTGGAAAAAGATGCATTTTTTGATTTCAATGAGAAATGTCTTCACGCATTCGAGGTCCTGAAGGAGAAGTTGATTTCAGCTCCGGTTGTTCAAACGCCGGATTGGGCAAAGCCATTCGAGTTGATGTGTGATGTGTCTGATTATGCTGTGGGAGTTGTTTTGGGGCAAAGGGTAGATAACAAGCCTGCTGTGATTTTCTACGCCTCAAAAACGCTTAAGGATGCTCAATTGAACTACACAACTACGGAAAAGGAGTTACTGGCCGTCGTGTTCGCCTTTGAAAAATTTCGGCAGTACTTAGTGGGTTCTAAGGTGGTTGTGTGGACTGATCACGCTGCAATAAAGTATTTGATGGAGAAGAAGGATGCGAAGCCTAGACTAATTAGGTGGATTTTGCTCCTACAAGAATTCGATATTGAAATTAAGGACAAGTCGGGAATTGAAAATGTGGTGGCTGACCACTTGTCTAGGTTAGAGCGGGTTGATGAACAAGGTTTGCACATACCCATTACCGAGACCTTTCCCGATGAGCAACTTTTAAAAATTGATTCTAAAGAACCATGGTTTGCGGAAATTGTGAATTATTTGGCTTGCGGGATCATCCCGGAGGATTGGTCCTATCAAGATAAGAAGAAATTCTTTCATTCATTGAGATATTATTTTTGGGATGACCCGATTCTCTTGAAGCAGTGCAGGGATGGTATTCTTCACAGGTGCGTGCCGGAGGTGGAGTACGAGAGTGTTCTCCACCACTGTCATGCGTCGCCTATAGGAGGACACCATGCTAGCTCACAGACAACAGCTAAGGTGTTGGAGAGCGGCCTTTATTGGCCTACATTGTTCCGGGATGCCTATGATTTTGTTAGGCAATGTGACCCATGCCAGCGCACAGGTAACATCTCAAGGAGACAGGAAATGCCCCTGAATGTATTTCAGGAAGTTGAGGTATTTGATTTATGGGGCATTGACTTCATGGGACCCTTTGTGTCCTCAAATTCAAATCTTTATATCTTACTTGCTGTAGATTATGTGTCGAAGTGGGTGGAGGCAATCCCCACAAGAACTAATGATTCGAACGTAGTGTGCAGGTTTGTCAAAGAGAACATTTTCTGCAGGTTCGGGATTCCCCGAATGATCATAAGTGACGGAGGCACACATTTTCGAAATCAGAGATTCGCGACACTTTTAAAGAAATATGGGGTGAAGCACAACATCGGCACCCCATATCATCCACAGACGCAAGGACAAGTGGAGGTATCAAATAGAGAAATCAAGAAGATTTTAGAAAGGACCGTAGCATCCACAAGGAAGAATTGGAGTGTATTGCTACCGGACGCACTTTGGGCTTATCGAACGGCGTACAAAACACCTATAGGCACCACGCCTTTTAGGTTGGCGTACGGCTGGGCTTGCCATCTTCCAGTGGAATTAGAGCACAAGGCCCATTGGGCGCTAAGAAGGCTGAACTTGCGCTATGATGAGGCCGGGAGAAAAAGGATGTTTGAATTGAATGAATTGGATGAGCTACACATGACGGCATATGAGAATGCCCGCATCTACAAAGAGCGCACAAAGCTGATACACGATCACCATATTGAGATGCGCACGTTCAAGAAGGGAGACAACGTTCTGTTGTTTAACTCCCATCTCAAACTGCATCCCGAGAAGCTGAAATCCCGGTGGAGTGGACCCTTCATTGTGGAGGAGGTGAAACCGCACGGAGCGATTCTCGTGCATGATGGAGATGCCATGTTCTTGGTGAACGGGCAACGCTTAAAGCTGTATTTTGGTGAGAACTGCAAGAGGAAAGTGAATGAGGTCAAACTCATTTCACTTGTGCAAGAATGAGATGGAGGGAAGACGTCTAGCCTAAGACGCTAAACAAGGGCGCTTGTTGGGAGGCAACCCAACCATCGGTACACTAGGATAGTTTAATTTTAGTCATAGATTGCTTTTATTTCATTTAAATTTTAGTTTAAAAATGATACCTTGATCCGTTTGTTGAATGTGCAGGCACAGGGAGGGTCGATACCATCTACACATCCGTCGATGGTATCGACATGGGTTCAGGTTGACACCAGCAGAAATCGCACTGCGTCGATACTATCGACACCCCCATCGATGGTATCGACATGGTCACAGACATGTCGCAATAAAAGTGTCGATGGTATCGACACCCCAATCGATACCATCGAGATCTCTGGAGATATTCAGACGGATTTTGCTCAGTCAACTCAATACCATCGACGGCCTCGTCGATGGTATCGACATCATCACAGGTTGAATGCAACACAACGGCGGTGTCGCAATAAAAGCAGGTCAATACCATCGACATCTGTCGATGGTATCGACGGACATGTCACCGATCCGCATACAGACATCGACGACGATCGCAACAGCCACGTCAGTGATCCGGGTGCTACGTCGATACCATCGACTTCTGTCGATGGTATCGACACGTCAGCGATCCGGGTTTTTCGATCCAGCAAACGTCAGCCGTCGATACTCGCGAGGGAGGCGGATACCCACGAGATGTGTCGATACCATCGACCCTCGTCGATGGTATCGACGGGCCAACAGGGGTGCTGATCAAGCCTATTTAAGGGGACTTGCAACGTCACTTGACGTCACACCTTCAGAGCAAGTATCTTCCTTTGCGCCGAGCACTCCCCCGAGCCTTCCAAGACTGCAGAGAAGCATCATCGAGCGGAGATCTTCATCGAGCGGAGAATTCTCTTCTCCATCTTCACCGAGCTCTGTTCTTCTAATCCCTTCTTATCTCGCAACCATGGTGCACACCGCCAGAGCGTCGTCCTCAAGCGCTCATCCTATGGAGATCGAGGAGTTTGTTCCTCCCCCACCCGCTTCCATCCCTCATCCACGCCTCATTCATGCCAACATGGATGTGAGGAAGGTCTACGAGGATATTATGAAGCGGAAGTTCGAGCCCACCCGGTATGTGGACCGGGGAATGATCCAGGAGCTGGGGTTCGAGGCCAACTTGGCCTATGTGTTGGCCGGGCAAGCGCGGCACACCAATCGCCTTTATGAGATCGACTGTCATGCGGATGGGCAGCCGTTTTTCGGCGAATGGCCCACATACAAGGAACTGGTGGCCGAGTTCATGGCGTCTGTTGATATCTGCGTCGTACCAAATGACGTGGTACCATCGGACCAGACGTGGATCCGGGGAAGGGTGTCCTTCCGACTCTTCAACAACAATTACAACATCACGTTGAAGCAGTTCAACGACATCTTCAACTGGAACCACAGCCGCAACGATCACCGACGCCCCGACGCCCGCACCGACTACGACAAAATCTTCGCCGAGCTAGTTACAGTGCTGGCAGGGAAGACTGTGAGCTACCATAATGCAGCGGTAGCGGATTTTGAGCACCCGTTCGTCCGGGTCCTGCACACGATGTTGAGCTTGACTTTCTTCGATCGAAGCGATCTTGCTTTGAGAAAGTTTCAGGAGAGTGACATGTTCTTTCTCTACGCACTCCTGAAACGTCAAGAGTGCAACTGGGGGGCGTTCTGGCTACAACACATCCTGGCGGTGAAGAGGAGCACAAGGAAAGCTCCAATCCATTTTGGTGGTCTTGTCACCAAGTTGGCGCTTTACTTGGGGCTGAACCTTCAGTCCATGACTCCGATCTTTACAAGGAGCAAGGTGAACGTGCAACATTTGCACCGTTCAAACCTTATTCTTCTACGGGACGGGTTGGCGTATGCTCATTGCCACGTCAACCAAGCTTATCAAGAGAGCTCCCTACCGGACGAAGTCTTCAACATTGAGGGCAAGCAGCACTTCCGGTGGCCAATCATAGCCATCGAGTCCTCCGAGGAAGACGACGGTGGTGACGAGTAAGAAGGCGAGGCTGCAGAGGAAGAGGAGGCTTTCACACCTCTTCGAGCACGTGTGGCACCACGGAAGCATCCTAGGATGCATCCAGGTGCATCTTCATCATCTCAGCCCCCGCCGCCATCACCACAGTACGAGCAGCCAGCTGCGGATCCCTATTCCATGCAGGGGATGTACACCATGCTGCAGGACATACAACAGACTCAGCTGCAGCACAGGACAAATGCACACCCGGTTGCAACGGATAGAGACGCAACATGAGCCCTTCTTTGACCATTACTGGAGTCAAGACTACTTTGGAGGCTATCCACAGCCTCCGCCGAGGACCCAATATGATCCAAGCTTCCAGGGGGAGTACCCGTCTTGGGATCCTACGACACCACAATACCCACCACCTCCTCCGCAAGATTGATCAGGGTATCACTGTTCCACCCTTAAGTTAGTTTTTGACTATGAAGCCATAGTCAGATTCAAGCATAGGGGGGTGGCTGGAACAGCTCTATCTTTTATCTTTTCTTTAGTTGTTTTTAGTTTCTGCTTTGTTATTTGTTCTTGCAATTTTAGTGTTTGTTTAGGATCCACATCTATCTAATGTAATCGTGGATGGCTTACGAAAAAATTGTCATCTCGCTTTTTCATGGGAAATTTAAGGGAATTTCAAAAAAAAAAAAAATTCTGGGTCTTTTGGATAGCTTAACTTGGTTGTCCTTGGGAAACTTGTCCTATGAAAATGATTGATTATGTCAACTTTGAAGCAATATGTCACACTCACACCCCCATTGACTCATGAAAAGTGGATAGTAACGGTTGTTTGAGCCTAACCTAATCAAATAGTAATGAGACCTTAATTGGATATACAAGAAAGAACCCTTTGAACTACTACACATGTCAGTAAGGAGGGACACATGATATTTTTCTAAGGTTCAGTAACTTAATCTTGTGATCATTCCACTTCATATTTTTCCATAATCCACCCAAGAATTGGAAGTAAAGTACAATTTTAACTTCTTTTGCGTGCATAGCATGTAGATAGGATTTGCATTGTTATTTTCATATTTTTGCATAAAATGAAAAAAAAAATGTATAGTGATTCATGCACATTACCTTTAGGTGCATGTCATGTAGTTGCACTCATAACTTTCATGATTTTCATGCATAAGTACACCATGTACCTCAGTTTGTCTTGAAAAGTGATCTAAATTGTCCCATACCCTCGAAATAGTACAAAGATTTCCAATCATGAAGAAAAATAGCCTAACACATGTATCTCTAAGCAATTATGGATATATGGGCAAAGAGGAAAGGAAAAAAAAAGAAAAAAAAAAGAAGAGAATTTAGAAGGAAATGGAATAAGAGGGAGAAAGGAACATAATATCACTTGTATAACAAGGAAACTGAGTACATGATGTGGCTTAATTAGATTTCTATCTCTTTTTGAGGTGGAAGGTTAGTGCATGCATCATTCCACCCAATTTTAAGCATTAGGGCATTTTCAATGTGCATTGGCATAAATTAGGGCATTTTGTTGTATGCATTTTGAAACTGTGTAATACTTCCAAATTCTTCCATGAACCACCCATTCCATCCACCCGTTGCTCGGATTGGTAGGCCACCGTGATTTTCTCCTCACTCATGTTTATCAGGAGAACTGCTTCCATGTAGATGGTAGTTAGGGCGAGCAACGTAGTGTAGGCGATCACAAGATGCACTAATGCTAAATCGGCAAATTTTATTATGTTAACTGCCTTATGTGATAGTGTTCATCGGTTTGAAGGATAATTTCTTTTATTGATGATTATTGTTGCCTGTAGGGTAATTACTGTTCTGTGATTAGGAAAGGCCGCTTTGAGAATGTCCAGTGGGAGTAATGTGGGATGTGGGGTGATGTGTTGATTGTTAGTTGACATCTGCAATTCTATTCTAAGGGTTAGTTGCTCGAGGGCGAAAATGTTTAAGCTTAGGGGAGTTTGATGCGATGATTTTGAGTCACATTTAGAGACCTATTTCATATGTGTTTTGTGCCTTAATTACTCATTTTCATGGATATTATTGCATAATTCACTTTATTTGGTCTTTGCCATCATTTTATATCAAATCCCCTTTGTTTTACTATTTTGAGCATTATTTATCATCTTATTATAAATTGTGTGGATTTACTTGGGCCTGTTGTGAAATTTCAGGAAGAACAAGTATCTGCTTCCGTCGATACCATCGACGGAAGTCGATACCATCGACCAAGCCACAGGTTGTCAGCCGAGAAGAGCAATACAGTGTCGATACCATCGACACCTACGTCGATGGTATCGAGATCCCTTCAAGTTGCTGGCGAGGAAACTGTCGATACCATCGACCCAAGTCGATGCCATCGACACAAGGAGAGCTACAACGTCGCTAAACGACAACAACCGATGCTAAAGGAGTCGATACCATCGACACACAAGTCAATGGTATCGAGATCACCACAGGCGCTCAGAATAAAAGAAAGGAAAGTTGTCGCTAATCCGCTGGGTCGATACCATCGACCCGCGTCGATGGTATCGACGCCGGCAGATATGCGTTGGATTTGTTTTGATTTCGATCGGACGGCTGTTGTTATTTGACGACCTAATTAGGGACTTATACCTAATGACGGCTGCCCAGACGTGAAAATCATCTCATTTTGGATTGCATGAGTGCCGAGGAGGAGAGAAAGGAGAACGGAGGCCGAGAAGCTCATCCCGGGTGATTCGGACGCTGCCAAAGACGATTTCCACCACCGACAGGCGGGGAAGCTCGTGTTTTACGCCAAGGATCCACCGGTTCTTCTCCGTTCAGGGGTTTTCCCATTTATTTCCCGTTTTTCTTATGAATTCCCCAATTTCTACCATGTACTCGTGTGAGATGAACATGAGAGGCTAAAACCTTCAATCTTTAGGACCGGGAGTAGCCCGGGAATACATTGTATGACATTTTTATATTGATAATTCATATTTTCTCTCTCAAATCTGTGGTATAGATTCGTTTTCTCCATTTCTATTGTTATGCTTGATCACCATAATAATAACTTAATGCCCTTAATCACTTCGACAGAAGGATTAACGGTTGAAAAGAGACGAAATCTACATTAATTAATAAAACCCTTGACAAAGGAGTTGTAAAATTAATGGTGGGAACTGAGAGACCGTTTATAATGCACTTAGTTTAGGGGAATGATTACTACGATGGTGGAATCAACCTAAATCTAAGTAGTGAATTACACCACGACAGTGGGTAATTCTATTTTCAGGCCACTACCCGGATAGAGAGAGAAGTGTGAAGAATGATATGAAACTTAATACAATGTTGACCCGCGGTGAAATTGCCATCCTAAAGATATCCCTTTTAATTGATTAAATTAACCTTTAATCCATTGTTTTCTTTGTTTGATTTTTATTTTCTTTTAATTTGAACAACAAAACCCTACTTTGTTAATCAGTCTAGCTGATTGCGATTAGTTAGTAGAAGTCTCCAATAATTCACGTATCCCTGAGTTCGACTCGGGCCTCACAAGGCCTATATTACTCGACGCGTACACTTGCGTTTTTAGCGCGTAGTAAAATACACGTCATGTATCTTGTTATACATAGATTTAATATAACTAAGTGATGGTAATTCGGTATGAATAGTCCTTGAATGACTAATACAATCATGGAGTTTTTGTTACTATTGTTGAAACCCTAGTATGCGATAACCCGATGGTTACACCTTGAATTATGTGTGGGCTCATACTTGAGAATAGTATGGAATGTAATGGTAACGCTTCACCTTATGCATCCATGATCCAATGGGGATGCCGTGAGTAACATTATACAATTGTTGTTGAATCTAGTCTTCCAACTCAAGACTATTTTGCTATTTGAGTAGCATAATAGTAAAATTCAAAAGAACATGGTGAACTCTCTTTCTTGATTTAGAGGTAATACATAAGAATAGTACATATTTAGAAGTTTGAATTGAGATAGTTGGATCAGATTATCGAAGTTGAGGTAACACCTCAAGAGTATGAAAACATTGAAATGGTTGTTTCTCTCTCTATCCTATGATTGACTGTGACATAGAGAATTCATTTGTTATCATTGAGAACATTTTTAAACATGTTGTGATTTAGTTAAGGAATAAAGGACTTAATGTTGAAAACTGCATTCAAGTATGAAATACAAGAATATAATGACATGTAAGATTTCAGAAACATAAAATAAACCTTGAATGTACTTTACTTGCATATTTATGTTTAAGGGAAGAAACCTTTTTAAGGGGGGAGAAATTGTTATGACCGCATCTGAGCTTAATTGGTAAACTAGGGTTTACCTGGATGATTATATGGTTATTTGGATTGATCATTGCTTAAATCTAATTAATGATGATAATTCAATTATGATGTTTTAAACCTTATAAGAATGTTATGTGTTCTATGTTTTGAGAAATTAGAGTTTGAGAAATATAAACCCCAGTTGGTTGAAATTAGGGTTTTGATGGTACATGAGTATGGAACTTGATCAGGATAGCAGTGTGGTAAATGATTTTTCATATTTTCTACAAAATTTTTATGTAATTGAATTTTGAATGTGATATGGATAACTCAATCATGCATATTGGAGAAAAATTTCAGACTATTTGAGTGTTCTTTGAATATGGTTCTCAGTCGAACTATACTTCGACCAAAATGCTGACAAAGTGCTTTTCAGCAGTGTAGTGTTTTATTTTAATTTTTTATTAGTAACTCCAAATGATCTAAAATTTTAATTGGAAATTTGAAACTCAATCATAAAAAAAATTTAAAATTTTCATAATTTTTGGATGTGTATAGACCTTATCAGTAGATGAATTTCAGTAACTAACATTTCTGTAGAAATATAGATAGCAGTGCACTATTATATTTTTTATTATTTAATAGAATCTTGGAATTATCTCAAATTTTAATTGATGCTTTATATCTCAATTATAAATACGATTGTAAATTCTCATAATTTTTGGATAAAGGTGATTTCTGACATATATAAATTTATAGAAACCTTTTTATGACAGAAAAATCTGTTGAAATGAGAAAAAGTTTAGTGAGGGGTCAATGTGCAATTGACCCAAGAAGCTCAATAGCTCTTTATTGTCAACCTAACACACTAGCAGCTCTCATAATTATTTATTCAATCAATAGAAACGAAATCCTATAGAGAGAGAGAGATAGGGTTTCAGAGGAGAAATTGATGGAGATGCTGACCTAGGGTTTTGCAGTCCGAGGAATGATGAAATCATGTAAGTTTAGCTTCTTTGGATATAGTTTCACGATGACTCTTCTCTCACATGTCAAAATTCTATCCCTCCTCTAATTTGATCCAAAATGGTATCAAAACTACCCCTTTTATCACTCTTTCTTCATAATCCCTCATTTTTAGGGTTTTCGAGTTGAAAGGAAGAAGAATTGGGTGAAATGCTAGGGATTTGATATGTGATTGAGATTTTCAGGGATGGGCTATGTGTTTAAGGTGTTTTTACACCTTAGGATGAATGGGAAATTCCTTTAAACAATATATTGCATGAAAACTAGTTAATTAATCCATACTATTTAATTGCTAGTATGTGACTTCTAACCTTGAATTGTCTATTTGTTCTAAGTTGTTGCAAAATGATATGAAATGGATTCTACCTCTATTTGGATGAAGTTCAGATGATAAAATCATGTTAGAAATGTATAAAATACATCCCAATGAGAATTCATCTAAGTATTCGCAGATGTTACAATAGTAAACTGAAATATAGTGAATTTGTCTATGACTAAATTTTGTTGTATTAGTAAATAGAGAAAATTTCTTATCTAGTGCGATGGTAGGGTTCGGAGGTCGGGGTGGTGACGGAAGCCGCGGTGGCGGTGCTAATCCCAGTGCGGGGAGGGGGGCATGCCCCCCCCCCCCCCCCGGAAATAGGAATCGGAGTCAGAGCCGAAGCACCTCGCTCATCAGATCTGCTCAGGAATGCAGGGTTGAACCTCCAGTACCCCAGCTATGGGGGTACAGGAAGGATGGTGGAACCGACAACAGATGCCTCAATGGAGGTCGATGAGGGAGCAGATCCATTTCTAGCCCTGAATCCAAATGCAGACAACACCTAACATGGACAATCGGAGGTCGGTGTCCTACAAGGACATCACTAGCGAGGAAGGTAGCAGCGAGATACCATCCATCTTCGGCTACGAGGACATGAACGTCCAGCTATCCAAGGAGGATATTGGTATATAGGTGATCGAGGGCACCCCTTGTTTCAGGATCACGGAACAGAAGTACGAAGACCTGCTAAAGCCATGGTTCTACTTGGTGGTTGTGAAGGTCCTGGAAAGGGATGTTGGTTTTATTACCCTACAGAAGAGAATCAAGGCCCTATGGAACCCGATTGGAAATTTCCGACTGATAGATCTGGAGAATGAGTTCTTCCTGGTCCAATTTATGTAACAAGATGATTATCTCAAAGTGCTCACTGGAGGATCGTGGCCGATGATGGGATCCTATCAATGCGTGCAACCATGGGACCCAAGCTTCATCCCTACAAATGGAAACCCGAAGTATATTGTTGCACGTGTTTGCATCCCGAGGCTCCCAATCTTTTTGTATCAGCGACGCTTCCTGGAGGAGGTTGGGGATCACATCGGAGAAACGATGAAGGTGGATACCAATATTGAGCTGAAAAGAAGGGGGAAGTTTGCTAGAATTGTTGTAAAGCTTGATACAAGCAAGCCCCTCGTTCCGGCCATCTTTGTACAAGGGGAGAGATATGTGCTCGAATAAGAAAACCTACTGGCTATATGTTTGCATTGCGGCCGAATAGGGCACTCAACGAAGGGCTGCCATCTACGACAAGAAGCTTGCAGGGCTACTGCATCGGAGGGTCAAGGTGCGCAGGAGTAGATTGTTGCGCCGCTGGGTGAATACTCTGAGGCGATTCACGCACGGGCGTTCCAGAGGAAACCGAGAAGACATGTGTATGGGGGGAACAAGGAGGCGGTGGAAATGAGGAACCAGTTTGAGAACCTCGACACTGAAGGGTAGACTATGGGCACAAGAGAAGTTCCAGAAGACGTTGCTGAAAGAGTAACGTGCATTGACTGGAGGCAAAGGAAGAGGAACACGAGAACCACGACAAATAATGACAGGGGAAAGACCGTTGAGCGTACACCCCTGAAGGATATACAGAACAAGAAGGTCACTATAAGTGACAGAGCTGCAAACAAAGGGAAGGGGAAGGCACATGCTGCTGAGGTTATCATGGATGACAACACGGTGGTCATTCTGATCACTACTGCAGAGAATACCGTTTTGTGTTTTGGATCTAACATACCAAATGGGAAAGAAAATAGCAGGAGTCACCTAACCCATGGGAGTACTGTGGGTATCCACCTCCGAAACAGGAAGGTGTCCAAAGCAAGAAGTAATGTGAGAATCTCAAGGAAGAGGGGTCAGAAAATGAACCAGGGGGAGCAGGAAAACCCACCTGATCTGGGAAGGTCGAGCGAGATAAGCTCGATTGACCCTACAACCGAGGTTAGATGATTATCACGGCCTGGAATGTGCAGGGCATCTGCTCGACGGATACCCAGAACGAAGTGAAGGAGATCAGCATAAAACACAAGGTGGACATCTTTGCCATCTTTGAGCCCCATACGAGTGGTGAGAATGCTAGCAACATTGTGAGGAAGTTGGGTTTTGATGTGTCGCATAGAGTAGAAGCATTAGGGTTCTCTGGTAGAATTTGGGTCATGTGGAGAACTGGTTTAGGCGTGATGGATGTGCTCATGCTCCATAAACAGTTGATTCTCCGCTTGATAAACAACAAATGTCTTGTGATGTTTGTTTATGCGAGCACCAACCAAAATAAGAGGAGAATCCTGTGGAATCACTTGAATATTGTTGCCGACTCCACTAATCTTCCATGGATGGTCGTGGGGGATATTAACATCGTCGTGGATGCATCGGAGAAGGTGGGCAGTAGCCACATTAATGTCAACAGCTGTCGAGAATTCTCGAATGCCCTCTCCGACAGTGCTTTGAGCGACCTGGGTGAGTCGGGGCCAAAGACAACGTTCAAATGGGGCACGCTCCAGGAGTGGTTGGATCGAGTTGTTGCTAACGCCGATTGGATGAACTGTTTCCCCGAGACTAGGGTGGAGGTGTTGGCTCGTATCACCTCTGACCATGCCCCCGTTGTTGTTCGTATGGACAGACAATCGCACTCCAGCAAGCACATGACCAAAACCAGCATGGTATGGAAGAATAGGAAATCCTTTCAAAAGTTTTTCGAGGATGCCTGGGATGACGAGCTGGAGTTTACAGAAGTTGTTGAAGGCTTGACGAGGAAAGAGGAAGGTTGGGATAGGGAGGATAGAAGACAAGGAAGGGAGAGGAAGGACTTCATCACAAAGACCATCACTCATCTGCAGGGTGTGCTGAGTAGGAGATATGATGCCAAGATTGATGAATAAATCAACAACTTGAAACAAGAGTTGATGGACCTGCTTCATGCCAAAGAAACCGAATGGCAGCAGAAAGCTAGATGTGACTGGATCAAGTTAGGTGATCTAAATACCAAGTACTTCTAGGCGATGGTCCACTCTAAAAGACAGAGACTGAGAATCATCAAGCTCAAGAATTAGGGGGGAAATGGGTCGAGGACCCCGAGTTGCTCCAGAACTTAGTTCAGAATCATTTCAAAAGTTAGTTCTCAATCGAGGCTAGCTTCAGGAGGAGGACGAATTTCCCGGGGAGCTTCCCATGGTTGTCGACCCTTCAACGCGAGGAGTGCGAGAGAGAGAGCCATCGGAGGAGGAGATTCATGGGGTTCTACTGAAGATGAACCTTCTCAAAGCCCCTGACTCTGACGGTATTGATCCAGGCTTCATACAAGACAACTAGAAGAGCATGAAGAAGGTGATCTGCCAGACTATTACCAAGTGCTTTGCCAAAGCTGAGATACTAGAGAAGATGGCAAATGCTAACCTGGTTCTCCTCCCTAAGATGAAATTTCCTGAAACCTGCAACCAGTTGAGACCCATTGCGCTTAACAATGTCAGCATCAAGCTGCTTTCCAAAATCCTCATTGAGAGAATTAAACCCTATCTTCCAGACTGGGTCTCCCCCCTCAAGTGCAGCTTCATTCCGAGCAGAAGCATAACTGATAACATCATTTTGGTGCAAGAAGTGGTTCACTCGATGAGAACCAGATTGTCTGGTCAGAGAGCTATGGCTATTAAGCTTGACCTTTCAAAGGCTTACGACAGAGTGAACTGGGATTTTCAACTGGAAACTCTCCAGTTAATCGACATTCCAGAGAAGTTGATCAATGTCATCATGAACATCATCTCGTCGGGTACCATTGCCATTTCTTGGAATGGGGAGACTTTACCTGCCTTCAAAACCAGCAGAGGCGTTAGACAAGGGGATCCCTTGTCTCCTTACTTATTTGTGTTATGTCTGGATAGACTCAGCCAAGCTATTGCTGAGGAGGAAGGGAAAGGAAGGTGGAAATCCCTCAAGATCACGAGAAAAGGGCCTTCGATATCTCATATCTGCTTCACCGACGATATCATCCTATTCTGTGAAGCGTCAACCGCATAGGCTTGGGTGATTATGAGCTGCATCAAGAAGTTCAGGGAGGCCTATGGGCAAGTCTTAGCCAAAGAGAAATCAATCGCTTTCTTCTCACAGAACACTAAATCCAGTCTGCGAAGACGCATCAGTAGGTATTTGGGCATGGCGACCACTAACAACTTAGAGAGGCACCTTGGTGTCCTGATCCTTCACTCCAGAGCAAACAAAGCTACCTATCTGGGAGCCCTCAACGCGCTTGAGTCCAAAATTGAAGCCTGGACAAGAAGGACTCTTTCCTTTGCAGGTAGAGTCGCTCTATCTCGCTCAGTTTTGAATTCTTGTCCTACTTTTCTGATGCAGACCGCCCAACTACCGGAGGATGTGTGTGAACGGATGGACCAGATGATCAGAAGGTTCATATGGAGTGGAAACGAAGAGAGAAGGAAGATGAGTGGGGTTGCATGGAGTAAGGTGGTCGATGAGACCAAGGACGGAGGTCTGAACATAAAGCTGGCCTGAATCCAGAACAATGCTCTGTTAGCAAAGGCCGTTTGGAGGTTCAAGACAGAAAACAATGTCCTGTGGAGAAGAATATTGGAGGCCAAATACCTGCATTTAAAAGACGAAGGTAGTAGCTCGGGGTCACGGCTGTGGAGATACATCAGGAGAAATGCCTCCATGGTGGATGAGTTTGCTGGCAGAGTCGTCATGAACGGAGAGAAGACGTCGGGTTGGAAGGACCCCTGGGTGTTGTACACCACCAAACCCTCTCTAAGGGACGAGCTCATCACCCCATTGGACCTGCATGATATCAAGGTTGCGTCTATGGTCAATCTGAATGGAGAGTGGGATGAGGGGTTCATCAGAAGCTGGTTTGATGATGGCACATGCTCTAAGATCCTGAAGATGATTCCTCTGGATGATCAAGCGGGGTAGGATTTGTGGCAATTTGCTGGAAGAAAATACGGGGTTTATAGCACAGCCTGTATCTACAAGAAACTACTGAGTAATTACAGAACAAAAACCCACGGGTGCTGGGAACGATTGTGGAAAATCCCAGTGGCTCAAAGCGTCAAGACTTTCCTCTGGAGAGCCTACCATGAGAGCCTAATGACAAACAAGAATAGGAAAAAATGGGGCTTCACCCAATCTGACAGATGTCCTAGCTGCGTAAATGTTTGTGAGTCTACCCTTCACCAGCTGCGCAATTGCAAGGTGAGCCAAAGTTGACATCTTAGAAGGGGGAAATCGTGGTGAGTGGTTTGCTAGAAACCTCAGATGGAGGAAGGGAAATGTCAACCATCATGTGTGGTTTGCGATAGCCGCCGATCATATCTGGAAGGCCAGGAATGATTATGTTTTCAATAATAGGAAATCGGATGCCTCGACCATTGCCCGGATGATAGCCAGTAATGTCCAACTCAGTCTCCATGCCTGGGGAACTGAGAAGAAGAGAAAAGGAACACGTGAGAAGATCACCTGGGTCGCTCCTCAGAGAGGTGAAGTCAAGATCAATGTAGATAGATCGCACGTCAAAAGGAAAAAGCAGGGAGCTATCAGCTACATTGTCAGAGATCACAAGGGTCACTGGCTTGAAGGGGGTGCTCAGAAGGTTCCACATGACGATATCCTAGATATTGAGCTAGCTGCAATCCTTAAAGGAGCTCAGGCTGCGTTGAACTGGAGGGAGAAGGTGACGATTGAGACAGACTGCAAGAAAGCGTGGACCCTGGCAGTTAGCAATTCCGCCCCCCCCAGCGAAGTTCAGACCTATCTGCAGGAAGATAACTCACTTCAGGGAACTCAAACCAAACCTGGATGTAAAGTTCAGGAGAAGAGAAGGAAAGAGACTGGCGGATGCGTTAGCTAGAGGGTTTGGATCCCAGGTTGTTCCTATAATGATCTGGTACCAGTGTCCTGATCACATCAACAACATATGTATAGATGATATCGGTGTGGTCCATACGGATGTTAACCCTAGAGATGCTTTGGCCTGCAACCTTGGGGCAAGATGAATAAAGACCCTTGGTACCCCCAAAAAAAAATTGCTTATCTAGATCTCCTTGATTATGAATGATTGATTATCTAAATTCATAGTACATATATGTCAGATACTTTCTTGGATTTCATTCAAAGTGAATAGTGTTTGTTTGATATCTCAGTAAAGAGGGTGAAACCCTATATGTGAGGAAAGTTGGATATTTGTGAATAGATATCGTGAAATCCATTTGAAGGGATTTTATTGACATGATAGAATTTATTTATTCAATGTTATTCTTGATGAATGATATCCTAGTGAATGGCATGGAAACCCAAATTCAGCTCAATTCCAAGTTTTCATACATATATTGATTTTATATGATTTGTTGATAGTAGTCTTTATTCAGTGAATGTTTATGTCACTTGAAATGTTTATGGGAGCCATGGGAATAAGTTTTTGTCTAGTCAGAGGTGACAAGATGTGTGATGGCCTTGTGATCCATGATAATACTTGTACAAGTAGTGAAATGAATACCTTGGTCTAAGGACCTAGAGGTAATGGTTACTTGTTACAGAGGTAACAATGCTATGTGATGATCTAAGGGTTTGAATACCCAGATCCAGTAATCATGATAATGATGCGAAGGGATGAGAATTCCCAGACATCATGTGTTTTAAAGATTTGAAAAGTGTGCGATAGATGTATTACACCTTTCTTTGTACCATTTGTGGTGATTAAATAAAACCCTAAGGGTAGGGTGTTCAATGAATCAAGTATTGTGATATCAATGTTCTCAGTTATTATTAATAATTCTTGTCATGATAAGTAATTAACTCTTAATTGAGTTATGAGATGCACAACTCAAGATTTGGGTTGATAAGCATGATTCTAGTGTGTATGTGCCAAGTGGACATGGAATCTATTTATTTAAGAATTTTGGTCTGCCTGCATGTATAGTATGTTGATTACTCGGTATATTACATTGTTTTGAATATATTGCCATGCCAAGTTTAGAATGATATACATGTTGTATTATAACTTCAAATAATTAGATGTGACACTATAGAGATACCAGAGTCAAGTATAAGAAAGAGCACGGTAAAATGTAGAAAGAGCTTTCTAGGAATAATAAAATAATAGACTTAGGAGCCCAGAACACCGTAAAACCCCTATGTGAGGTATGTGCCTTAGTGGTGAAACAACATAACCCCGGAAGCATATAGTATATGGTGGTCAGAATGTGCTATCAGGTGGCATGGGCGATGAAGCCCTAGTGGAAGTCTCCTTAAATTATAGTTTGCAGTGTACAACATCAACCAAAAGTCATAGTAGCACTAGAGTACAGAAAAGTCAAGAGATGGCTTGACTCTCCGCCTGTGTGCTCAGGTTAGAGGAGGAGTCATGTTTAGGCCAGAGTGTCATTTCCCTATTGCAGACCAGGAGAGTAGTCAGACTTAGCATTTCCCGGGTGTGTCCGCTAAGTCATGAACGGTGTGATCGTAGTACACTATGAGTCCTCATATGTGGAGTACACTGCGTTTGATTAGTGCATAATAAAATGAATGAGAGGTCAAACAAGTGTGTAAAGTTATTCAATTATTCTTTGTATGTTTCTAAATTATTAGTTCTCTTTATGATCAATCAAGCATTTCATATATTGATTCACTCTTATAGATATTTAGAGTATCATGCCATATTTATGATTATCAATTATTAGACTCTTTAAAGCTTACTGTTGTTATAAATGATATCTAAAGCTTAATGGTATGTCTGTAATTATATCAGTGCTTTAGACTGTTTCTTTGAAGTACTTGTTTATTGAGTGAGTAGGCTCACCCCTCTACTCATAATTTTTAGGAAAATCACATGGACTTGAAGAAGATATCATTGCATCAGAGTAGATCTTCCATAAGAGTTAAGTCGGAGTATAGTTAAGTTCAGTCGGTCCCTTTCACTCTAGGTCCTTGTATAGATCTAAGTGAGAGTTGTAAATTATGTTTCGTATGTTTGTTTTCTTAATAGGAGAAAATGCAAATGATTGTCATGTCGTGTATACATATAAGTGTGATAAACATAATGAATGTATGGATGTGTATCATTAATGCTAAGATTATATTAGAGAAATAAAAGTTTAATTCTCTTGTAAAGTTAGTTTATGTTGTTCAATGCGAGAAAATAAAGAGTTTGAAAAAGAAGAAAAAGTTTAGGGTGATCATTGTATTACATTAGATCATCAATTTATGCCCTAATCTCATGATTAGTGGAAATTGTGAGATCGGGGTGTAACAGTCAAGTTAGTTACCTTCAAGATAAAAATCAACCCTCATCTTTTGTTTTATGTGACAAGTTAGACAATTGTGAACACAATAATCCCACACATGAAACAAACTGATACGGAGTTAGGAACTCATGTATATCAGTCTTTATTCATGGAGCCTTGTATCAGATTAGGGTTCCCACAGACCGATATCAATTTGTGCAGAAAGGTTCTCATCATGTTCAACCACTAACCCTTCATCCATTATTACTCTAGTTCGTGGACAACATCCCCATATATCAATTAGAACTTTTTATAACCATCATATAATCAAGGAAAGTGAAAATAGAAAAGGGATCACCAAGTATTGCTTGATAGAAGGTGAATAATAATAGAGTTGAGTTCAAGTTATGTAACCCACCTCAAGATCAACACAAGAGCTTCACACTTCAAAGCTCCATGTTCCCAAGGATTAAGATGACTTATAAAAAGTCCAAAACATGATCACAACACTTTTATATGAAAGAAGATGCCATAGTTAGAGACTTGGTGAAGAAGAAAATAAAGAAAAGAACCATGACCAGAGAAGCATAGTCCACCCAATGTTGAAGATGACCATGGCTTCACCATAGGAAAGATGCTCAAGCTCCTTCCAATTCCTCAAGATTCTATGGTCGTCCACTAAGAAAAGGATGATATGAGAGTCAAAAGATTCACTTGTAGGTAAAAAGAGAGGGTTATATAGTTGAGGTTTAAGAGAAAGAGTGTTTGTGAAGTGTCATCACCATATGTACTTAGGTGACATGTGTCCATGCATTGTGGCTTCATGCATCCATAATTATCTTATCATTCAAAACTCATGACGATATCCACAGAAAATACATCAACCATTGGGTATCTTGCTTGATAAGATATCTCAACCCAATATCACTTTATGTGCAAATCGATAAAACTTTTGCAAGGAAAATCTGAACTGATATGCTTCACCTACCTGAGGTTCTAAGCCCGAGATGAGTTCTTTAAAAAGGATTCTAAACTTATATGGGACATCCTATATGGATTCCAAGTTGATAGGCATTCCCATATATAATTCATAACTCAACACAACCCCATCTAGGCTCAAAACACTCAACACATCATTGATTCTTTAACCACTATGAGAGTTATCATTCAACCAAGACTCAAACAAGGCACCCCCTTCTTTCTCTCTCCTCTAGATGATGCTAAGAGGGAGAAGGAACACTTTAGAGGTGATAATTTGCACATAAACCAAACATATGGGTAAATTACAATATTTACCAAAGCTATCATATAAGGCACAAATAGTTTGCAAATAAGTTCAAAATTGAAAATTAAACTCTCCTCAAGTTTTAATTTCTTTTCAAAAGATTAAGACAAGGTTATAAGAAACTTACTTAGGAAAACCTTCTAGGGTTATCTTAAAACCTAGGTCAGGGGTGTCAGAGATATCATTTTGGTTAAGGTTATGTGGCATCCTCGTGGCATGGAGGAAGCCACGTGGGATCTTAAGGAAGAGATGCATAGGAAGTACCTGTCTCTTTTCATGTAGGATTTTGGGGGGGAAATCCTTGTTAGGGGTTTATGGTTGTAAGGCCCTTGACCTAGATTAGTGGTTGAGGATGCTTTCTTTTCTTAATAAGATTCTTAGAACCTTGATCTAATCCTTTGAGATGCTTTATTAACATGTGATAATCTTATGATTTCAGTTTGATCATGTTCTGACGATGTTTGAGCCTTCTATGCTTATTTTGGACCAAGTTGCAATTTCCCCAAGTATAGGTGTAATGCTCGGGCCCACTGCCCAAAGCTCTAGTAGAGTTTTAGGAATGACGACTGGCTCCACGGACCACCACTAGCCTTAACTGTGTGCTTTAATCTTACTCATGCACAAGCTAGGATCAACTTTCCGATTGGTCACCCATCCTAGTACTACTCCAAGTTGAGCACACTTAACTATGGAGTTCTTTAGTAATGGGCTCCCAGAAAAGGAGGTGCACCTTGATGATATGGGTAGTCTAATCATTCCTTATAAGATCATTTTATCTGAGACCTCGAAGCCTGGGTTGTTATAATCTCCCCTACTTAAAATCTTGATGTCCTCGTCAAGGCTCAACTATATGGCCTCATAATATTGCCCCATTTCACTGTAGACCCAGAATGGGCAATGGACACCCAGCTCCCGATCATAAAATACCAGCACAAAGGTGGGTACATCACCATAGACAATCCTTTCCAACTTGCTTGGACCGTACGACTCAAGACTGGCATGGCTATGGCTCTGATACCATTTGTAATGCCTGAGCCCACTTCCCAAAGCTCTAGTAGAGTTTTAGGAATGACGATTGGCCCCACATACAAACACTAGCCTTAACTGTGTGCTTTAATCTCACTCATTCGCAAGCCATGATCAACTTCCTGATTGGTCACCCATCCTAGTACTACTCCAAGTTGATCATGCTTAACTATGGAGTTTTTTAGTAATGGGCTCCCGGAAAAGGAGGTGCACCTTGGTGATATGGTAATCCAATCATTCCTTATAAGATCATTTTATCTAAGGCCTCAAAGCATGGGTTGTTACAAGAGGGGACATCTTGAAATTTTCACATGTTGAGTGTTCTTTTTCTTCTTTAGCATCTTAAAAGAGAGAATGATGCTATGGGGTGCCTTCTTGGACTTTGGTTGATGAGGTGGCATCATGTGGTGATGCTAGGGTTTCTACGGTTTGTTTTGTGTCGACCATGATGATCTTTGTTGAGTGTCTCGACCTGTGTCGTGACATTAGGTGTGTTTTTGGTGTCTCAACCGAGACACCTTGCTTTGGTGTTGTTGTCTCCACCTTGATGGTATTGAGGTGCTTTTAGTCGAGATGGTTGTTTTTATAACCTCAATTTTTCCAAAATATGTAATGAAATTATGAATCTTCTTTTTAAAAGATAAATGAAATCCATGGTTGAAGTGATTAATTAGTTTGAATGAATTTTATGTTTGACAGCTTGTATGTTTTCTTATTGGGTCTTGTGGCCATTAAGCCCAATTGAAGGATTAAAAGAAAAACAAAAGAAATGAAAAAGGAATTCCATTTAATAATGGAATATATGAGTAAAATAAATATAATTGATTTTAAGGCTAAAAGATATTTTCCCAAAATAAGTTTCGGGTTAATAAGGTTCCTTGGGGTTCAAGGAACTCAGGATAATTATATAATGGCAAAGGAAATAAAGAATATGTGGAAAATACAATTAAATAAGGGATAACTTGAAACTGAAGTAAAGGGCTCGTTTCCTTTGGATAATGACTCCAATTTTTGGACAAGGAAAGATAAAGGTACAAATGAGTTTTCCACAAAATTTGAGATAAAACGGAGTTAAGGATTGAGAGTTATTAAATTTTCAAGTTATCATCAAAATAGAATTTTCCTTGTATAATTGGGAATCCTTTTCCTTTTTCTATTTGAAAGCGGAGGAAGGTGACCATTGGATCTTAATCCAACCGATCGGGCTCATCGTCCAGAGTCCCAAAGGGACACAGACTACAGCCGCCCACAGGGGGATTTTCCCCATGGAATTTCTCGCAATATAGTTTATGTACAGACAAATAATCTTGTTCGTTGAGTCGGGAAGGGAAATCCACACATGTTTGACCCCGATTCTACATGCTTTCGACGCTTCTAGATAAATTTCCCAAATACCTAAAAAGAACAGGTAAGAATGGGGCTTGGGAACCCTAATAGGGACCTCCCACTGCCTATATAAGGGCACCCCTCGGTTCCTCGACTCGCTACAAACTCGAACAACTACTTTTGGGAGTTTGTAACCCTCTTCATCTCTCGATTGGATTTGCTCCGGCGAGCTTAGGCTGCGGCACCACCGCAAAGCCTGCGGTTGGGTTAAGAAGGAGATGAAGTGCATCTCCCCTTCGATCTACTTCCATCGTGGACCCAAGGCGTAGATCGACGGCCCGGGTTATCCGCGTCTTCAAAGAGGCTGCTAGTGGGCGCGAGCAGCGTGGACCACGCGATCTTGCTCGGTCAAAGATCCAACGACTCTGGCAGAAAAGCACACAAGCAGGTGGCTGAGTGGAGATGATTGACGCCGATCGTCTGATCAGAAGATCACTGTAGACGGCGGCGCATCCAACGATCAATCAAATTGGTAAATTCGCTTGTTTGTTAGAAATTCAGGAAAAAGGGTTTTTCTTGCGAAATTGATATAAATTGCTAGGATTGTCTAATGAGAAAACTTTATATATGAAAGTTGTATATAAAAATACGAGGAATCCGATAAAAATAATTTGAGAACCTAGTTCTGTTTTTTTTTGTAAAAGTACCTTAATTTTCTAATAAAGTGTATTAAAAATTGATGAGAAACCCTAATTGCATGTTAATAGTGTATTTTGGTAAATCAATAGGTCAGATTGATAAGTTTAACTTTGTTAATTATAAAGGTGGTATGGTTATCTATTTGAATGCAAAAGTGCTTGATTTAGAGTTATAGTATCTAAAAGGAGGTTAATTTACATGGAAACCCTAATTTAGGGTAAAAGAAATTGGAAACCTTGTTATTCTGATAAATTGCTAGATAATGATCCCAAAAGCTGTTGGGAATGTTAAAAGGGTATAATTTAAAGGTTTTGGGTATATTTGATGGTTTAGGGTTCATAATATCTAAGAAGGAAAAGAAAACCTTAATTTTCAAGAAAACCCTAAAATTGAATAGAAATCCTAAGTAATATGATGAAATTGGATAAATATTAATAAAAGCAAAATTGTCCTTTTATTTCAGGATTTGCTTGTTGATTGGGTTCTCTACATATTAGATTCTATCTTGAAATCTGCAACCAAAGGTATGTGGTTACTTATGAATAACCACTTAGGTTTTTCGATGGTTGATTTCCCAGATGATTAATCGCATTGAATGCAACTAAACTGTTTGGATGTTCATACTGCAATTATAAAGTGACTATGACTATCACATAATGTATATGCCTGCTAGCTCAATCACTAATCCCCTCCGTGTCGTAATGGTTGACCTGGTATAAGACTACCTAGAGGGTAGGTCCATCAGGTCATGAATGACTTTGGCTGCATAGAGGGTAGGTCCATCAAGTCACCTTTATAGAGGTACCATATAAGTCCTTACAGGGACAACACAGAGTTGTGGAAAGGTATGGATTGAGTAGTTTGGCTTAAAACATAATCTTGATTGTTAAATGATTAATTGAGTGATTATATTGTTAAACTAGTTGAACATTATCTGCTTCCTCCACATACCAGCTTCGGCTGATCGTCGTTTTGTTTGTCGGCGATTTAGGTACAAATCTCAAAAGAACAAACAGTAAGGCGACACATTGTGAATTCAAGAATTAAAGAACAAGGAGGAATTAGTTAGAATAGTTTAGCTAAGGTTAGAAGTTTGTTTATTCCCAACTTTTCAAAGGTATGCAAAGAAAAAATTTATTACCATTTTTCAGTATAGTCTGTTAGAATTTAATAATTGTTTATGGTTATATGTCGAACCTTTGATCTAGAATTAATGGGTGCGGCTTCAACCTTTTGGTCTCCCTCAATTGGGGGTTACTGAAAGGTGAGGTTGTAACATTTGGTATCAGAGCCTAGGTTCTTCATGTAACCATTAGTAATTATTAAATTTTACAAACTCCATAGAATCCAAGGGAGTTATTAGAGGAGTATCTGAAAGACGGAGGTGTCTAGAAAGGGATCACGACTGGGGGCTGGCAAGATTTTCCTCCGCACTGCTAGTCAGAATATGAGGACTCCCCGACCCATGTGACCGTCTGGCCAAAGTCTTACGGTATGATTCGAAATAAGATACCTTTAGGACTCTCTCATCTTATTCATCCCTTCTCATCACATATTCTATTAGGGATTAAAGAGTAGGATTCTCTCTCTCCTCCACACTCATGTGGTATGGGCAAGTAAGTTAAGGGTTTAAGAATCCTCCATCAAATTAATAAAAGATATGTAATGAGATATCACTGAACATAAGTATAACTAGTTTAAATGATAAACTAAAGGTTTGTTTGTTATGATTATGTAGATGGCACGAACAAAGACTGTTGCTATTCCTGAGAGCTCAGGGAATCCGACTAGGAGTGTTTGGCCTCCACGTAAAGTAAAGGAGTCTTTTGAAAGGAGGAATATGAACCATGATGGTGGATCCTCTAAGAAGAGGAAGAGGCCTGAAGGAGTCACTCAAGAAATCCCTAACCCTAACCCGGTACCATTTAGTAACCTGAATCAAGAAGAAGATCAAGGATATGAAGAGCAACACCTGTATGATGAAGAAGCCAAGATGGATGAGGACCTAGACAATGATTCAGAACCCACCATGATGATCCATGCCCCTGATACCTTGTGGTTAGAGAAACAGAGGAAGTTGACAGAGGCCATTAATGCTTTGGCCCACCGAGACATAGCTAGAGCTGAGAATGGTGAACCATACCTTGTTCGTCCACGTGTGGGAGCCACCATCCTAGATTTTGTCAAGATAAACATAGAAAAGTTCTGGGGAGAAGATAAGACTGAGGTGGTTGATAAAGCAGAATCCTGGATACTTGCAATAGAGAATGGTTTCTGCATGCTTGAAGTACATCCGAGCAAGTAGGTCCTCTTTGCTGCTCACCTCGTGGAAGGAGCAACTAAGATATGGTGGGAGACTTACATCACAGGCCGAGATCTGATTGAGGAACCAATGACATGGGCTGATTTCAAGACCATCTTCACTTCCAGATTCGTCTCGGTTGCAGCTAAGAAAGAAAAGGAAAGGGAATGCACTAACATGACTCAGGGAAATTCCTATGTGGCAGACTTTGGGTGCAAGTTTCGGATCCTGGAATGTTTTGGGTACAAGGTGGATGAGGAAAGGAGGGTGGATCACTTCATAGAGCATCTTCACCCTACCATCAAGCCTCTTGTGATGGCAAGCAAACCTAAAACCTTCACAGAAGCTTACAACACTGCCTTAGACATGGAAAGAACTGTGATTCCTGCTCAGTTTCCACCCAAGGGGTATTTGGGTTTCACTGAGGGAACCCGAGGTCAGAAGAATCATCATAAGAAGGGTCCATGACGTCATCAAGCCAAGGGAAGATAGGGAGGAAAAGGGAGACCCCATCAAGAGAATAATCGACCGCGATGCCGCTCATGTGGGAAAGGGCATTTCAGTGAGTGCCACCACAAGAAGAGAGTTTGTTTCCATTGTCACCAAGAGGGGCATATCCAAGCTGATTGTCCTTTACCAGAGCGAAAAGGACCAGGTCCAGTGGCAGCCCCACCAGTAGCAACCCCACCGGTAGTTGTGGCCCCACCTGCTGGAGAAAGAAGACAAGCTCGAGTGTTCACTATTGACAATGAAGAAGCTCAAGCTAATGCTAATCGGTTGATTGAGGGTAATAACCCTTAGAGTTTTTCTTTATGTTTTGAAAGTTAAGCATGTAATGGTCTAATGTATGGAGAACAATAATGTAGGCATGCTTGAAGTCATGGGACATAATGTAAAAGCATTATTTGACTCTGGATCTACTAATACTTTCATTTCGAGGAATCTTGCAACTATGCTTTGTTTGGATATCAAGGATTTAGGATATGTCTTAGATGTTACAACCACAAGTGGTCGAATCTTTACCTCTCTTTTGAAAACTCCGGTGATACCTGTGAAATATCGAGATCATGAGTTTCCTATAGACTTTATCCTTCTTGACATGAATGATTTTGATGTGATCATTGGAATGGATTGGCTTTATACCTATAGGGCCCAAGTTGACTGTAGGGAAAAGAAAGTGATCATTAGGGAACCAGGTCACCCACCTTTTGTCATTAAAGGTAGGAAATATGCCACCACCAGCTTGTATGTGTCATCCTTGAAGGCAAAAAGGATGACGAGTAAAGGTTGTCAAGCTTTCCTAGCAGTTGTTACCGAGCCTGAACCCCAGGTGCAACCCTTAGAGGACATTGAGGTAGTCAAGAGCTATATAGATGTTTTTCCGGATGATCTACTTGGGATTCCTCCCGAGAGAGAGGTGGATTTTTCCATAGAGCTAGCTCCAGGAACAAGCCCTATTTCACGTGCACCTTATAGAATGGCCCCTGCAGAGTTGCTCAAGTTGAAGAAACAATTGTAGGAATTGCTAGACAAGGGTTTTATCCGTCCTAGCACATCACCATGGGGAGCTCCAGTCCTTTTTGTAAAGAAAAAGGATGGCTCGCTCCGTATGTGTATAGACTATCGGATGATCAACCAAGCTACCATTAAGAACGAATACCCTTTACCAAGAATAGATGACCTGTTTGACCAGTTGAAGTCTGCTCGAGTCTTTTCCAAGATTGACTTAAGATCGGGTTACCACCAGTTGAGAGTCAAGAGTAAGGACATTCCAAAAACAGCTTTTCGAACACGATATGGCCATTATGAGTTTGTGGTTATGCCTTTTGGGTTGTCCAATGCACCCAGTGTGTTCATGAACCTTATGAATAGTTTGTTCCAACCCTTCCTTGACTCGTTTGTCATAGTGTTCATAGATGACATAGTAGTTTATTCCAATGACTTAGAGCAACACCGAGACCACCTAAGTAAAGTCCTTGATATCCTGAGAAAGCAGAAGTTCTATGGGAAATTCTCAAAATGTGAGTTTTGGATAGACCGAGTCATGTTCCTTGGAAATATCATGTCAGGAGGAACGATCATCGTGGATCCAGCCAAGGTGTCAATAGTTCGAGATTGGCCTATACCGAAGAACCCCTCTGAGATCTGAAGCTTCTTGGGGTTAGCAGGATACTATCAACGTTTCATTTCATATTTCTCAAAGACTGCCTTGCCCTTGACTATGTTGACTCAGAAGGATGTGAAGTTTGTGTGGTCTGATGTTTGTGAGACTCGTTTTCAAGAACTGAAAGAAATGTTGACCACTGCACCAATTTTGACTCTACCTTCAGGCAATGAGGGTTTCATGATCTTCATCGATGCATCCAAAATGGGTCTTGGTTGTGTGTTGGAGCAGAATCGACATGTGGTTGCATATGATTCCTGACAACTCAAGCCAAATGAGGCGAATTACCTGACACATGACTTAGAGTTGGCTGCTATCATTCATGCCTTGAATATTTGGCGGCATTACCTATATGGTGCTACTTTTGAGATCTTCACTGACCATAAGAGCTTAAAGTACCTTCTGACACAGAAAGACTTAAACCTACGACAATGAAGATGGATGGAATACATGAAAGATTATGACATTACCATTACCTATCATCCAAGGAAGGAAAATGTTGTGGCAGACGCGTTGAGTCAGAAATAGCTCAGGTGTGTAGTTGTTCTGTCCAGTCAGTGGAAGAGCTTGGAAGAGCTGGTGAAATGGTCTCCTCAACCGTTAGGTGATCGAGTTCGATTGGCCAACATTCAGATACAGTCTGATTTGTTGAGTGAAATTGTGGCAGCACAGTTGGTCAGTGGGGAACTTGACAAGATGAGGGTTTAATGAAGAAGCCTCAGACCCGCCTTTCTTTGGGTGTAGATGGAGGAATCAGATTCAAGAATATATGGATTCCTGAAGACTCACCACTGAAAGAACGTATCTTACAAGAAGCACATGGTTCTATGTACATAGTACACCCAGGGACTACTAAGATGTTTAAGGACATGCAGAGGTTTGTTTGGTGGCCAGGAATGAAGAGAGACATTGCAGCTTATGTGGCCAGTTGTCTTACGTTCCAGATGGTGAAGGCTGAACATCAATGACCCCGTGGACTTTTACAGTCTATAGAGATTCCAGAATGGAAATGGGATCAGATCACCATGGATTTTGTGGTGGGTTTACCCCGGACCAAGAGAGGTTATGATGCGATATGGGTTGTGGTGGACCGCCTTACCAAGTCAACACACTTCCTTGCACTGAAAACCACTGCCAAAGTGTCAGATTTAGTTGAGTTGTACATTCGAGAGATAGTGCATTTGCATGGCGTACCCAGTTCCATCATATCTGATAGAGATCCGAAGTTTACTTCCAAACTGTAGAAGCAGGTTCAAGAGGAACTTGGTACAAGGTTAAAGTTCAGTACCGCTTATCACCCCCAGACAGATGGACAGTCAGAAAGGACAATCCTGACTTTAGAGGATCTTTTGAGAGCTTGTGTGCTCGTTTGGGGTGGATCATGGGAACATTACTTACCTCTAGTAGAGTTTGCATACAAAAATAGTTACCAAGCCAGTATCGGGATGCCCTCATATGAAGCTCTATACGGGAGACCGTGTCGGTCACCACTTCACTGGGATGATGTTGGTGAGAGGACCTTGTTGAGGTCAGATGAACTCCAAGTGTATGTTGATAAAGTCACTTTGATCAGGCAAAGGCTAAAGAGAGCCCAGGATCGATAGAAGTCGTATGCTGATGCAAAGAGGACTGATGTGCATTTCATTGTGCGAGAGCATGTTTTTATGAAAATTCAACCGATCCGAGCTATAGCTAAAAATAGAGGAAAGTTGAGTCCCCGATATGTGGGTCCGTTCGAGGTGTTAAAACGGATTGGTGAGGTGGCTTATCATTTGGTGTTACCCCTTCAATATAGTATGATGCATGATGTGTTTCACGTGTCCAATCTGAAGGGATATGTGCAAGACCCGAGCCATGTGTTGAGCATTGAACCTATTGAGATTCAAGGAAAGATGTCTTATCCTGAGTTACCTTTGCGTATTATAGATACTAAGGTAAAAGAGCTCAGAAATAAGAATATAGAGATGGTAAAGTTTCTTTGGAAACACCATGGAGAGGATGAGGCCACATGGGAGATGAAGACGGACATGGAAAAAGCATATCCTGATTTGTTTTCTTGATTGATGAATTTTGAGGGCAAAATTCCTATAAGGAGGGGAGGATGTTATAACCTCAATTTTTCCAAAATATGTAATAAAATTATGAATCTTCTTTTTAAAAGATAAATGAAATCCATGGTTGAAGTGATGAATTAGTTTGAATGAATTTTGTGTTTGACAGCTTGTATGTTTTCTTATTGGGTCTTGTGGCCATTAAGCCCAATTGAAGGATTAAAAGAAAAACAAAAAGAAATGAAAAAGGAATTCCATTTAATAAAGGAATATATGAGGAAAATATATAGAAATGATTTTAAGGCTAAAAGATATTTTCCCAAAATAAGATTTCGGGTTAAAAAGGTTCCTTGGGGTTCAAGGAACTCATGATAATTAGATAATGGCAAAGGAAATAAAGAATATGTGGAAAATACAATTAAATAAGGGATAACTTGAAACTGAAGTAAATGGCTCCTTTCCTTTGGATAATGACTCCAATTTTTGCACAAGGAAAGATAAAGGTACAAATGAGTTTTCCTCAAAATTTGAGATAAAACGAAGTTAAGGATTGAGAGTTATTAAATTTTCAAGTTATCATCAAAATAGAATTTTCCTTGTATAATTGGGAATCCTTTTCCTTTTTCTCTTTGAATGCGGAGGAAGGTGACCATTGGATCTTAATCCAATCGATCGGGCTCATCATCCAGAGTCCCAAAGGGACACGGACTGCAGCCGCCCACAGGGGGGTTTTCCCCATGGAATTTCTCGCAATATAGTTTATGTACAGACAAATAATCTTGTTAGTTGAGTCGGGAAGGGAAATCTGCACATGTTTGACCCTGATTCTCCATGCTTTAGATGCTTCTAGAGAAAGTGCCCAAATATCTAAAAAGAACAGGTAACGACGGGGCTTGGGAACCCTAATAGGGACCTCCCACTGCCTATATAAGGGCACCCCTCGGTTCCTCGACTCGCTACGAATTCGAACGGCTACTTTTGGGAGTTTGTAACCCTCTTCATCTCTCGATTGGATTTGCTCCGGCGAGCTCAGGCTGCGGTGCCATCACAAAGCCTGCGGTTGGGTTAAGAAGGAGATGAAGTGCAGCTCCCCTTCGATCTGCTTCCATCGTGGACCCAAGGCGCAGATCGACGGCCCGGGTTATTCGTGTCTTCAAAGAGGTTGCTAGTGGGTGCGAGCAGCATGGACCGCGCGATCTTGCTCGATCAAAGATCCAACGGCTCTGGCAGAAAAGCACACGAGCAGGCGGCTGAGTGGAGATGATTGATGATGATCGTCTGATTAGAAGATCACCGTAGACCGCGGCGCATCCAACGATCAATAAAATTGGTAAATTCGCTTCTCTGTTAGAAATTCAAGAAAAAGGGTTTTTCTTGCGAAATTGATAGAAATTGCTAGGATTGTCTAATGAGAAAACTTTATATATGAAAGTTGTATAGAAAAATACAAGGAATCCGGTAAAAATAATTTGAGAACCTAGTTCTGTTCTGTTTTGCAAAAGTACCTTAATTTTCTAATAAAGTGTATTAAAAATTGATGAGAAACCCTAATTGCATGTTAAAAGTGTATTTTGGTAAATCAATAGGTCAGATTTAAATTTTAACTTTGTTAATGATAAAGGTGGTATGATTATCTGTTTGAATGCAAAAGTGCTTGATTTAGAGTTATAGTATCTAAAAGGAGGTTAATTTACATGGAAACCCTAATTTAGGGTAAAAGAAAGTGGAAACCTTGTTATTCTGATGAATTGCTATATAATGATTCCAAAAGTTGTTGGGAATGCTAAAAGGATATAATTTAAAGGTTTTGGGTAAATTTGATGGTTTAGGGTTCATAATATCTAAGAAGGAAAAGAAAACCTTAATTTTCAAGAAAACCCTAAAATTGAATAGAAATCCTAAGTAATATGATGAAATTGGATAAATATTAATAAAAGGAAAATTGTCCTTTTATTTCAAGATTTTCTTATTGATTGGGTTCTCTACATATTAGATTCTATCTTGAAATCTGTAACCAAAGGTATGTGGTTACTTATGAATAACCTCTTAGGTTTTCCGTTGGTTTCCTGGATGTTTAATCGCATTGAATGCAACTAAATTGTTTGGATGTTCATACTGCAATTATAAAGTGACTATGACTATCACATAATGTATATGCCCACTAGCTCAATCACTAATCCCCACTATGTCATAATGGCTAACCTGGTATAAGACTACCAAGAGGGTAGGTCCATCAGGTCATGAATGACTTTGGCTGCCTAGAGGGTAGGTCCATCAAGTCAGCTTTATAGAGGTACCACATAAGTCCTTACAGGGACAACACAGAGTTGTGGAAAGGTATGGATTGAATATTTTGGCTTAAAACATAATCTTGATTGTTAAATGATTAATTGAGTGATTATATTGTTAATCTAGTTGAACATTATATGCTTCCTCCACATACCAGCTTCGGCTGATCGTCGTTTTGTTTGTCGGTGATTTAGGTACAAATCTCAAAAGAACAAATAGTAAAGCGACACATTGTGAATTCAAGAATTAAAGAACAAGGAGGAATTAGTTAGAATAGTTCAGCTCAGGTTAGAAGTTAGTTTATTCCCAACTTTACAAAGGTATGCAAAGAAAAATTTTATTACCATTTTTCAGTATAATCTGTTAGAATTTAATAATTGCTTATGGTTATATGTCGAACCTTTGATCCAAAATTAATGGGTGCGGCTTCAACCTTTTGGTCTCCCTTAATTGGGGGTTACTGAAAGGTGAGGTCGTAACAGTTGTCTCCTTGTAGAGTGTCTTCGCCTGGCTTGTTTGGTGACCCTGTGTTGTGGTTGAGGGAAAATGTCTTAAGGCTTGTCTCAACCCCTAGGGTGGTGGTGACCCAACTAGTTGAGACCCCACCTAGGTTTTATCACCATAGGTTGCATGTATGCATATAGTTCTTTCATTTCAATTTCTTTTGTGGACAAGTGTTCCTTTGGTGACTTTAGGTGTTGTCACCTCACCCCTACCTTGCTTCCATCCTCCTTTCAGTATATAACCCTTTTTTCCTTCATGGAAGTATCTTTTTTGGACTTATCTCTTCGTCCATCTCTATTTCTCGTCCTTTGAGGTTTGAGGAGTAAAAAGGAATGATATTGGGTGCTTTGGAGGTTGATCAACCTTGCATGTGGTGGTTTGAAGCTTGGTCACCTTCGTTGGGGTGATTCTCGGTGGTTTCTCTTCTTGGTAAGTGATTCTTTTCCCTTGATTATGTTTATCCTTTGGAACCCTACCTTTCTTCTTCCCCTTTCTCAGCCATATATTGTGGATTATCCATGGTGGTTGTTTTGAGAGAGAACTCCGAATCACAAAGGGTCGACAACCATCTTTTGACAAGGTGGTACCCTAGTGTGAGGAAGTTTTCTTTTCATCTTTCTTCTTGGTTCAACCTCAGGTTTCTTACTCTCTCTTCTTTAGCTATATTTGACCTTGGTTTCTTCTTCTTCTTGAGGATCTCTTATGGCTGAGAGTTGAGCTTTTTCTAGAGCTTCATCTTTTTCCTTGGTGATCAAGAGTTTGGAGCTTGTTCCTTTTCTTAAGGACGGTTATATAACTCTCTACCTTCTTCTATTACTTGTACCATGATGCTATTTTCATGCTACTATTTTTATCTCTAAACTTGATTCTAATATGTTAATTGATGTTATCATAACTTAGGGTTTAAGCCTTGCTAATAATCTCTTGAAATTTTCTTCATATCCTAAACTCTAATTGCTTGTACCCAACTTGTTAAAGGTTGGTTGAGGTGATTTTAATACATGCATCATGTTTTCTTAGTTTAACCACCATGATTTGGCTTTGCCCTTGTGTTTTCTTGAGGTTTTGAGTTTGTTTTCTTGAGGTTGAATCTTGGCCTTCTTTATCTTGGTTTTGTTTCTAAAAGGTTTATCATGATGTTTTAAGGTTTTGATGTGCTTCTTGCATGGAATTTTTCCACCTTGTTGATGGTGACCTTCCTTAATGCTAACCATCAGTTTGGAATGAGGTTTAAATCTATTTTGATGTTGGCTAAGTGTAGTTAGGGTATCTTGACTTTGGTGGTCGCTACACCTTGATCTTGTCTAGGGCAAAACATGTGTTGTTCATGGTCGAGACCTATGTTTTGGTTTTGGATCAAGATGCATGCTTTGGTTTTGGTCATGACCCTTGGGTTTTTTTTATACATGCCTTGTTCATGGTTGAGACACCATGATAGTTGATGGTCAAGAGACCATGTGAATAGAGGTCGAGACACATAGTTTAGTTGAGGTCGTGACTCTTATTTTATGGATGGTCAAGACACCTACTTTTGTGGTGCTTGAGACACATGTTCTTGCCTTGGTTGAGACTCCCATTTGGCTTGAGTTTGGGACTCCTACTTTGAGAGTGTTCATGACACATCTTTTCTTAGTGTATGGCGATACACATACATTTTGCATGGTGGTAACAAATATATAACACCATGAGATGGTACATATGCACATGTACATGATGAAGATACTTAGTGTCATTGATATAATGCTTTAATAATGTCTAATTAGTGATGTTTTGATCCAAGTATACTCCAAGAAAGTGGGAGGTGACATGATTAGGCTTTAGTGGTTTATTTATTACATGAAACCCTAATCGTCTAAGTATGAAACCGAAACCCTAATGTTGGAAAGTATGATGTGCTTACTTGCCTCATTTGAAGTGGATACCACATAATGATGTTTCTCTCTCCTTTTATGAATCTCTAAACATGTAGGTTAAATGAATGTCACAGATTGTGTATGATATGATGATTGATCATATGACATAGGGTGATGGCTATGAGCCTTTATGAGGCATGTTGAAATCATAATGATGTGATGGGTCTTATGACCTGATAGAGGCTTTATGCCTAATATGAGGTGTTATCCTCCAGTGATGTGATAAGGGATTGATACCCGAGGACACATTGGATATTATGATGGCCTTGTGAAAGGAAGTGCTACAAGTATCATGTGATGATGTGACAAGTTCACACCTTATATGTTTTATATCTTCTGAAGTTGTACTTTATCCTTATCTTTGTAGAGTCTATTTAGGGTTTGTATGTTGTAACTTGATTGATGTTAAACGATACCCAATTGGACTTATTAATCAAGTGAAATCCTAATAATGTTGTTTCCCCTTGCCATAGATCCATCTTCAGCATCAGTACTTGTTGGATAGTGAAATGGGGTCTCCATTGGTTGATGCTCGGAGTCGTATATTGTTGAGTATATGCATTTCACATGATTGGCTGTGGTCATACCTTGGCAGTAGAATAGTCGAGGCCATATCTGAGTGATTTGATAGAGTGTAAATATATATATGATATCTTTGAGGATCGATGCGGTCATACCTCCATAGGAGTATGACTATGGTCATATCTCACTTTCACTAGCGTCATGACCTATATACGAAGGCGGGCTAGGTTCTTTTGTAGTTGGTTTGATATGTCACTACGGTGGACTCGAACAGACTAAGGGTGTGGAGAGATCATAGGAATGCAACTCCTCCTTAATCTTTAATGGCACTATTTTTTACCTAGTTCTAGTCAGTTGGAGCATTACTGGTGTGCCTCATCTCCTCAGGGCATATTAAAAGACGTAATACAATAGGGTAGTAAATTGTGCTTAGGTTCAAATGCAAATCACATTGGTTGAACCCTTTGCCTTATCTTTATACTTATCTTGAATTATAATGCAGTAAGAAAATCGTGTTGTACATGTTATTCTTGTTCCTTATTAAAATATTGAATGTTGAATTGCTCAGTGGTAATTACCTAGTTTGTTTAATTTCCTTTATTTGTTGGATACATATCGTTTAGTTGAATCTGCTCAACCTATTTAGTAAGTTACCTACTTACTTAGTTATCTGTGATTTTAATAAAAGTTGGCAGAGAGTTAGATCTCACATTGGGACATTTGGTCTCACCCTATGGGTTTTCACTTCTTTTATGTGGTCAATCACGAGGAGGTAGAGATCATGTTGTTGAGGCTGAGCAGTAAGAGGAACAATTGGTGAGTCTAGGTTGGATGACCTTCTTGTGTTTTGTAGTAGATTCCTATGTGTCATCCCTTTATTCTCAAGTACTTGGGAGGTTTTTGGATGGTGTATATCCAGACTACATTTTGTCTTTATGCATTTGATGTACAATTACGGCATGTATTTTTATGTGATAGGTTATCATATGTACAAGTTGTGGTCAATGAGCCAGTGAATAATGATATCTTTTGTTAGGTGATATATATATATATATATATATATATATATATATATATATATATATATATGGATGTTTTTTCAGTGCCTGCGCGACTATTGTAGATACACTACTCATCTCCTTGACACAGTGGTAGTTTTTGTAATTAATTTGAAATCTAACTTTGATATCACATTTACTGTCTTTCTTCATTAGTCCGCCATTGGCTCTGTGAATCCTCTTTCTTCTTCTCCACATTGATTCAGTTCATTTGTTTGATTACTTGTGATTCTCCCCCATTTCCAACCTTTCTAGACTTTCGCTCGCTTTCTAGAGTTCTGCTAGTTGGAGGATGTTACTTGTTCTGTGTCACTATTGAGTATCGGTTGATGGAGTTGAAGGTTCTTTGTTGGTGTGGATGACTGACACATCTGAGAAGGTGCTCAGCTTGATGAATTTTGAGTTTAACGTTGTCACAGATGGAATTGGTTTAGACTCTCCATTAATCGTGATTTTCTTATAACTGTAATGTAGGTACTTTTAAATCTATTAGAGACCCTGACTGATTATTCTGTGACAGTTATCCCAGCAAGCTGAGGAAGAACTCCCTTAATCAATCGAACCTCTGCAACAGTCATTTGCTGAAAGAATGGCTCCTTGATCTTTTTTCTACATATGGGATCCTTGTTTACAACATGATACCAACTTATGTGTTAAGCAGTTGGTTACTTGCTACATATAATCCCTTCTTTTCGTGCTATATGTTTTTAAATGAAGTTTTTTAGTATTTTTCAATGTATATGTATCATGTCTATTTAGTAGAAACACTGTCATACTCCCTATTTTGTTGTAGTTACTTTTCTGTGTTTATTTTGTTGTAGTTACTTTTTGTGATGTATTAGTTACTTTTTTATGTATATAGTTACTATTTTGTTTACAAAGTTACTTTTCGATCTCCCAAGTTACTTTTTGCAATCTGTAATGGATCCTAGTCTTGATATTGATGCTTCTAATGCTATTATTGACATTGACGATGATAATGTTCGTTCTTCTTCATCTGTTGTTGCTGATATTGTGTCCTCAGTTGATGTCCCTAGAATTGGACTACAATTTGTAAGTTTAGATGATGGCATATCGCTTTATTATAGGTATGTTGGTTGATTGTATTTAATGTTAGGAAAGATGATAATCATTATGAATGAGGTACTAAGATCTTTCTTGGTAAAGATTTGGTATGTGATAAGCAAGGTTAGATTAGTTGTTCTAAGAGATCCAAAGGTCTTCCAAGTCTTGTGTGAGACAATGTTAGTGATTTGTAGGAGAATTTATCCAAGAAGCACAAGCGTTCTGTGAAAAGGTGTGGTTGTAAAGCAATGATCTGATTTACACTAGATAAGTCTTCATCCGTATGGGTTGTTACTGCTTTTGTTGATGAACACAATCATGAGCTTGTCGATGATTCTCACTTGTGCTACATGAAGTGTAATTCATCTCTTGAACAAACTCAAAAAGAGATGTTTTCTTCTATGAGTAAAGCAAATATACCTATCTCAAAACAAATTGCATTGATAGAAACTGCATCTGGTGGTTATGAAAACTTGACATTTACAAGTAGACAAGCTCATGGACACCTTAGTAGCAAGAGGAAGGAGACATCTGAATATGATGTGGACATGGTTTTGGATCATTTTGCAAGATTGAAGGTTTTAGATTCTAAATTCTTTTACTCTTATCAAAATGCTTATGATGGTTGCTTGACATATTTGTTTTGGTCTGACCTAGTTTCTATTGATGATTGTGCATTATTTGGAGATGTTATTGTATTTGATACCACTTACCGTACAAACAAGTATTCCATGGTTTTTGGAATGTTTGGTGGTGTAGATCACCATCATAAGACGGTGTTGTTTGCCTCATCTTTGTTGTTTGATGAGAAGTATGTCTCTTTTGTTTGGGATTTCAAGCAATACTTACTTTGTTTTATCAAAGAGTCAGTTTCCATTATAACTGACTAAGACCCATCTATGAATGCTGCTATCATTACTATTTTTCCAAATTGTAAGCATCGTTTATGTAGCTGGCACATCCTATAGAAGCTTCCATCTATGCTTGGTGGCGTTCGAAACAAGGATCAGATTATTAGCTCTTTGAATGATTGTGTATGGAACATAGATGACACAAACCCATTTGAAGAGAGTTGGAATTATGTAGTTGAAGAGAATGACGTATTATCTATTAGTTGGTTGTCCGATATGTATGCAATGTGGTGGGATGGAGTTCCATGTTTCATGCAGGGTTCCTTCTTTGCTGGTATGAGGACAATGTTGGGTTTTAGGGGAGACAGAGAAGGCAGCGGAAACAAAAATTTTCTCCCCCAACCCATACCGAGGAAATGCGTCAACGTCTATATAATAGGAAAGGATGGTTTGTGGAATCATACCTTGTCCCGAGGCTTGCTCGGCGACAATACCTCGCGCAATGCGCGGTCTTCAACTCCGGTCTTGGACGGTGTCTGTGCAGCTCCTGGTCACACCGGGACTGACGACTCCTCCTCCTACCGGACTGTCGGATGACAGTTGTCCTCCTGAGCGGCAGTGTCCTCCCGCCTCTGTAGTAGTCCACACGGACTACCTGGAACTCCACTCTCCTTGTCCCACAAGGAAGTGGAAGGAGTCACACCCTCCTGTTGACGTACTAGTCACCAACACACTCTACTGCTGCCAGTTGCAACTGCAGTTGTCCTTCCCTTGCTGCACCTCCCTTTTGCGGGAAGCACTTGCTCAGGATCTCTCACGGTTACCAAAACCAGATAGAACGACAACTTCGCAAAGCAACTGGCTTGCATTGAGTTGTACTTTGAGAAGCCCCCAATACCCCTATATATATAGGCGGGTCATGGGACAAGGTTCTCTGTGCCCGGCAATACGGGACTAAAGCAGGAGTATAAGGGTTCGAGATTTTTCCACAAAAAGCAACCGGTTCGCAACTTGAAACGATCGGTTCACAACTGAACCGATCGGTTCGGCCACTGAGCCGATCGGTTGAACCTGAGCCGATCGTTTGGGGCACTCCAACCGATCGGTTGGTGCCCTGAACCGATCGGTTCATGGTCCTAATCCAGCTCAAAAAGACTTTCCCTGTTTCATTCTCAATTGGTATCGTATACCAATGTTATTCCCAATCAAATTGGGCAATTTGAAACCAAAGGAAAATTCTTGCCGACATGACTTTCCCAACTGGTCGGTTGCACCGGTTGAGCCGATCGGTTCAACCCTTGAACTGGTCGTTTCAACCTGGGCATGAGCCGATCGGCCTGGACACTCCAGCCGACCGGTTCAGCACCTCAGCCGACCGGTTCATCACATGAGCCGACCGGTTGGGAGCACAGGTTGGGGAAAATCAGTCAATTGCGATTTCAATCAATCTGATACTCCAATCAATGCATCCAACACCTTGAACCATATGATATTGAGCTATCGACTGATTGAGTGTTTAATTGAACTACTAAACTCCTTTAGTAATCAATCTAAACATTGCTTTGTGGACAAAAATCCTCTTCCAGGTTAAATCCTATGTGTGTGACCCTGCAGGTCCATTTCACGTTGGCAGTGAAAGTCCATAACACTTATGACTTCACAAGCAAAGAGCGGTGCCTAGTCACACATCATTGCTACCCAAGTGAAAGTAGAAAGTTGGAGAACAACTTTCATCCTACAATCCGTGAATGGTGTTACAGTGAATGTATAATTCCTTTGTCACTGATATCCCGAATGAACTCAAGGCATGGAACAGTCATCCTGTCAATGTTCATTCACTTTCTTGATCTCAGAGTAGATTGAAGGAGATATGTATGACATCAATATCACATATTGATTCACACATGTGTGCACACACCTATCTCAATCCTACTCATCAAGTGGCCTTGGATATCAAACTCCCTCAGGAGGGACAAATCCCATATCTATCACTCACCCCTCAAAAGCCCCATGTGTCAAAGCCACCCAATCATCACCTTTATAACAACCCATGTTTCAGGACTGCGTTTGATGATGTCAAAGTGTGCCCAATGACATGTGTTGAGTGTAGTGATTTCAGGTCAAAGAATCACACTCACCACCATCACTGTGAGTACTGACTATGACTACCATCTCATGGTTCCATGTGTCAAACTCACGGTGGGTCTGTCTGGTACCTTGTTCTCTAACAAGTACCTATGTGTTTGGTTTGATATCTCTATATCATGACTAATGAGATTCTGTCATCAACCAACACCACAATCTAGTCTTGTGTGTCATTGTTGTCTATCTACCTTCCACAATGACATCCGACCAGGGACATAACAAGAATGTACAAACTCTTAGCATCTGTATGATCTCATCGTTCAGGTCCTCAACCTGAAAACATACGTCATTGAGTACTGTCATTCTTTAGACATTCAATTTGTTCTATCACTATCTCATATGACTGAACCAGAAAGAATTGGAAGCTTTCCTTTGATGTTTATCAAATCAATCTTATGTATCCCGCCAATCATCCCATGATTGACTCTCAGGGCATACATACCAACAGACTCACACTTGCACTGCGAGCCAATCACCCTTGAATCATATTCATAGTGATCTTCAAACATGTCCCACATGTTACTGTGCTCTAGTGCAAACATAGTGAGTAATGGCAACACCTTGCCAAAGTCTGTATAAATTACATGTCTCTCATCTCTTCGTTGTACGTCACACGTATGAGATGGAGTTGCCGTAATATGCGATCTAGTATTCCTTTGCTAACCTTTAGCCACATTGCATGATCAAGGATTCCAGACTTGTCATCAATGACCGGAATATCTATAAGTTCATCTCATGAACTTCTAGATCCATATAGTATCCACTGATGTTCTCTAACACACGGATACTCGGCATTTCCCTTTTAAATGGTTTTATTGGAACATTTCCAATAATCAACAAACTTTAACTTTTATACATCCTATGTATATTTTGCAATCAATTTTCTGTCCTTTCGGAAGTTCGCATCAATGTAACTCTTTACATCGAACTCTTCCTTATCTCCATAGAACTAGTACTTCCCAAGTACTTATCAAGTTCTTATGGTATTCCAGTAACCCTTACTGGAAGTAGACAGACATCCACTCGTCATGTCCTACATACGAGTTATCAGGATGAGCACATCATATTGCCATGTCCTACATACAAGATGATGAATGCATTTTATTCTTGCCATGTCATACATGCAAGACAATGGGATGATTACATACATGATAGATCCATATCTATTCTTAGTGTTCCCATTCTTCATAAGAATTGGACACTTGTCCTTGGGATACTAATATCCATATAACATGGACAAGTTTTCTCCCACTGAATCTGTGCATACTGAACCCTTCAGTACAGATTGCCAATGTATGCTCTCTCTTTTCCAGGTCAAGAGATTTGTCGAGAACTATCTCTATAGATCTCTATTCCTGTCATATAGGAAACATCTCTATCTTCCTTAAAGATAATTTCCACTTTTGGATTTCCATTCTAGAACAATCCCATTTCACATCAATATGTGGAATGTGAATACGCTCCCACTAAATCACAGATCCCGTCTTTATCTTTGACATATCAGTCAAACCCTTTGACTATATCATCAAAGTAAAGATCCAATTTTGAGTTGCTTATACTCAATCAATCACATTGATTAGTCCATTGTAACTTATAGACTTCATTTGCATTAGTGGATTCATAAACCTTATAGGTTGTGTCACGTACACATCCTTGTTTTATTCCTCATAGGAATGCGGTTTTAGTATCCATATGCCAAATGTCTCAGTCATTAAGTTGCAATCAACAAGCATCATCCTTCTCAAAATTTTATCCATGTGTCTTAACACTTAAGACTTATTTGCACTTATGGACATGATCCAATGAATGCTACCATCAATGTCATACCTTATGGCTCACATGGAAGTCATTTAGGATGTAATGGTTTTATACCATAACTCAAAATATGATTCCTCATATTCATCTGGATAGTTGACTCATCATATGAACAACTCATCACATAGATAATTGAGGTGTATCTGTTAAAGATATAAGAACTGACAACCCTTGTGATTCTTAATTTCTTTTATTAGTGTGGGGTATTCATTTATTAAGAAGAATTCAGTTATTTGATAATCATTCTCTAACTCCTTAGAGTATGATTCCTTCTTGATTCAGACATCACCATGCCTTAATCATTAATTCACTATGATACACTATCATAATTACTCATAAGGATCTCAAACATTTGGTTCAAGTATATCATTCATTGATCTCATCAAGAATTAACACTTTACCAAATTTGTACTTCATCTATGATAATCTTGAACACTTCAAGATATTCATATTGGTATTTCTCCAAACACCATTTGAAGTATTAGCATTTATTCCAATAGGTATGTAAATACATCACATGTATTATACCTAATAGGATAATCATTCTCCCACTACCATTAGTGAAGATTGATTAATCATGTCCAAGATATTCATGTCTCTTACTGGTTCTCTAACCAAAAGAGTCTAGATTTATCCATCATATGGAAACTGGAAATGAATTTCTTATGATATATGCTAATTTAATTGTTTGAGTTATCAATAACTTTAGGTATCATTTTATCTTATACATACCATGTATTACAAGATAAACAAGGCATTGCCACAAAGATCATATCTTTAAGATTGAAACATCAACTTTATTAATTGCCATCATTTTCATACAATATGCAATAATAAAGTGTTTCTATCTATTGGAAATATATGAAATAGCAGTTCTCAACTCCATTTCATGCCCTTTAGGCTGAAATAAACTGAAAGATACTCCTATCTATGGCAGCAACACTTGCTCCAATGATGGGTACTTCTTTCTTGGTCCTTTCACAAAGGCCATCACTTCTTTGCGGATATTACATATCATATATGACATATCCATATCTTGGTATCATATACCTCATATAAAGAAGTGGTTCATTTCATGATACCTTAGGTGGAGATCTCCATCCCCTCCTTCATCTTCTTTTGTTCTTCCAGATATAGAGGGAAATCCCTCATACACCCTTTCCCCATGTGCCTTGAAGCTGAAGACGGCTTGGATTGCTGGCTAGCATCAGAACAGTTCTTTGCTTTGCCCTTGTCCTTGCCCTTAAAACTTACCTTTTCTTTGATCACATCAAAGATTATGGTTTGTCTTTTTTCATCTTTGCCTCTACTATCCTCAACATGTCTAACAACTTTGTCAACGCTTGTCAAAGTTGTTCATGTTGTAGCTTATCATGAATTGTATGATTCTCGCAACATTTGCAGTATCATACCAATAGCCAACCCTTGGCTCAGAGAGAATCCTTCTCAGTCAGGTTTTCCACTTACCCAATCACATTGAGTGTGTGAATCCCTTACTGGATCTCCTTCTGTCATGACATACTAGGACAGTGTCTTATAGACATCATATGTCTCATGTTGTCTCTGCAACTTACAGTTCAGAGAACACAACATCAAGCACTCCTCATCAATGTCATCCTCAGTATGCTTCCATAAGCATACTTTCAGCCATTGATGTGGTGGGATCGAGTTCATCTGGTTCTGGTATAACTAGGACTTAGAGCTTTCGCTCTTTGATTGAGAACACTTCTCATCATCATCCTAACCAGTCGTGGAATTATTCCCATTTAATTTGTTGGTCTCAAAGACCGATCGCAAATAAAGTGATTTGTTGATTAACCATTTATTTTAACAAAAGGGAAATATATGCAATTTTAGTACAAAACTCTTTTTGACTTGTTTGATTGATTTGAAAAGTTGACGATAAAATTAGGCCTTTAATTAATTATCGCTCCCACTATTTTACTTCAAATTGATAGCCCTCACCATCAATTCGGAAGATTGCAGCGTACAACCTTCTAGTGGGCAAGATCCTGAAATCCTCTAAGTCATGGACCAGCTTGGGCTGTCACCCATAACATAGATCTCTCAGGTAGGCAACTTTTGCCAATTTCATCATATGCAACTCTTGATAAGATGTCATCTACAACTCCTTGCAATGATCATCTCCATGCCTCAAGGTACTAGATCCCATCTAGATCACCTTGTTATGTCCGACCCAAAGCAAACACGATGAATATGCACCCTGCTAGGGCAAACCCACACATTCATCCTACACGCTTCCACGAGGTAGACGGTGCAGCACGCTAGGGCATGCCCACACTTGGTCGAACAAACTTTTCACGTGTGTCGCATTTGGAAGGCATCTAAAACTTAATATTTTAATGAGGGATTTGGTTTTATATACATATACATATCCAATCACCACAATACATAGTATGTATCATATACATGCTATATCCCACAGAAAACATGCACAAAACGATAAAAGCGATGATTATGGCCATCCTAATGTGATTCCTCAAGCCAAGAGGAATCACGGTCATCTAGGTCTACATCACATGCAACCTGTACAAGATGAACTATGTGCCTTGCCATCCGAGTTGATCAACTCATCACATGAATGATCTGTACTCTCCAGCCGGTCGTCTGGGGGCCACCAGCCGATCGGTTGGCTCCTCCAACCGATCGGTTCGCCTGGTCGTCGTGCATCTCGTCATGTCCGCCACCCGATCGTCTCGCTCCTCGAACCGGTCATCAACCGATCGGTTCACTCCTTGAACCGACCGTCTGGAACGTCAACCGATCGGTTCACACCTTGAACCGATCGTTTCAGCTGTCGTCTTGATGTCTGCCGGTCTTCGACATAACAGGAAATAAAATCTATCCCAATAATTACATTGCTTTAAAGGGAAACCCCGAGTTACATTCGGGGGGAGCAAAGGTAGGAAAGAATCTCGAATTATTTCGAGTTACATCAGGAATAAGAGAGGGAAGATCGGTGCGCAGACCGAGATGCAAGAAACCACAAACAACCACACACAGATAGGGGTTAATAGGCCATAATCATGCTACACACATCCACCACAAAACTCATTTAAGGGCGACGCGTATCAAGTGCATTAATAATACATATCATATATGTAATTAGGGATTTGTGGATTTAGGATTGGACATGCATAAAGCCGATATTATTCGCATCACATGCAATAAATAAAGGCGACAAACCAAAATCGATCATATCGATATTCCTAAAATATAGAGCAGTTAACCTGGCTCTGATACCACTTTTGGGTATTAGGGGAGACAGAGAAGGCAGCGGAAACAAAAATTTTCTCCCCCAACCCATACCGAGGAAACGCGTCAACGTCTATATAATAGGAAAGGATGGTTTGTGGAATCATACCTTGTCCCGAGGCTTGCTCGGCGACAATACCTCGCACAATGCGCAGTCTTCAACTCTGGTCTTGGACGGTGTCTGTGCAGCTCCTGGTCACACCGGGACTGACGACTCCTCCTCCTACCAGACTGTCGGATGACAGTTGTCCTCCTGAGCGGCAGTGTCCTCCCGCCTCTGTAGTAGTCCACACGGACTACCTGGAACTCCACTCTCCTTGTCCCATAAGGAAGTGGAAGGAGTCGCACCCTCCTGTTGACGTACTAGTCGCCAACACACTCTCCTGCTTCCAGTTGCAACTGTAGTTGTCCTTCCCTTGCTGCACCTCCCTTTTGCGGGAAGCACTTGCTCGGGATCTCTCACGGTTACCAAAACCAGAGAGAACGACAACTTCGCAAAGCAACCGGCTTGCATTGAGTTGTACTTTGAGAAGCCCCCAATACCCCTATATATATAGGCGGGTCATGGGACAGGGTTCTCTGTGCCCGGAAATACGGGACTAAAGCAGGAGTAGAAGGGTTCGAGATTTTTCCACAAAAAGCAATCGGTTCGCAACTTGAAACGATCGGTTCACAACTTAACCGATCGGTTCGGCCATTGAGCCAATCGGTTGGACCTGAGCCGATCGTTTGGGGCACTCCAACCGATCGGTTGGTGCCCTGAACCGATCGGTTCATGGTCCTAATCCGGCTCAAAAAGACTTTCCCTGTTTCGTTCTCAATTGGTATCGTATACCAATGTTATTCCCAATCGAATTGGGCAATTTGAAACCAAAGGAAAATTCTTGCCGACATGACTTTCCCAACTGGTCGGTTGCACCAGTTGAGCCGATCGGTTCAACCCTTGAACCGGTCGTTTCAACCTGGGCATGAGCCGATCGGCCTGGACACTCCAGCCGACCAGTTCAGCACCTTAGCCGACCGGTTCATCACATGAGCCGACTGGTTGGGAGCACAGGTTGGGCAAAATCAGTCAATTGCGATTTCAATCAATCTGATACTCCAATCAATGTGTCCAACACCTTGAACCATATGATATTGAGCTATCGACTGATTGAGTGTTTAATTGAACTACTAAACTCCTTTAGTAATCAATCTAAACATTGCTTTGTGGACAAAACTCCTCTTCCAGGTTAAATCCTATGTGTGTGACCCTACAGGTCCATTTCACGTTGGCAGTGAAAGTCCATAACACTTATGACTTCACAAGCAAAGAGCGGTGCCTAGTCACACATCATTGCTACCCAAGTGAAAGTAGAAAGTTGGAGAACAACTTTCATCCTACAATCCGTGAATGGTGTTACAGTGAATGTATAATTCCTTTGTCACTGATATCATGAATGAACTCAAGGCATGGAACAGTCATCCTGTCAACGTTCATTCACTTTCTTGATCTCAGAGTAGATTGAAGGAGATATGTATGACATCAATATCACATATTGATTCACACATGCGTGCGCACGCCTATCTCAATCCTACTCATCAAGTGGCCTTGGATATCAAACTCCCTCAGGAGGGACAAATCCCATATCTATCACTCACCCCTCAAAAGCCCCATGTGTCAAAGCCACCCAATCATCACCTTTATAACAACCCATGTTTCAGGACTGCGTTTGATGATGTCAAAGTGTGCCCAACGACATGTGTTGAGTGTAGTGATTTCAGGTCAAAGAATCACACTCACCACGATCACTGTGAGTACTGACTGTGACTACCATCTCATGGTTCCATGTGTCAAACTCACGGTGGGTCTGTCCGGTACCTTGTTCTCTAACAAGTACCTATGTGTTTGGTTTGATATCTCTATATCATGACTAATGAGATTTTGTCATCAACCAACACCACAATCTAGTCTTGTGTGTCATTGTTGTCTATCTACCTTCCACAATGACGTCCGACCAGGGACATAACAAGAATGTACAAACTCTTAGCATCCGTATGATCTCATCGTTCAGGTCCTCAACCTGAAAGCATACGTCATTGAGTACTGTCATTCTTTAGACATTCAATCTGTTCTATCACTATCTCATATGACTGAACCAGAAAGAATTGGAAGCTTGCCTTTGATGTTTATCAAATCAATCTTATGTATCCCACCAATCATCCCATGATTGGCTCTCAGGGCATACATACCAACAGACAATGCAAAGAAGTGAGAGTTTGAATGCTTTTATTAGAAGTCATGTCAATAGTAGGAAAACATTGTTTGAACTTGTATGTTTCTTAGAGACTGCTTACTCTCATGTGTGTGAGATAGAAATTCTAAAGGATTTTGAAGACTAGTATAGCAATTTGCCTTTGGCTTCACTGTGGCCTTTGGAGGATCAAATGAGAGGAATATACACCAAGGCAATTTTTAAGATCTTTCAAGATGAAGTTCATCAATGTATGGTGTACAATGTAAAGGAAACTTCTAATGATGTTGCGTTTGAGGCATATCATCTTGGTAGTTCTAGTTCTGCTCATCTTTTGAAGAAAGACTCATCCACTCATATGGTGTCATGCAATTGTTTCATGTTAGAATTCAAAGGAATTCCATTTAGACACATACATGCTTATCTAAAGAGTCATGATTTTTGCACTCTTCCTGAGCCATATATACTGAAGAGGTGGACTAAAGGATATAGAGATCATCATTTGATTTTTGGAAAATCATCTTTCATGCATCTATCCACTAGGAAGACACTGTAGTTGGTATCTGCTTGCAATTCAATTGTTAATATAGTGTGTAGGAACAACACTATAGATATGTGTCTTGAAAAACTCATTGCTTTGCAAAAGGAGTTGTTAGATTTAGATGTTGTTGATGTTGTTGTAACTGGTTCGAATACAACTTCTTATTCTGTTGTCAAGGACCATATTCTCAGTGTTTGTAAAACTAAAGGTAGACCTAGATCTACTAATGTGCGGTTTAAATCTGGAGTTGAAATTTCTCAGTCTAAAATGAGACAGTGTAAGAATTGTTTACAATATGGTGTTAACCATGACAACTGAAATTGCCCATTGAAGAAATAGGTGTGTTTTTGAATTCAGCTTCTTCTTATATTGTTTATTTCACATAGTTATTTTTATATTCTCATGATTACTTTTTCTATTGACATAATTACTTTCTGTGGATTGTGGTGTTCCTGACATGATATGTTTACTTTTTCTTGGTTGATATGTAATGGTGCTCCCTGCTACTTCCGTTCAAATGCTTTCGGTACTGTTGTTACTGCTACTGTGGGCTACTATGGTCTTCCTATTTTTGACTTCCTCAAGTTGTGGATTTGTTGTTACTACTGTGGCCTTCTATCAGCTTCATGTGTTTGGCTTCCTAAAATTTGCGGATTTGGTGCTACTGCTGATGTTGTTGCTATTGAAGATGATTTATTCACTAGTTTTACTCTTTTGTTATCCAATTTTTTAGTGTGTGATTTATGTCAAAATATGATGTAATTCTAATGGATTAGATGTATTACGTGACAGTTGTAATTGACATTTGATTATTGTAATTCCTGGGCCCACTGCCCAAGGCTCTAGTAGAGTTTTAGGAATGATGACTGGCCCCACATACAACCACTAGCCTTAACTACGCGCTTTGTCCTCACTCACGCGCAAGCCAGGGTCAACTTCCCGACCAGTCACCCATCCCAATACTACTCCAAGATGAGTACGCTTAACTATGGAGTTCTTAGTGATGGGCTCCCAGAAAAGGAGGTGCACCTTGGTGATATGGGTAGTCCAATCATTCCTTTTAAGAATGTTTTATCCAAGGCCTCAAATACTGGGATGTTACAATCTCCCCCACTTAGACTCTTGATGTCCTCGTCAAGTCTCAACTATATGGCCTCATAATCTGACCCCGTTTCAGTGTAAACCCACTATGGCCCATTGACACCCAGCTCCCGATCACGGAATACCAGCGCAAGGGTGGCTACATCAACCATGGACAACCCTTTCCTACATGCCTGGACTGCACGACTCAAGACTGGCATGTCACATGCCCATGTGGGCCCCACCTACTGGAGGGGTTATGGCTGTGATACCATTTGTAACGCTTGGGCCCACTGCCCAAGGCACTAGTAGAGTTTCAGGAATGATGACTGGGCCCACATACAACCACTAGCCTTAACTACATGCTTTGTCCTCACTCACGCGCAAGCCTGGGTCAACTTCTCGACTGGTCACCCATCCCAATTCTACTCCAAGCTGAGCACGCTTAACTATGGAGTTCTTAATGATGGGCTCTCAAAAAAGGAGGTGCACCTTCGTGATATGGGTAGTCCAATCATTTCTTTTAAGAGTGTTTTATCCAAGGCCTCAAATCCTGGGATGTTACAATTATACTTTATTTTTATTGTTACTCTTTTATATGCAACATCAAATTTAAATTATTTATAAAGATTCTCCAAAATTTGTTTGCGTTGTGATATGTTCTTCCATTTTATGTTACATATGTTTTTGTTAGTTCGTCTCCTACTTCCAATATATTAGTATCATATTTTAGAATTTCTTTTTGATACAAATTAATCCTTACTTAAGATCAGGCTCATTCTCATATAGTAAATCACTAACTTGTATTTTCAAAGGTTATTTTTTGTACCTCAGTGTTACTTTTTGTGTCAACAAGAAATGTTTTGTATACACCAATTATTTTTTCATTGTTCGTGTTACTTTACAGTTCATATAATTACTTAAAGGTCAACAAAATTACTTTATAAATAGAAATATGAATCTTTGGTATCTTCATCCTTGATAATACCATGACTGTGCATTGAGGGATGGGCATGTCTGTGTACCATGACCACCATCATCTCCCCTTGTAACATACTAAATCTCAACATCTTCCCAACAATTTACTCATATTCTATCTTTTCATTTCTTTCAAGTCCTTTTGGACCAATTTCATAAATTTCCCATCTTTTATATTCTTTTTGGACTCCTTGTGCAATTTGAACACAATTCAAGGTTGAAATTACTTTTTCCCTTGTTTATATAAATGAAGGGGTGTTTGCACAAATAACCGGCACAATGAAACAAATTGGTGTCTTAATATGCAAAATGTACACTTAAGAGAGAAAATAAGTGGAAATTTGTCTTTGGAGTTTTTTGGATAAATATATTAGTAATAATGTGTATTTGAGTTAATTACGAAAGTTATTAACCTAATTTCCTTCTCTCTCCTAAAAAATGATAATAATATATCAAAATAGAATATAATGGTGAGATTTTGCTCTTAAAGTTAATAATGGATGGATATCTCAAAATTCACTCTTGTAATCCATCAAAATAAGTATTTTCATATAACTCATTCATTTTAATATATTAATATACACTTTAATGAGCAATATATTTATCAAAGGCCATATTATGTATAAAACGAGAAAGTAATTGCATAGCATGGTTCTAGACTTTAATATGAGCATGTGGTTAAAATTTGGTGCCTTTTGGAGTTGTATTCACCCCTCAAATCATTTTTACAAGTTTCTAATATAGTGTAGCCTTAGATATTAAATCTATATCATTTAAATGTTTGTAACGCATATAGTCTATTGATTATTCGATTCAGAGCTTTGTCATGCACCCTTAGCCTCTCATCTGACAGTCACAATTTAATCGCTATCTGATCTAATGGCAAAGTGGTCATCACCTTCCTCCCGCCCACTGAACAGGCATGGCGCCCCAGCTCCTTGCTGTCGTTCTCTCTCCCCCCTTCACCTTCTTGTGTGATTTCACTTCCATTGGCTTCGTCTCCCGTCATTGGTTCAAATGCACCCTAACTCATCGCCTACGTCGTCGATTTGGCAAAATGCCCAACCTGGGTCATCTCCTCATCTCCACGGTGATCTCATAGTTGGAGCTACATTGCTCCCCACACCTATGTATGCGAAGGGTTAACACCCTCAACCCCCGTGCCAGCTTCCTCCTCTAATTTCTTTGCACCCTGCCCCAACGACCTTGACCTACTCGGAGTACACCACCGACAATGGCGAGCCAGTTCTACCTGCTCTGACCACCTTGGGCCAATTACCATTAGGGTTAGCATCCTTGGCCATCTCTCTTCCTGTTTCTACCCTCACTTTGTCCCGCGATGCCCCCGATTGCCTAAGCCTGTAGGCCGCCGGAAGCTCCTCGGAAGAGCCTGACCTTTTCTCCACTCTAGTGCTCCTCTATCGCCGTTGACTCTTTCTTTTGGCTCGCACCGCCTCCGTGAGGGTGCTGATGGCCCCAGTCGATAGTCTCCAGTTTGTCTTTTTGGGTATTGCCCTTCTCAGCGACCTATCCTACTCCGGTCAGGTTCTGACGACCTAGGCCATGTATGTCCTTGTTTTGGGGATCGTTGAGTTCGCTGGAAGCTAAGGAACTCATCCCCGATGCTATCGTGCATCCCCACACCGAGAATGATGAGTTGCATCGTGAAGCTGGACATCCAGTTGTATGCCATCGCCATGGCGAGAGCATGTAGATGCCTGGTTAGTAAATGACCAGGGCAACCCTCGCCCCTCTGATCAGTCAATTTTTACGCAAGGGCAATCTCATAATTGCACATTGAGTTTTGTTTCTCGCTTGCAAAAGTTGGTTACATATGAATGACAGTACTGCCCTCAATATTTCAATCAATTTCATTTTATATGCAAGGGCATTTTGGTCATTTCACCTATTATTTACATCAAATTGCATTTTCATTTAAATCATTGTCACACTATGGTTTTCTTGCATTCTGATTGGTTGATTTTACTTAATTCATAGTAAATCAATCAATGGTCATAAAAATGCGAATAAATAGTCAATGGATACGATTTTTAATGTAGAATTCGATTTTGATGTTTTTGAGTCATGATTTGGATTCCTTTTTCGAAGTTTGCTTTGAATGCCTTTTTAAGTGTATAAAATGTTCTAAAATACATAATTAATTCATTTTAACTCCAAATTGATAAATAAAATATGTTTTCTTATTCAAGAGAATACGACTAATCTGTTAGACTAGGTTTTGAACCTTAAATCGTGGTTTTGAATAAAAGTTCCAAAATTAGGGTTTTCCTATGGTTTAAGCCTTATAAATACTAATACATGTGTAATGTTTGCAACTAGGGAAATATGGAATTGGATACAATTAGATTGGCAAATGTGATGGTAATGAATTGAAACTAAGGTATGTGATCCCTATGTATGTGAAAACATATTGGTGTATGTGGACCCTATTTATATATGTGAATCCTATCAAAGATGAATGTTAATGTTTATTGTGCAAATAATCCTATCCTTCAGTTGGGTCTTATCCAACCCTACAAACATTTTATGCTAGCCTTGATATCCTCCTAAATGCCTTTATTGGGCTCTTTACTTATTTGATGCTTCTAATTCCATTGTGGCTCATTCATTTGAAACATGTGAATCTTGCTACGACTTAAGTTGGCTCATTTACTTGGAAATATTGTCTATTGTTGTTGCTTATGTTGGCTCCTTTATTTCATAGGTTTTATTCCCAAATACTATGATGTAAATGTTACTTTGATATTTTCACTACTGCTAGGTGAACTATTAAGCATGATGTATTTTAGGCCAAATGACAATGTAGTGTACATGAGTACAAACCACCCATAGGGCACTGAGGTTTTAGTCCTCCTACCAGGCACTGGGGTTTTCATCCTCCTGCCATTTTATATTAGGCACTATGGTTTTAGTCCCCCTGCCACTTTATATAGGCACTGGGGTTTTAGTCCCCCTACCACTGGTGAGGTCCGGTAGGTGCCTCACCCTACATTGAGATGACTTTGTGTCTTAATATATTCATGCTATGTGATTATTATTGTGGTGATTTATTATGGTAGTTCTCTTTTTCTTATTTGAATAATTGTCTCAATATCTTAAAATCATGTAGTATAGAGAATCTTTTATTATGCAATGTTGTTGACTATTACTTGTCTTATTCCTTTTGATTGACACATACTTTTATCCTTCTTTTGTTGGATGACCCGAAACATCCAATGTAGGATCATAGTGCACATGGAAGCTTGGTGAACCTAAGGCTAAGGATAGGGCAAAAAGGAAAGGAACATATAGCTTGCATGATCATAGTTTCCTTTGTAAGTTGTTTTGTTGGGAGACAATATTGGCTTAGTTTAAGTCTTCCTCTACCTAGATCCTATGTTTTGTATAAAGTTGTACTTCCTTTATGGAAATTTTTATAATGTACTCTTTATACATTTTGAATAAAGTCAGGTTTTATTTCTTCCACTGCCACACATTTGATGTACTTGTTTATCATGTTTTATAGTAGAGACTTGGTCTTTACAGCATGGTATTAGAGCATCAAGGTAGTCAGATTCTTGACTAATTCAAATTGTCTCCTAGATAGAACCGTTATCTTATATAGTTTCCCTTTAGTAAGTTTTTCATCTTAGAGTTTGACCTATGATGAAAGTTTGATTTAGGATCATAATAATTTCATATTAGATATAAAATGTGTCAATTTTTTGGTGAATTGTCTATTGAGAAGCTACTAGAGCAAGAAGTTGAAGTGAAGGTGTCTAGAAAGGGCCAGAGCTTGGGGGTTGGGAATATTTTCCTCCACCCCACTAGCTTGGTAACGAGGACTCCTGAGCTCATATGACCTGGCCTGGCCTGATCTGATACAGATAGCTCAAAATAGTTTATCTTTGGGCATGTTGCCTAATTGTTGAACACCTTAGGAAAACCATAAGTGCTAATTTGATCTCTTATACAAAAATCATCATTAAGTACCTTATATGAGCCTCATATCTCCTATGTTTAGGGTTTAGTGTACCCTATGTTACATCTTGAAGTTGGATTAGTAAGTCCTTTTAGTGTTGAGTTTTATGTACCCTTTTACCCTTAGATTAGTTTGACTGAGTTGACCCTTTTAAGGGGTGGAGTGAGGGTAATGGTGTTAGTACCCTATTTGGTTTTGCAAATCTGATTTCGAGGATGAAATCCCTTTTTAGGGGGATGGAATCCCAATTAAAAGCAAAATCAAATACCTTTGGAGTTAGAAACCCTTTCTATGTGGACATATGTACATAATAACTTATGTGAACAAGAATTTACCAAACACATTATACTTGTAATTCAACTTGTTTATTTATACACACATTAATATGTAGTAAGTCATATAGAGATAGTTCATATGCTTGAACCTTCACATATTATTGATGCACATAATTATGAGTAATTCATTACTAATTATGAATATACATAATGTTGACTATGCCTCCCTAATGGTAAAATGTGTATGGATAATGCACCCTAAGGATGCTTTAACATGTAATGATCGTGCTGACCTAAACCCTAATATGTAATCATCTAGTTTTGACAACATATACATATATATATCCCTAATGCTTTTCATGATACATTAGTGACATTAGGTGTCATCATCACATAATATACCTTGATGCATATAAATGGATTATAGTCACAAAGTTATCAATATATGTAAGGTATATCACCTTGTTCTCTAATGAACACCTCATCATAACTTGATATATGAATTAATTCATTAATATTGAAAGTGTTACATCCTATTCACTAAAATGCATATAATGTCTCAAACATGATAATGGATAATTGGATTCACATAAATATTCATAAATGCCTAATGTGAATAAAAATAGGTATAATTTATAATATGAAGTGTAATGGACGAAAATGATTAATGATGCCAATGGATATGAGTATGAAAGATAGTGTGACAATATGTAACTCAGATATAAGCCATTAATGTGATACATTTGGACTTGTTATATGTTTAATAATTTGTTGATAATATTATATGGTTCTCACCAAGATAATTTGTGATAATCCTACATGAAGTAGTTAATGGATAATGATATCAAGTTATTAAGATTGTGATCAAATGCATCTATAAATGTTGAAATGGCTTAGTAAACCCTAATTGTGCTTAAAACCCTTGATGATGGAAATACATATGATATAACATTGAGATGTAATTGTTTTGAATATAATGTGGCACAAGTGATAGTATAATAAATATGATACGTCTTCATGATGGATATTATGCTAATAAGGCAAAAATGTTAATTTGAGTTTGATAAAAGGCTATAGGTTTTGTGGAAACCTTAGTAACACCTGGCTTATGTGTAGAACTTCTAGTACCCATCAAGTCTTTTAAGGTTGGGATGTTTCACACTCACCCTCTCTTCCCTCTTGTTGTGATTTTGGGGACGAAATCCTCTTTAAGGGGTGGAGTGTTGTAACATACTGAATCTCAGGGTCTTCCCTGCAATTTACCCATATTCTATCTTTTCATTTTTTTCAAGTCCTGTTGGACCAATTTCATAAATTTCCTTTCTTTTATATTCTTTTTGGACTCCTTGTGCAATTTGAACACATTTCAAGGTTGAAATTACCTTTTTCCCTCTTTTATATAAATGATGGGGTGTTTGCACAAATAACCCACACAATGAAATAATTGGGGTCTTAATATGAAAAATGTACACTTAAGAGAGAAAATAAGTGGATAATGTTTATTTGGAGCTTTTTGGATAAAATATTAGTAATAATGTGTATTTGAGTTAATTATGAAAGTAATTAACCTAATTTCCTTCTCTCTCCTAAAAAATGATAATAATATATTAAAAAATGATAATAATATATCAACATAGAATATAATGGTGAGATTTTGCTCATAAAGTTAAAAATGGATGGATATCTCGAAATTCAATCATGTAAGCCATTAAAAGAAGTCTTTTCATATAACTCATTCATTTTAATATATTAATATACACTTTAATGAGCAATATATTTATTAAGGGCCATATTATGTATAAAATGAGAAAGTAATTGCATAGCATGGTTCTAGACTTTAATAAGAGCATTTGGTTAAAATTTGGTGCCTTTTGGAGTTGTCTTGACCCCTCAAATTGTTTTTACAAGTTTGTAATATAGTGTAGCCTTAGATATTAAATCAATATCATTTAAATGTTTGTAACGCATATAGTCCATTGATTATTCGATTTAGAGCTTTGTCACGCACCATTATCCTCTCATCTGAAGGTCATGATTTAATCGCTCTCTGATCTAATGGCAGAGAGGTCATCACCTTCCTCCCACACACTGAACAGGCATGGCACCCCAGCTCCTTACTGTCGTTCTCTCTCCTCCCTTCACCTTCTCGTGCGATTTCACTTCCTTTGACTTCGTCTCCCGCCGCTAGTTCGAATGAACCCTAACTCATAACCTACATTGCCGATTTGGAAAAATGCCCAACCTGGATCGTCTACTCATCTCAGTGGTGATCTCACAATTGGAGCTACATTGCTCCCCACACCTATGTATGCAAAGGGTTACCACCCTCAGCCCCCGTGCTAGCTTCCTCCTCCTCTAATTTCTTCGCACCCTGCCCCGACGGCCCTAACCTACTTGGAGTACACCGCCAATAATGGCGAGCCAGTTCTACCTACTCCGACCACCTTGGGCCAATTACCATTAGGGTAAGCATCCTCGACCTTCTCTCTTCCTGTTTCTAACCTCGCTTTGTCCCGCGATGCCCCCGCTCGCCTAGTCCTGTAGGCCGCTGGAAGCTCCTCGGCAGTGCCTGACCTTTTCTCCACTCTACTGCACCTCTATCACCACTAACTCTTGCTTTTGGCTCACGCCTCCTGCGCGAGGGTGCTGATGGCCCCAGTTGATAGTCTCCAGTTCGTCTTTTTGGGTATTGCCCTTCTCAGCGACCTCCCCTACTCTAATCAGGTTCTGACGACCTAGGCCATGGATGGACATGTTATGAGGATCGTTGAGTCCGTGGGAAGCTAAGGAACTCATCCTCGATGCTATCGTGCATCCCCACACCCAGAACAACGAGTTGCGTCGTGAAGTTGTACCTCCAGTTGTATGTCATCGCCATGGCGAGAGCAGGTAGATGCCTAGTCAGTAAATGACCAGGGCAACCCTCACCCCTCTGATTAGTCAATTTTTATGCAAGGACAATCTCGTAATTGCACCTTGAGTTTTGCTTTTCATTTGCAAAAGTTGGTTCATTTTATATGCAAGGGCATTTTGGTCATTTCACCTATTATTTACATCAAATTGCATTTTCATTTAAATCATTGTCACGCTATGGTTTTCTTACATTCTGATTGGTTGATTTTACTTAATTCATAGTAAATCGATCCATAGTCATAAAAATGTGAATAAATAGTCAATGGAAAGGATTTTTAATGTAGAATTCGATTTTGAAGTTTGTGAGTCATGATTTGGATTCCTTTTTTGATGTTTTCTTTGAATGCCTTTTTAAGTGTATAAAATGTTGTAAAATACATAATTAATTAATTTTAACTCGAAATTGATAAATAAAATATGTTTTCTTTTTCAGGAGAATATGACTAATCTGTTAGACTAGGTTTTGAACCTTAAATCTTGGTTTTGAATAAAAGTTCCAAAATTAGGGTTTTCCTATGCTTTAAGCCTTATAAATACTAATACATGTGTAATGTTTGCAACTAGGGAAATATGGAATTGGATACAATCAGATTGGTGAATGTGATGGTAATGAATTGAAACTAAGGTATGTGATCCCTATGTATGTGAAAACTTATTGCTGTATGTGGACCCTATTTATATATGTGAATCCTATCAAAGATGAATGTGAATGATTATTGTGCAACTAATCCAATCCTTCAGTTGGGTCTTATCCAAGCCTACAAACATTTTATGCTAGCCTTGATATCCTCCTAAATGCCTTTATTTGGCTCTTTACTTATTTGACACTTCTAATGCCATTGTGGCTCATTCATTTGAAACAGGAGAATGTTGCTACCACTTAAGTTGGCTCATTTACTTGGAAATATTGTATATTGTTGTTGCTTATGTTGGCTCCTTTATTTCATGGGTTTTATTCCCAAATGCTATGATGCAGATGTTACTTTGATATTTTCACTACTGCCAGGTGAACTATTAAGCATGATGTATTTTAGGCCAAATGACAATGTAGTGTACATGAGTACAAACCACCCATAGGGCACTGAGGTTTTAGTCCTCCTACCAGGCACTGGGGTTTTAATCCGCCTGCCATTTTATATTAGGCACTATGGTTTCTGTCCCACTGTCACTTTATATAGGCACTGGGGTTTTAGTCCCCGTGCCACTGGTGAGGTCCGGTAGGTGCCTCACCCTACATTGAGATGACTTTGTGTCTTAATATATTCATGCTATGTGATTATTATTGTGGTTATTTATTATGGTAGTTCTCTTTTTCTTATTTGAATAATTGTCTCAATCTCTTAAAATTGTGTAGTATAGAGAATCTTTTATTATGCAATGTTGTTGACTATTACTTGTCTTATTCCTTTTGATTGACACATACTTTTATCCTTCTTTTGTTGGATGACCCGAAACATCCAGGGTAGGATCAGAGTGCACATGGAAGCTTGGTGAACCTAAGGCTAAGGATAGGACAAAAAGAAAAGGAACATATAGCTTGCATGATCATAGTTGCCTTTATAAGTTGTTTTGTTGGGAGACAATATTGGCTTAGTCTAAGTCTTCCTCTACCTAGATCCTATGTTTTGTATAAAGTTGTACTTCCTTTATGGAAATTTTTATAATGTACTCTTTATACATTTTTAATAAAGTCAAGTTTTATTTCTTCTACTGCCACACATTTGATGTACTTGTTTATCATGTTTTATAGTAGAGACTTGGTCTTTACACCCCTCCACGACCATGGTGTGCACCACGACCATGCTAGACTCACTTGCAGATATGATGCTTTCACCCCAAAAAAAAAGTTGAACAAGTAATTTTGATAGTTACAATTTAATTTACATAGCTACCTTTTGGTTTGTTGTATTACTTTCCTAGTTCAATAAGTTACGCTACACATTACACAGTTACTTTTTTGTTGGACGAGTTAGTTTTCCTTTATCATATTTACTATTTTTTTCAAATTGTTACTTTATATCTTGATCTATTGTACTGTTATTCAACAGCAATCACAATAATATGTCGAGCATTTTGAACATCCTAATCATGCTAGACATACCTGAAATATATAAGGAGATTTTTCTAATTGATCATGACATTTTTGAAAAGGGAAAGAATCACCTCATGTTACACTATGTAATGTTACTTTACTTTTTTTGGATCAAAGTTACTTAATGATGTATAGCAGTTACTTTTTGATCCATAGAGTTACTCTCATGTCGATATAGTTGCTTGATAGTTCAATCAGTTACTTTTATTTTCACTAGTTACTCTTCGTTCTACTTATTTTACTCTTCAGTTTAGAAGAGAGTTACTCCACACATGCAATGAGCACCTGTTGATCATAGTCATTATCCATAAAATAACAACAACTAGCTAAAGTTATAAAAACATTCAACTAAGATCAAAATGATAGGTTCAAATGCCAAACAAAAAGTAGCAAAACATAACCATTTACCCATAGAACTATTGTTCTTTTTTGTTCCACCCAACATACATTTCAAACCCATATTGTAATTTTTTGTAGAGTTACTCTTCAGAATCACATTGTTCTACTACATTATTTTGCTAAAAATTCTTTTCTAATCTGACTTAAGCCATGTGTTCAGACTTGGCACAACATATGCTGGTTTTTCTTCATTCTACTTGTCTCCTCTACTTCTTTGGTCTCTTCTTCATCTCTAGCATGTTCTTTAACTGACCACAGTCTCCCCTTCTTCATCATTGTTTGGATGATCTCTGCCCTTATTGTAGGGATGTCCTTACTCATGAAGGTCATTTCTTTTCCATGCACTAAGTATTCTAGAAACTTCATAATATAGACTCCACATTCAACATCATCAACCTCTTGTTGGGGGCACTCAGGGTACTCTATTTCCCACTAAGACAGTTGGCTTCCACACTCTAACACTCCCCAAAAGAATTCATGAACAAACCCTACCTGCATGCAAAACAAAACATTCACAAGTATAATGTAACCTACCCTATTTCATTCAACTATTTTATTAACAATGTTACTTTTTTCATTTCATACCGATCTAAGTACTTATGTCATTGATTTTGAACTTCCTGACATTGAATTATAAGACGTGTGCACCCCATCTCTAAAACTTGCTTCAAGCAAGTGCCAATGATTGTTGTTGTTAAGTATTGTAAACATGGAATCCATTATCATAAATTCCTTGTCAGGGACATTGAAGAGTGGTGACAGCATATCGATCACTTTTATTGTTATTTCATTCACCATCATGTCTAGCTTTTGCTGTAAAAACAATATTGGGAATTACTTTGTTGTAAACTTTAGTGATATTGTTTATAATAAATGTAATCTAGTGAGATTTTCTATTTTTCTTACTGGAGCATAAGTGCTCAAGCAATGCCATGACAACAGTCCTTTTTTTGACCTTTTGCTTGTTGTTTCTTTCAAAATTTGTACAAAGCAGTCCATGATCTGTAAATGCACAAACATCAGTTTGCCATCCATAATTTCGTGATAAATTCTTATTATTGCATTTCATACAAGTGATTGCATCCTCTTATGTTTAAATAACAACATTGATAAGTCCTTTCCCGTGCACCGTGTTTCCTTTCCAAAAACCCATTCTCTTCTTGACCTGTGCATTTTTATTTTTTTTCAAAAGAATTCATATTGAAGATGTTAAACATAAATTTATGTATTGATCAACTAATTTATAATAAACATGTGACTCATACAACTTTAAATAGTATCTACTTACACTTCATCAATGTTCTCAATAAATTCTTGGACATCGTCCTTCATTTCCTTTATTTTGAAGTGCTCAAATCCTATGAATGTCAAATTCTTGTGTTGCTTTTGAAGTGTAAATTTGGTTAGTAGTTTATGTAAAAGACATATATTCTTGCCATTACTCTACTATTTAGTCCATAATATTACTTTACAGTCCATAGTATTACTATATCATTATCCCCGTTAGTTTTTCTATTAGCATAGTTACTTTACCCGTGCATGCCTTCTTATCTTGATATTCTCCTCTATGCTCCCCATGCCCGTCTCCATCTTCCTCTTCCTCTTTCTCAACATTTTTTTTGTTTTCTTTTGAACTTCATCAAAATTTATCTTTGCTTCATTCACTCCAACTTCAATGTCTATATCCATATGTATGTTTTCCATTTCATCTTTTGCTATTCCTTTTTTATCTTCTAGTTCTTCTTTCTCTATTAGATCTTCTTTAGTTGTATCTTCTTCAACTTGATCTTTCTCCCTTTCATCTTGTGCTGGTTGTTTGGTTTCTTCAGCTCGAGCTTCTTCTACTGTATTTGAATCTTGTGGGACATTTTTTGTCGTTTTAGCCTCTATTTCTTTGTCTTTGTTATCATCTTGCACTTTCTCTAAATATTTCTTATGGCTTTACTCCACTACACTTCTCCTTAGTTGAAGCTTGTTCAATCTTGGTGTTTCTTCTACAGGTCCTTGTTGGTCCATTTCCAACAACCTTTTCCTCATATCCTGCGTCCTTTGTCTAAGTACACTTAAATCATTTGAACCCTAACTTTTGTTTTGAATGAAATTGGGAGTTGGTGTAGTTGCATATTGTATGTCCTTGTCATTGTCATGTTCCCTCCTCAACTTTTTGTTTTAAACTTCAACTTCTTCAAGCCTTTTCGTCAACTTCTCATTTTCCTCTCTCAAAGTAGTAAAATCTTCTAGGGCAATTCTACTACATGTTTCCTTATGCAGTCTCATCTCATCCTCAAGATTCTATATTCTATTATCCAAGCTATCTGAGATTTCTTTGCTTGTGCTAGCTGATGTAAGTAACATTTTACTTACTACCTTGCTCCTTGCTTTATTTGCTGTGAGATAATAAGACAGATCTTTCACTACCTTTGCAACTTCCCAATAATCATTTGCATCCTTCTTCAACCTTGCTGAAACCGGTGCACAAAACTTAACAATTTATCATAAAACTCTTATCATAATTAGTGTATTTATTTTCACTTTAACCACACTGATTTTTACATTTTCATTGTCCAAACTTTTAGAATATATCCTTCACCCTCTTAACATGAGCTGTCCATCGTTTTATCTATGGTTTTATCCTCATGGAATGTAGGTTGTTCTATCCCTGTTAACTCATAAGCCCAGAATTGTGTTGACAAGAAAAGTATAAATTAGAGTTTTAAATGTTCGAATATGTTTGTTTAATGTAACCAAATAAACTATGCAATGTGTTACTTACATACAAGCACATTACACATCCAGTTGTGTAGAGTGTGCGTTTGCTGGTTTCTCCTCTTCTCCTCATCTTTATATTCTCACTTAAAACTTTCATTTTCTTGAATATGTTGCCATGGACTAACTTTGCCCAGTTTAACTTCCCTATAGCAGTTACATCATCCAAGTAGTATAGAAGGTAAATGAGGGCACAATAGCTGGTGTCCAGTAAAAGGAATGTTTCCAACAAGTGCAACATCCAAGCACGACACATATTTTGGTAGTCTTCTTCAGAGTCATTCCTTGCAAATTCTTGCCAAAGTTTACACAAGTTTTCCTTGCTCAACACATCCTTCTCTCTTATCTTCTTACTACTTTCACCAACTTTGATCCTATCCTTTTATTACATTATACAAATCCTCGCATATTTTTCTTACAATTTGTGATTGCTTTCGTGGAACTATATCAATACCTTTACTAGATAAACCTAGTTTCACCCCTACATTGTCTACAGTCATCCTTGCCTCAAAAACTGGTGTTAATATGAATCTATTGTCTTCAAAATATCTTTCTATCAGATCCTATAAAAGATATACATCTACAATAAGGTTAGGCATTGTTATCAGATTTGCAAATGTGGTTGACTTCACCATCCTCATTTGATTTTTGCTAAACAACATGTTGTTTTGTATGCTACTGTAACTCTTTATGTAGCATTTGTGGAAAAGCTTTCGTGTACCAACAACTTTTATCATAATGTTTGTGTTAATTTTTCTAGTTACTTTCTAGCCTACAATGTTACTTTTTCAATTCAATATGTTACTTTCTATACGTCACAATTACTCTTTTTGTTACATAGTTACTTTTTTACTTTCAGAGTTACAATTTATTTTTTAGAGATACATTGTATTCAGTAAATTTATGTATCAGTTATCATTTTGCATATAAGGTGAGTGTGTGGAGTATTAGAGTGATTATGCTAACATAAATGTACATTAATATAACGAATAGATTATAAATATCTTATTGGAAGTCCACAAAATTACATTCTAGCACATATGCATTTGTTTCATTTAACATTGTTACTTTTTTTCCATATGGATACTATTTTGTTAACATTTTCCACCTATTGATATATATAGTACATTTATATTTTTCATAATGTTACTTTTTTGTTAGACAAATTACTTTTTGTATTGTGGTTGACACTCTTCTATTGTAGGAGATACTTTTTTGTTTTATAACATACTCTCCAGTTTATACAGATATGTTTCCTATTAACCATGTTACTTCTGTAGATTATTTAGTTACTTTTTATATACTCATAAATACTCTTAGGTTGTTATAAGTTACTCTATTTCTAGCAAAGTTACTCTTTAGTTCAACAAGTTACACTTTCGTATTAGCCAAATTACTTTTCGTATTGTGGTTGATACTCTTCTATTGTATGAGATACTTTTTTGTTTTATAAGATACTCTCCAGTTTAAATAGATATGTTTCCTATTAACCAAGTTACTTCCATAGTTTATTTAGTTACTTTTTATATACTCATAAATACTCTTAGGTTGCTATAAGTTACTCTATTTCTAGGAAAGTTACTCTTTAGTTCAACAAGTTACACTTTCATATACAAGTATAAAAATAAACAATATTACCTTCCCCTGTAATCTTTGCTTTGCCTTTTTGTTTGGTTTTCTATTCCAAAGTCTGCTTCTTGTTTCCTTTACGGACTTCTGCTTCATCATGCTCAACTTCTTCGTTCTAACCTTCAACAAATAGTTCCTCTTCAACTTCTATTTCTTCATTCTGACGTTCAGTAAGCACTTCTTCTTTATAACTTTTATCTTTCGTTGTAGATATTGCTTCTTCAACCTCTTCTATTTTTGGATCTTCATCCTCTTCATGAACTTCAACCAATTGTTTCTCAACAACCTCTTATGTCGCTTTCTCCCCTGATGAGTTGTCATCTCCAGCAGTCTTCCGGAGAGTGTTAGTTTTCCTACTACTGTCTTTCTTCTTCTTACCCTTTTTTTCTTTTCTCCTCATAGAGTTTTTGTTGTTCTCTTCAAAACTCTACTTTGTTTCTTCTCCTTGCAATATGTCTGGAAATACCACTTCTATCATGTTGTCCACAACATCATAGTGTTTTTTTACTAAATCTTCACTCTCTATTACTTTTCTACTTCCCTTACTTGTCGCCTTCCTTGCTTTTAGCTTTGTTATCCCAATTTTGATCTCAACCACAGAGATGGGAAAAAGCAACAACTGTAGAATCAAGTCGTGAACACTGCAGCGAAGAAGAATGGAAGACACGACAGATCAAGTATAGGCCAAATCGATCAAATGTAAGGAAATGTAGACAACGGGTCAAGGAATTCGGCCGTTGGGGGTTGGGAATCGAGAGTAAGGTGGATGAAACATGGGACTTCTAGAGTGAGAAGAAGGTAGATTTTGGGAGTTTCGCGGCGGAGAATGATTTGTGAACTATTTTTCGCATAAACGCAACCAGCTCCCTGTTTTCTTCTTTAAAATACAAGCATGTCCTTCCTATATATATATATATATATATATATATATATATATAGTCATGCTAGAATACACTCGAGTGTATCCGGAGCAGAATACACTCAAGTAGTTTTCCATGATGCAATATTTTTTTTGAAAATCTAATCCATTGATCTTCTTAAACATCTCTTGAACAACTCATATGAAAAATTTGAGCACATTTGGATATGTATAGCTCATGTTATGAAGACCGCAAAAATTATGCATTTCAAATTAGTTTCGCGTGTTGATTTTGTTGCCCTTGGATGAGTGACTTTTACTCATCCAAATGGTTTCAAAATTTGTATGTAGCCTAGTTATAGTATGACGGTGAAGATCAATAGTTTACATTTTGCAAAAACTAGTCTTGATATGCAAACACACTTGAGTGTATTCATGCGATCCGTACACTCGAGTGTATTCTAGCCTGACTCTCTCTCTCTCTCTCTCTCTCTATATATATATATATATATATATATATATATATATATATATATATATATATATATATATATATATATATATATATATATATATATATATATATATATATATATATATATATATATATATATATATATTGTTGGTATATATGCCCATAGAGCAAGTCATATGATGATTGTAATGGGATACTTTGTAAATGATTTGAATAATAATGAAGGCAATTTCCGATCTATATGTTTACACTGTTTCTGAGATGATAGTGTAACATGATAGATGTCTAAAGAATTGTTTTACTAAATGACATATGCTTTTGGGTTGAGGACCTAAATGATGAGATCATACAGATGTTAAGAGTATACATTCTTGTTTGGTCCCTAGTCAGTTGTTATTGTGGAAATAACCATAGACATCAATAACAGTAAAGACTAGATTGTGTGTTGGTTGATGACAGAATCTCATTAGTCATGATATAATGATATCAAACCAAGCACATAGGTACTTGTTAGAGAACAAGGTACCGGACAGACCCACCGTGAGAGTGACACATGGAACCATGACTTGGTAGTCACAGTCATCTCTCACAGTGATGGTGGTGAGTGTGATTCTTAGACCTGAAATCACTACACTCAACACATGTCGTTGGGTACACTTTGACATCATCAAATGCAGTCCTGAAACATGGGTTGTTATAAAGGTGACGATTGGGTGGCTTTGACACATACGGCTTTTGAGGGGTGAGTGATAGATATGGGATTTGTCCCTCCTGAGGGAGTTTGATGTCCTTGGCCACTTGATGAGTAGGATTGAGAAAGGCATGCACATGCACGTATGAATCAATATGTGATATTGATGTCACACACATCTCACCAAGTATGCTTTAAGATCAAGGAAATGAATAAATGGTGACAGGATGACTGTTCCATGCCTCGAGTTCATTCAAGATATTAGTGACAAAGGAATTATATATTCACTGTTACACCATTCACAGATTGTAGGATTGAAAGTTGTTATCCAACTTTCTATTTCACTTGGGTAGCACTGATGTGTGACTAGGAACCGCTCTTTGCTTGTGAAGTCATAAGTGTTATGGACTTTCACTTCTAATGTGAAATGGACCTGCAGGGTCACACACATAGGATTTAACCTGGAATAGGAGTTTGTCCACAAACATGTTTAGATTGATTACTAAATGAGTTTAGTACTTCAATAAAACACTCAATCAATTGATAGCTCAGTATCATAGTGTTCAAGGTGTTGGACTGATTGATTAGAGTATCAAATTGATTGAAACGACGATTGACAGATTATGCACAATCTGCACTCGCAACCGATCAGCTCATGTGATGAACCGATCGGCTGAGCTTGGTAAACCGATCGGCTCAACTGATGATTTGATCGGCTCATGGACAAGGTGAAGCGATTTGTTCAAGTGTTGAAACGATCGATTCAACTGTTGCAACCGAGCATGTTGGGAAAGTAGGATTGGTGAGAAATTTCCTTTCATTTCACTTGCCCAATTTGATTGGAACAAGGATTGGTATTTGATACCAGTTAGGAACTGACCAGGACCATGAACCGACCGGTTCAGAAGTAAACCGACCATTTCATGGGTCCCAACCGATTGGTTGAGGTGTCAACCGACCGACTCAGATCCCCAATCGACCGATTCAGTGGTGAAACGATCGGTTCAAGTTGCGTAGTTGGTTGTTTTTGTGGAAAATCTCGAACCCTTCTACTCCTGCTTTAGTCCCGCATTGCCTGAGATGGAGAACCCTGTCCCATGACCCTCCTATATATATAGGGGTATTGGGGGCTTCTCAAAGAACAACCAAGTGCAACCAGTTTCTCTGTGAAGTTGTCGTCCTCTCTAGTTTTTGAACTGAGAGAGAGCCCGAGTAAGTGCTACCCGATAAGGGATTTCTTAATAAGAAATTCAAATCCATCCTTGTCCAAACAAGAGACGGAAATGATATTCATATTTATGGCAGGTACATAATAGCAGTTCTTCAACTCTATTATTATCCCATTGGCAACGCGTAGTTCACCCTCGCCTTTCCCCAAAGGCCTACTTCTCTTAAGATCCTTCACATTTGAAAAATGTGAGATCCGCATACGGAATCAAGTACCCATGACGAAGAAGTAGTAAAGTTAATCTCTATTACTTGTACACCAGAAGTAGAGATCTCTATCTCTGACTTCTTCTTCCATTGTTCCTTCCATCCTCTCCATGTAGAAGAAATTGGTTTGGCGAGAGAACCCTTCTCTCCCTTACCATTCGTTCCATTGATCTCTATCAATGAACTTTCTTTCCTCTTCACCAATGCATTAAGCGTACATAGAGTGGATTGAAAGGCTCCTGGTATATCTGGATTATGCAGAATACTTCTCACAGTCCTCAACTAGTTATGGAATCTATTCTCAATTAATTTGCCCTTTTTAAAAGATGATTCTTTTTCCATTCTACAAGATAAAATTGCATTTGTCAAAACTCATTTTGATTTGATTTGAATAAAATTTGACGATAGTTAATTAGACCTTTAATTAATTAACGCTCCCACTATTTTGACTCATATTGACAGCCCTCACCATCGATTCATAAGTTTGCAGTGTACAATCTTCTAGTGGGTCAAGATCCTGAAATCCTCTGAGCCATGGACCAGCTTGGGTTGTCACCCAAAACTCAGATCTTCCAGGTAGGCAACTCTTGCCAATTGCATCATATGCAATTCTTGAAAGATGTCATATGCAACTCCTTGACATGATCATCTCCATGCCTAAAGGTGCTAGATCCTATCTAGGTCACCTTGTTAAGTCTGACCCAAAGCCAACACGATGAACATGCACCCTGGTTGGGCAGACCCACACATTCATCCTTCACGCTTCCACGAGATAGACAGTGCACCATGCTTAGGCGTGCCCACACTTGGTAGATCAAGCTTTTCACATGTGTCACATTTGGAAGGCAGCTAAAACTTAATATTTAATGAGGGATTTTCTTTTTATATACATATACATATCCAATCACCACAATATATAGTACGTATCATATACATGCTATATCCCACAGAAAAACATGCAAAACGATAAAAGCAATGATTATGCCCATCCTATTGTGATTCCTCGAGCCAAGAGGAATCACGGCCATCTAGGTCTACATCACATGCAACATGTACAAGATGAAATATGTGTCTGCCTTTCTGGGTTTGATCAACTCATCTCCATGACTGGTCGACTCGCCATCAAGTTAGTTGTTCGGGTGTCACCAGCTGATCGACTGGTGCCTCCAGTCGATCAATTCACCAGTCATCGTGCATCTCCTCAGGTCGCCACCGCTCATCTCACTCCTCAAACCGGTCATTTGGAACACCAACCGATCGGTTCACACCTTGAACCGATCGTCTCAGGTCGTCCATCGTTCTTTGACATAACAAGAAATAAAATCTATCCTATTTACAATTGAATTGTGAAATCCTGAGTTACATTCGGGGGGAGCAAAGGTAGGAAAAGAAATCTCGAATTAGTTCGAGTTACATCAGGAATAGGAGAAAAGGGAATCACTGTGCAGACGAAGATGCAAGCAACCACATACAACCACACACATATATAGGGTTTATAGGCCATAACCATGCTACACATCCACCACAAAACTGATTTAAGGGTGATGTGTATCGAGTGCATTATTATTGCATATCATATATGTATATATGGGATTTGTGGATTGGACATGCATAAATCCAATTTTATTCACATCGTATGCAATAAATAAAGGCGACAAACCAAAATCGATCATATCGATAATCCTAAAATATAGAGCAGTTGATGTGGCTCTGATACCACTGTTGGGTTTTAGGGGAGGCAGAGAAGAAGAGAAAACAAAAATTTTCTACCAAAACCCAAAACAAAAGGAATCATGTCAACGTCTATATAATAGGAAAGATGGTTTGTGGATGCCTACCTTGTCCCGAGGCTTTCTCGGCGACAGTACCTCACGCCTTGCGCGGTCTTCACCTCCAATCTTGGACGGTGTTTGTGCAGCTCCTGGTCGCACCGGGACTAAAGACTCCTGGTCTCACTGGGACTGTCGGGATTGACAGTTGTCCTATGAGCGATAGAGGTCTCCCGCCTATACATTCGTCCACACAGACTGCCTGGAACTCTGATCTCCTTGTCGCACAAGGAATCAGAAGGAGTCGCACCCTCCTGTCGGCATACTAGTCGCCAACACACTCTCCTACCACCAGTCGCTTTCTGGAGTTGTCTTTTCAAATAATTTACAAAGTATCCCATTACAATCATCATGTGACTTGCTCTATGGGCATACATACCAACAGACTCCCACTTGCACTTAGAGCCAGTCACCAAGGACCCTCAGTCATTGTGACCTAGCATGACCATCATGCTTCTGCTGAGAAAAGGCCTTAGTCAGTGGATCAACTATGTTGTCTTCAGTTGGTACTTTGCAAATCTTCACATCTCCTTGTTGTACGATCTCTCGTATTAGATTGAAGTGCCGCAGTATGTGCTTGGACTGCTGATGTGATCTGGGTTCCTTAGCTTGTGCAATAGCTCCATTATTATCACAATAAAGCTCAATTGCATCACAACTACTGGGAACTACACCAAGTTTAGAGATGAACTTCCTGATCCACATAGTCTCCTTTGCTGCATGTGAAGCAGCAAAATACTCAACCTCTGTAGTAGAGCATACGAGACATCTGGGCGTGTGCACAACATAACGTACATGATGGATCCGATGGCTGATGCATATGGGATCCCATTCATATGCTCCCTCTCTTCACAAGATTGGGGACATTGATCTCTAGTGACGGTGACTCCATGTATCATGGGAATGTGGCCTCTCTTTGAGTTCTCCATGCTGAACCACTTCAACACTTTGTCGATGTACGTGCTCTGACTTAGTCCGAGAAGCCTTCTAGATCTATCTCTATAGATCTTAATTCCCAGTATATAGGATGCTTCTCCTATGTCCTTCATTGAGAAAGTATTCCCAAGCCAAGTCTTTACCTTCTCTAAGGCTAAGACATCATTCACCATCAAAAGTATGTCATCCACATACAATATGAGGAATGTGGTCGAGCTCCCACTAACCTTCTTGTACGCATAAGGTTCATCTTCATTTTGAATAAAGCCAAACACTTTGACTTCCTCATCAAATCGAAGATTCCTACTCTAAGATGCTTGCTTCAATCAATAGATTGACCTTTGCAGTTTACAGACTTTATTGGCATTCTTTGGATCTACAAAACCTTCAGGTTGTGTCATATACACATCCTCATTTATATTCCCATTAAGGAATGCAGTTTTAACATCCATCTGCCAAATCTCATAGTCATAATAAGCTGCAATAGCAAGCATGATCCTGATGGACTTAATCATGGCAACTGGAGAAAAGGTTTTGTCATAGTCAACACCTTGAACTTTTCAAAATCCCTTCGCAACCAATCTGCCTTTATAAGTTTGCACATTGCCATCCATGTTGATCTTCTTATTAGAGACCCACTTGCACCCTATTGGTTTTACCCCTTCGGGTGGTTCCACTAAAGTCCATACTTTTTTGTAGTACATGGATTCCATCTCGTATCTCATGTCTTCAAGTATAGACCATAAGACATTGGGGCACTGCCATAAAGGATCCCATCTTTAGAAGTGGAACAATTTCCATTCTTAATAAGAAATTCAAATCCATCCTTGTCCAAACATGAGACGGAAATGATATTCATATTTATGGCAGGTACATAATAGCAGTTCTTCAACTCTATTATTAGCCCACTTAGTAGAGTTAACTCATAGGTTCCTACGGCACTAGCGACAACCCTTGCCCCATTGGCAACACGTAGTTCAACCTCGCCTTTCCCCAAAGGCCTACTTTTCTTAAGATCCTTCACATTTGAACAAATGTGAGATCCACATCCGGAATCAAGTACCCATGATGAATAAGTAGTAAAGTTAATCTCTATCATGTATACACTAGAAGTAGAGATCTCTATCTCTGACTTCTTCTTCCATCGTTCCTTCCATCCTCTCCATGTAAAAGAAATTGGTTTGGTGAGAGAACCCTTCTCTCCCTTACCATTTGTTCCATTGATCTCTATCAAAGAACTTTCTTTCCTCTTCACCAACACATTAAGCATACATAGAGTGGATTCAAAGGCTCCTGGTATATCTGGATTGTGCAGAATACTTCTCACAGTCCTCAACTAGTTATGGAATTTGTTCTCAATTAATTTTCCCATTTTAAAAGATGATTCTTTTGTCATTCTACAAGAGAAAATTACATTTGTCAAAACTCCTTTTGATTTGATTTGAATAAAATTTGACGGTAGTTAATTAGGGCTTTAATTAATTATCGCTCCCACTATTTTGACTAAAATTGACATCCCTCACCATCAATTCAGAAGATTGCAGCGTACAATCTTCTAGTTGGTCAAGATCCTGAAATCCTCTGAGCCATGGACCAGCTTGGGTTGTCACCCACAACTTAGATCTTCTAGGTAGGCAACTCTTACCAATTGCATCATATGTAACTCTTGAAAGATGTCATATGCAACTCCTTGCCATGATCATCTTCATGCCTCAAGGTGCTAGATCCTATCTAGGTCACCTTGTTAAGTCCGACCCAAAGCCAACACGATGAACATGCACCCTGCTTGGGCAGACCCACACATTCATCCTTCACGCTTCCACGAGATAGACGGCGCACCACGCTTGGGCATCCCCACACTTGGTCGATCAAGCTTTTCACATGTGTCGCATTTGGAAGGCATCTAAAACTTAATATTTAATGAGGGATTTGGTTTTTATATACATATACATATCCAATCACCACAATATATAGTATGTATCATATACATGCTATATCCCATAGAAAATATGAAAAATGATAAAAGCAATGATTATGGCCATCATATTATGATTCCACGAGCTAAGAGGAATCACGGTCATCTCGGTCTACATTACATGCAACATGTACAAGATGAAACATGTGCCTGCCTTTCTAGGTTTGATCAACTCATCTCCATGACTGATCGACTCACCATCAAGTTGGTTGTTTGGGTGCCACCAGCCGATCAAATGGCGCCTCCAGCCGATCGGTTCACTGGTCGTCGTGCATCTCCTCAAGTCGCCACCCGCTCATCTCGCTCCTCGAACCAGTCGTCTGGAACACCAACCGATCGGTTCATGCCTTGAACTGATCGTCTCAGGTTTTCCGCTGTTCTTTGACATAACAAGAAATAAAATCTATCCTATTCACAATTGAATTGTGAAATCCCGAGTTACATTTGGGGGGAGCAAAGGTAGGAAAAGAAATATTGAATTATTTCTAGTTATATCAGGAATAGGAGAAAAGGGAATCGGTGCACAGACCGAGATGAAAGCAACCACATACAACCACACACAAATATAGGGTTTATAGGCCATAACCATGTTACACATCCACCACAAAACTCATTTAAGGGTGTCACATATCGAGTGCATTAATATTACATATCATATATGTATATTTGGGATTTGTGGATTAGACATGCATAAAGCCAATTTTATTCGCATCGTATGCAATAAATAAAGGCGACAAACCAAAATCGATCATATCGATAATCCTAAAATATAGAGCAGTTGATATGGCTCTGATACCACTGTTGGGTTTTAGGGAGGCAAAGAAGCAGCGGAATCAAAAATTTTCTCCCAAAACCAAAAACAAAAGGAATCGCGTCAACGTCTATATAATTGGAAATATGGTTTGTGGGTGCATACCTTGTTCTGAGGCTTGCTCGGAGACAGTACCTCGCGCCTTGTGCGGTCTTCACCTTTGATCTTGGATGGTGTCTGTGCAGTTCCTGGTCGCACCGGGACTGAAGACTCCTGGTCTCACCGGGACTGTCGGGATTGACAGTTGTCCTCTGAGCGACAGAGGTCTCCCGCCTCTACAGTCATCTACACGGACTGCCTGGAACTCCGATCTCCTTGTCGCACAAGGAATTAGATGGAGTCACACCCTCCTGTCGGCGTACTAGTCACCAATACACTCTCCTGCCACCAGTCACTTTCTGCAGTTGTCTTTCCCTTGTTGTACCTCCCTTATTGGGTAGCATTTGCTCGGCCTCTCTCTCGATTACCAAAACTAGAGAGAACAACAACTTCACAGAGCAACTGGTGGCACTTGGTTGTTCTTTGAGAAGCCGCCAATACCCCTATATATAGTAGGGTCATGGGACATGGTTCTCCATCCCGGGCAATGCGAGACTAAAGTAGGAGTAGAAGGGTTCGAGATTTTCCACAAAAACAACCAACTATTCCACCTGAACCGATCATTTCACCACTGAAACGGTCGATTGGGGATCTGAGCCAGTCGGTTGACACCTCAACTGATCCGTTGGGACCCATGAAATGGTCAGTTCACTTCTAAACAGGTCAATTCGTGGTCATGGTCAGTTCCCGATTGACTTTCCATATTTTGTTTCTAATTGGTATCAAATACCAATCCTTGTTCCAATCAAATTGGGCAAGTGAAACGAAAGGAAATTTCTCACCAATCCTACTTTTCCAACATGCTCGATTGCAACAGTTGAATTGATCATTTCAACACTTGAACAAATCGCTTGACCTTGTCCATGAGCCGATCGACTCACCAGTTGTGCCGATCGGTTCACGAGCTCAGCCGATCGGTTCATCACATTAGCCGATTGGTTGGGAGTGCAGATTGTGCAGAATTAGTCAATCACAGTTTCAATCAATCCGATACTGTAATCAATCAGTCCAACACCTTGAACACTATGATACTGAGCTATCAAGCAAAGAGCGGTGCCTAGTCACACATCAGTGCTACCCAAGTGAAATAGAAAGTTGGAGAACAACTTTAAATCCTACAATCCATGAATGGTGTTATAGTGAATATATAATTCCTTTGTCACTGATATCCTGAATGAACTCAAGGCATGAAACAGTCATCCTGTCACCGTTCATTCATTTCCTTGATCTCAGAGCAGACTGGGTGAGATGTGTGTGACATCACTATCACATATTGATTCACACGTGCATGTGCATGCCTTTCTCAATCCTACTCATCAAGTGACCAAGGACATCAAACTCCCATAAGAGGGACAAATCCCATATCTATCACTCACCCCTCAAAAGCCCCATGTGTCAAAGCCACCCAATCATCACCTTTATAACAACCCATGTTTCAGGACTGCGTTTGATGATGTCAAAGTGTACCCAACGACATGTGTTGAGTGTAGTGATTTTAGGTCTAAGAATCACACTCATCACCATCACTGTGAGAGATGACTGTGACTACCAAGTCATGGTTCCATATGTCGCTCTCATGGTGGGTCTGTCCGGTACCTTGTTCTATAACAAGTACCTATGTGCTTGGTTTGATATCACTATATCATGACTAATGAGATTTTGTCATCAACCAACACACAATCTAGTATTTAGTGTTATTGATGTCTATGGTTATTTCCACAATAACAACTAACTAGGGACCAAACAAGAATGTATACTCTTAACATCCGTATGATCTCGTCGTTTAGGTCCTCAACCCAAAAGCATACGTCATTGAGTAAAACAATTATTTAGACATCTATCATGTTACACTATCATCTCAGAAATAGTTTAAACATATAGATCGGAAATTTCCTTTATTAATATTCAAATAATTTACAAATTATCCCATTACAATCATCATATGACCTGCTCTATGGGCATACATACCAACAGACTCCCACTTGCACTTAGAGCCAGTCACCAAGGAACCTCAGTCATTGTGACCTAGCATGACCATCATGCTTCTACTGAGAAAAGGCCTTAGTCAGTGGATCAGCTATGTTGTCTTCAGTTGGTACTTTGCAAATCTTCACATCTCCTCATTGTATGATCTCTCGTATTAGATGGAAGTGCCGCAGTATGTGCTTGGATAGCTGATGTGATCTGGGTTCCTTAGCTTGTGCAATAGATCCATTATTGTAACAATAAAGCTCAATTGCATCACAGCTACTGGGAACTACACCAAGTTCAGAGATGAACTTCCTGATCCACACAATCTCCTTTGATGCATGTGAAGCAGCAATATACTCAGCCTCTGTAGTAGAATCGACAACTATTTCTTGCTTGGAACTCTTCCATCTCACAGCTCCATTATTAAGTAAAAACACAAATCCTGACTATGATCTGTAATCATCTTTATCGGTTTGGAAGCTTGTATCGGTGTAACACTTTACAACCAGCTCTTCCTCGCCGCTGTAAATAAGAAACTGATCCTTAGTCCTTCGCAAGTACTTGATGATGTTCTTTATGGCTGTCCAGTGAGCATCCCCAGGATCTGACTGGTACCTTCTCATCATGCTGAGAGCATACGAGACATTTGGGCATGTGCACAACATAGCGTACATGATGGATCTGATGGCTGATGCATATGGGATCCCATTCATAGGCTCCCTCTCTTCACAAGATTGGGGACATTGAGCTCTAGTGACGGTGACTCCATGTATCATGGGGATGTTGCCTCTCTCTGAGTTTTCCATGCTGAACCACATCAGCACTTTGTCGATGTATGTGCTCTGACTTAGTCCGAGAAGCCTTCTAGATCTATCTCTATAGATCTTAATTCCCAGTATATAGGATTCTTCTCCTAAGTCCTTCATTGAGAAAGTATTCCCAAACCAAGTCTTTACCTTCTCTAAGGCTAAGACATCATTCACCATCAAAAGTATGTCATCCACATACAATATGAGGAATGTGGTCGAGCTCCCACTAACCTTCTTGTACGCACAAGGTTCATCTTCATTTTGAATAAAGCCAAACACTTTGACTTCCTCATCAAATTGAAGATTCCAACTCTGAGATGCTTGCTTCAATCCATAGATTGACCTTTGCAGTTTACAGACTTTATTGGCATTCTTTGGATCTACAAAACCTTCAGGTTGTGTCATATACACATCCTCATTTATATTCCCATTAAGGAATGCGGTTTTAACATCCATCTACCAAATCTCATAGTCATAATAAGCTGCAATAGCAAGCATGATCCTAATGGACTTAATCATGGCAACTGGAGAAAAGGTTTCGTCATAGTCAACACCTTGAACTTGTCGAAATCCCTTCGCAACCAATCTGCCTTTATAAGTTTGCACATTGACATCCATGTCGGTCTTCTTATTAAAGACCCACTTGCACCATATGGGTTTTACCCTTTCAGGTGGTTCCACCAAAGTTCATACTTTTTTGGAGTACATGGATTCCATCTCGGATCTCATGTCTTCAAGCCATTTCTCAGAATCTGGTCCCTCCATAGCCTCTACGTAGGTAGTTGGATCATCATCTATGATCAACTCACCACCTTCTTGAGTCACAAGGTATCCAAACCTCTCAGGTTCAAGGCTGGCCCTACTAGATGTACGAGGTCCTTGTGATACCTGAGGAGACTGAGATTCCACAACACCTTGTGAATCTCCATTTTCCTCTTGTACATCCACCAGTTCTATGTTTTCTTATTGGGCTTGAACCTCTTCAAGCTCTACTTTCCTCCCACTGTTTCCTTCGGAAATAAATTCCTTCTCTAGGAACACAGTTGTCCTAGAAACAAACACTTTGTTGTCAGTAGGGTGGTATAGATAATATCCCCTTGTTTCCTTGGGATATCCAACAAAATAACATTTATCAGATTTGGGTCCAAGCTTATCAGGAAACATTTTCCTAACATAAGCCTCACAACTCCAAATCTTTATAAAAGACAAATCGGGACGCTTCCCAGTCCATATCTCATATGGTGTCTTTTGAACTGATTTAGATGGTACTCGGTTATGTGTAAACATGGCGGTTTCAAGAGCATAACCCCAGAAGGAAATTGGAAGATCAGCAAAACTCATCATTGATCGCACCATATCTAACAATGTGTGATTCCTTCTTTCATACACACCATTATGCTGTGGTGTTCCAGGCAGAGTCCATTGTGATACAATACCACGGGCTCGCAGAAGGTCCTCAAACTCCTGGCTTAAGTATTCTCCACCTCGATCAGATCGATGTGCCTTAATACTTTTACCAAGTTGGTTCTGTACTTCATTCATGAAATCCTTGAACCTTTCAAGGGTTTCTGACTTATGTTTCATCAGGTACACATAACCATACCTACTGAAGTCATCAATAAAGGTAATGAAGTACTGATACCTACCTCTAGAATTAGTTCTAAAAGAACCACATACATTAGTATGTATGAGTCCTAATAGATCACTAGCTCTCTCACCTTTACCTGAAAAGGGAGTCTTGGTCATCTTGCCCAACAAACAAGATTCACATGTCTCTACTAATTCATAATCAAAAGAGTCTAGATAACCATCTTTATGGAGTCTAGAAATGTGCTACTCATTTATGTGCCCTAAACAACAATGCCAAAGATATGTTTCGTTTGAGTTGTTGAGTTTTTGCCTTTTGATGTTTACATTGTATACATTTGTCTCTAGATCTATTAAGTATAGACCATAAGACATTGGGGCACTGCCATAAAATATCCCATCTTTAGAAGTGGAACAATTTACATTCCCATGACGAAGAAGTAGTAAAGTTAATCTCTATCATGTATACACCAGAAGTAGAGATCTCTATCTCTAACTTCTTCTTCCATCATTCCTTCCATCCTCTCCATGTAAAAGAAATTGGTTTGGCGAGAGGACCATTCTCACCCTTACCATTCATTCCATTGATCTCTATCAATGAACTTTCTTTCCTCTTCACCAATGCATTAAGCATACATAGAGTGGATTCAAAGGCTCCTGGTATATCTGGATTGTGCAGAATACTTCTCACAGTCCTCAACTAGTTATGGAATTTGTTCTCAATTAATTTGCCCATTTTAAAAGATGATTCTTTTGCCATTCTATAAGAGAAAATTGCATTTGTCAAAACTCCTTTTGATTTGATTTGAATAAAATTTGACGATAGTTAATTAGGCCTTTAATTAATTACCGCTCCCACTATTTTGACTCAAATTGACATCCCTCACCATCAATTCGGAAGATTGCAGCATACAATCTTCTAGTGGGTCAAGATCCTAAAATCCTCTGAGCCATGGACTAGCTTGGGTTGTCACCCACAACTCAGATCTTCCAGGTAGGCAACTCTTGCCAATTGCATCACATGCAACTCTTGAAAGATGTCATATGCAACTCCTTTCCATGATCATCTCCATGCCTCAAGGTGCTAGATCCTATCTACGTCACCTTGTTAAGTCCGATCCAAAGCCAACACGATGAAAATAGACCCTGGTTGGGCAGACCCACACATTCATCCTTCACGCTTCCATGAGATAGACGGTGCACCACGCTTGGGTGTCCCCACACTTGGTCGATCAAGCTTTTCACATGTGTCGCATTTGGAAGGCATCTAAAAGTTAATATTAAATGAGGGATTTGTTTTTTATATACATATACATATCCAATCACCACAATATATAGTATGTATCATATACATGCTATGTCCCATAGAAAAACAAGCAAAATGATAAAAGTAATGATTATGGCCATCCTATTGTGATTCCTCGGGCCAAGAGGAATCACGGTCATCTAGGTCTACATCACATGCAACATGTACAAGATGAAATATGTGTCTGCCTTTCTGGGTTTGATCAACTCATCTCCATGACTGATCGGCTCGCCATCAAGTTGGTTGTTTGGGTGCCACTAGCCAATCGACTGGCGCCTCCAGCCGATCGGTTCATTGGTCGTCGTGCATCTCCTCAGGTCGCCACCCGCTTGTCTCTCTCCTCGAACAAGTCGTCTGGAACACCAGCTGATCAGTTCACACCTTCAACCGATCGTCTCAGGTTTTTTGTCGTTCTTTGACATAACAAGAAATAAAATCTATCCTATTCACAATTGAATTGTGAAATCCCGAGTTACATTCGGGGGGAGCAAAGGTAGGATAAGAAATCTCGAATTATTTTGAGTTACATCAGGAATAGGAGAAAAGGGAATCGGTGCGCAGACCGAGATGAAAGCAACCACATACAACCACACACAGATATAGGGTTTATAGGCCATAACCATGCTACACCTCCACCACAAAACTCATTTACGGGCGTCGCGTATCGAGTGCATTAATATTACATATCATATATGTATATTTGGGATTTTTGGATTAGACATGAATAAAGCAAATTTTATTCACATCGTATGCAATAAATAAAGGCGACAAACCAAAATCGATCATATCGATAATCCTAAAATATAGAGCAGTTAACGTGGCTCTGATACCACTGCTGGGTTTTAGGGGAGGCTGAGAAGCAGCGGAAACAAAAATTTTCTCTCAAAACCCAGAACGAAAGGAATCGCGTCAATGTCTATATAATAGGAAACATGTTTTGTGGATTCATACCTTGTCATGAGGCTTACTCGGTGACACTACCTCACGTCTTGCATGATCTTCACCTTCGATCTTGGACGGTGTCTGTGCAGCTCCTGGTCGCACCGGGACTGAAGACTCCTAGTCTCACCGGGACTGTCAGGATTGACAGTTGTCCTCCGAGTGACATAGGTCTCCCGCCTCTACAATCATCTACACAGACTACCTGGAACTTCGATCTCCTTGTCGCACAAGGAATCAGAAGGAGTCCCACCCTCCTGTCGGAGTACTAGTCGCCAACACACTCTCCAGCCACCAGTCACTTTCTGTAGTTGTCTTTCCCTTGTTGTGCCTCCCTTATTGGTTAGCACTTGCTCGGGCTCTCTCTCGGTTACCAAAACTGTGGGCTCTGATCTCCAAACCATGACATAAACACGATTAAAATGTAGCGGAAGCGAATTGGTAATCAGCGGAAGACAAAAATCACAGGAAATTAAAACTTTTCGAGATAAGAGCTTGAATCCATAAAAAATTCTTTCAAAAAGAGAGATAAACTGTTTACATCTCAGGATAATTACTTCTCGAGTAATTATATACATCAAGATACAAAATCTCAAGATCACTATACAAAAGACTCCAAGACCTGAGAGTACAGAGGACACATAGGACTGACTCTAACTACACCACTTGGCAGGACAAATCTCCACCTGAGATTACTGCTGCCCCTGGTGCTGCTACTGCTGAGACTGGTCACCTGTAGGTTGGTTCCTTCGTCTCCGACGTCCACCTAAAAAGTTGAAGCCTACGGGGTGAGACAATTATACATAATTGTCCCAGCGAGAGTTATAACTCTTCGCCAGAAGCTTTATTATAACATCAAAGATTATTTTAAATAGTAAAGCCTTCAAAGCATTCTGTAACAGTTGCAGGTATAACAAGATCTCAACCATTTAGGAGATATGGAGAATATAAACACTATTGCAATGTAACATCAATCAACTAACTTGGAGTTATCTCTAACAAGTTATACTACATGGTTGATTATGTTTTACAAACAACATTATGACCTGTGGAGATGAGGCTTACCACTCATACTCCAACTGATCACTGAGAAGTCACATCAGTATCATACATAGGTCATTAAGAGAGCCGGATTCTCATGACCTTCACCTTCCTCAGTCAGTAAGTGGATCGCTTGTAGGACATCTCGTGTCTCTACTACTATAGCTCACCAGGGTAAACTGGTCCTTCGCTATTCTAGAGTCACAGTGGCGTTCTGTACTCTCTTCGTCATCAGGAGGTTTCATATTTACCTACCACTGATACGGATATCTGTGCTTTCTTCGTCATCAGGAGGTTTCATGTTTACCTACCACTGATACGGTATGGAACTATAGTGAAGGATGGATGGATTCCACATCTACATCACTTTCCTACACTAGGATGTAAGGTTCTACACATCCATGTACCCCACATACTCAAAAGTATGTGCTCCAGGAGTTCCCTAAGGAAAACCTGTTTCACCATCACTTAATTTCTGACAATGATGGATCTATGATCAGGGCTCTACATTATACTTGATTAGTTAGGTACATTCAGTATTCTTTAACAACATACATTGTTCTTCAAACAATAACAGTAGCATAACAGCTATAAAAGAAGAATACTAAATGTAACAGGCCTAACTCATATCAATCATCATTTCTCATTATCCTCATCACAAGTCATCTCTAAGGCATGACCTTGATGGTATTCATGGCTCTCACAGCCCATTATCAGTATAGGATGCCACTGGCAAGGCATCAGATTACTTTACTTATTCATAAGGCTAACAACATGCCTTCAATGAATATAATATCAACATCCATACCTGGATATGTTTACCTTCATATCAGAACCTGCATGGTTAATATATCTGATAAAGGTAATACAACAATAAGGAATGTACTTCCTATTCTTTTCATAAGAGTTAAATCTTTAACTCAAATCAAATAGAGTTTAATACTCAAAAGCATGCCATCACCCTTGAATTAGGGTTTACTATTCACATCAAGGTGAATTACACTCATAACATCATCATGTATGAGTGACATCTTCATTGATGCTCTTGGATTAGTTAAAGGTTCATCATTTATCATAATTAGGGTTTCTATGATCTCACACAGGTGGGTCATACCCTAATTATGCTCATTCCTGTGCATTGGGGATGCTTCAATTGAGTTTCCATTTAAAAAGGGTACTTTCTCTCTCTAGAAGTACTTTCTCTCTCTAGAAGTACTTTCTCTCTCATCATAAGGTTAGGTGATGTCAACATCACTCTAAAACAGATTGGATTGAGGCATCATAGGCTAACATAGCCAAAAACATCATCATTACGTGATTAGAGTTACTTTCTTTCTCTAGAAGTACTTTCTCTCTCTAGAAGTACTTTCACTTTCATCATACTAATGGTTGATGGTAACATTAGACTAGATCAAGTTGGATAGAGTCATTATGACTAAAAACATCATTCTCATGTAATTAGGGTTTGAATTGAGCAAGGAATAACTCAATTGACCCTTCAGGGGTATATTGGTAATTCATCTCATTGATCATCATCATGGTCAAAACCCTTAGTCAAATAACCCCTTACTATCCTAGATTTTCATTAGGGTTTGATTTGGGCAACATTGAACCATTTACATCATTAAATGATTGAATGAGGTCAACCTTGAATCACATTGATTGATTTCAATCATTAATCATCAATTGGATTGAGATTGGTTGAAAGTGTTGACCGTTTGCCCACTTCGACCCTCCAAGACCGCGAGCCTCTTTCTAACTCCAAGACCGCGAGCCCCCTTAGGCTTCAAGACCGCGAGCCTCTTCAAGGGTTCAAGACCGCGAAGCCTCCCATTGGTTCAAGTTAATGTTGAGACCGCGAAGACCAATTTGAGTTGAGACCGCGAGGGTCATGAAGACCGTTTGCCCTTCTTTGACCTCAGGACCGCGAGGCCCTTCGCGGTCTTGAGACCGTGAGCCTCCTCTCGGTCTTGAGACCGTGAGCCCCCTCACGGTCTTGAGACCGCGAGCCCTCTCACGGTCTTGAGACCGCGAGGCTCTCATGGTCACAGCCGCTTGGTCCTTCAATAAGGCTCAAAGATGCAACCGATAATGTCAACCCATGTTGAAGCCCTCAAATGGTCAAAGCTATGTTGACCACTTATAGATTTAGTCAATTCAGATTATGCTTGATCACTTGGTCATTCAATTGACCCATAATGGTTAACCAATTATGGTTGAAATCGATTCAATTAGGGTCTATCAATGTTCACCCATCAACACTCAACAGTGTGCATCAACTCAAGGTTGAACCCTTCAATTGAGCTCCAATTGGGCCCAAACTTGGCCCAAACGGTCTTGAGGTCATGTGGGTGGACCCCACATGGTCTTAAGACCGTTTTCCCAAGATTTCATCAAAGTCTAAGGTGATTTGATAGGGGTTGAACCATGATTGAACCACAAAACAGAATTTTGATTAAATTGATAACTTATTTGCAATTGGGTCCTCAATTGGTCAAAATACTTAACCCTAGACCTTCCAACGGTCTTGGTGATTGTCCTCTCGGTCTTGAGACCGTTTGGATGAGTTCCAAACGGTCTTGAGACCGTTTGCCCATCCAATTTTGGATTCTAGTGCAAATTCATCAAGATCTGACCTATTGAGTTGATGATCATGTCAATATTTAATTGCAATGTAATTCGGTGTAATTGTACCTTTAATTGGTCAACTATCCTTGACCCCAGACCTCCAAACGGTCTTGGTTGATTGCCCTCACGGTCTTGAGACCGTTTGGTGACCCCCAAACGGTCTTGAGACCGTTTAGGTCAATCAACCCTAAAAACCCTAATTAGGTCACCATAATTTCAGTACTGATTTCACCTAGGGTTAGCCCTAGTATTCACCCTTCAACTCTTAGCCCATTTGGAATTAGACCATAAAACTTGGTGAGTTGTTAATTAACATAATTTTGAACAGTAATCTCATACGGTAAATGCTTAGTCAACGACCTTACACGGTCTTGAGACCGTTTGCCCAAAAAGGCAATTTCAGACCGTTTGAAAATCAGCAATTAATTCATTTAAAGTTGTGACTTAAAAAGGTCATATCTCCCGATTCCGTTGGAGTTAGTCTCCCAAATTTTGAGGGTAATTAGCCTATATAATTATGAACAGATTTCTTATACGGTCCACGCTCGGTCAACGGGGCCAAACGGTCTTGAGACCGTTTTCCCTGTCGCGGTCTCGCGACCGTTTGCTCACCTCGCGGTCTTGAGTCCGAGAGAGCAAACTGTTAGGACCGTTTAAGGAAAAGAAAAGCGGTGGGTTTTTCTTGGAAATCACGCCTTCATCTTCTAGCTCAAGAACAGTACAGATATCCCACGGGTTTGCTTGCAAAATAGCAGGGAAAAGTAGGGAAACACTAAGAGCTATCATCAAAACGCATATAAAGATGCATATAGTAAAGCATGGGTTTAGAGTTATAAAACCCGCCTAAAGCTTGCTTCTTGAGCTCCAAGCTTTCAAGATCCAAGCTTTAATGGCGTCCTTGAGTTCCCACAGGTTGTCCAAGGTGAAAACTCCAAGGATAGATGAAAAGAGACGGCTAGAAAGGTAGGGTTTCAAGAGTTAGCCATGAAGATGACCTTGAATTCGAGTTTTAACCATGGAATTAGGCAAGAAGAGGGGTTTAGACCTACCTTGCACCCCTTGGTCGTCCTCCTTAGCTCCAAGGCAGTCCTTGGTCGTCTTTGGTGAAATGAAACAGTAAGGGAACGAAGGGTGAGTTCCCTTGCAACTAAGGGAAGCAGAGCTTATATACATGGGGTAGGATTTTCAACATTAGTTCATAAGTTTCCCTTAATTCCAACTAAGTCCTTCCTTTATCACTTGCTCGTCCCTTCCTTTTTATTCTAAGGACAAACCTTAACTTAAGTTATAGAAAAGAAGGCAAGGATGAACAATCTAATAATAAAGTTCATACTTAAAGGGATATTGCACATATACCCTGATTATTCAATCACAAACCCTATTTCTTAACTTGATAACTCAATTGAGGTGAATTCCTCATCATTTCTTCTCTAAATGATGGCAAGAGTCTAAAAAGATACTTTAGATGACATTCTTTACAAATTGCATCCCTTTATTTGGGTAAATTGCATTTTACCCCAATTTAGGGTTTCAAGCCCTGAGATTGCTTCCACAGCTGCACCTTGGTGCTCTAGCTTGGGAAATCCTTCAAACTTTGCCAAAGAGATTCTCATGATGTCTCAACATCAGAGGAACAACTCATCATGTGCAAATTGCAAGCTAACCCTTTTAACTGGGTAAATTGCACATAGGTCCCTGTATATCAAAACAATGCTACAACTTTAAAATAAAAAGGAGCAAATACTGAAATATACATTTCTGGGAATTTAATTACATGCTCAGAGTTAATCACAAAGATTTAATTACATATTTAGGCAAAACACCTAGGGTTAACTCATAACCCAGGTCAGGGATGTTACAAATTATCCACCCCTTACAAGGATTTCGTCCCCGAAATCGATAAAACATACTAAGAGAAAAGGACAGGATACTTCCTTCTCATCTCATCCTCTAACTCCCAAGTGGCTTCTTCAATACCACGATGGTTCCAGAGGACTTTCACAAGACTTATATCTTTCTTCTTTAGCTTTTTAATTCGTTTATCAAGGATTGACACTGGTCCCTCCTCATAGGATATGTCATCATTCAATTCTACCTCCATAGGTTGTAGAGCTGACTCGGTGTCTGGGTGACATTTCTTCAACATAGAAATGTGAAACACAGGATGTAACCTCTGTAATTCTGGGGGAAGCTCTAGTTTATATGCTACCTTTCCAATTCGTTCAATGATTGGATAAGGCCCCATATATCTAGGAGCTAACTTTCCTTTCCTTCCAAAACGAAGGACCCCTTTCCAAGGTGAGACCTTAAGATACACTTTGTCTCCAACCTGGAACTCTAAGGGTCTACGACGTTTGTCAGCATAAGATTTCTGCCTATCCTGAGCAGTCTTAATCTTATGTTGTATAACTTTAATCTTTTATGTGGTTTGCTGCACCAGGTCAGGACCTAACAACTGATGCTCACCAGTCTCAAACCAACACAAGGGTGATCTACAACGTCTACCATATAAGGCTTCATAAGGTGCCATATCAATACTATGCTGATAGCTATTGTTATAGGCAAACTCTATCAAGCTTAGGTGTAGATCCCAACTTCCAGTGAACTGGAGAACACATGCTCGCAACAGGTCTTCTAAGGTTTGTATGGTCCTTTCCGACTGTCCATCAGTCTGTGGATGAAAGGCCGTACTAAACCTTAGCTTGGTGCCTAAGGCTATGTGTAACTGTTCCCAAAAACGACTTGTAAACTGAGGACCTCTGTCTGAAACTATTGTGACAGGAACTCCATGCAAACGCACTATCTCATGAACATACAACTCTGATAACCTTTCAGCAGAATAGGTTGTTTGGACAGGTAAGAAATGTGCCGTCTTAGTCAACCTATCAACAATTACCCAAATGGAATCATGTCCTTTGCTTGTCCTGGGTAGGCCAACAACAAAGTCCATGGTCACATGGTCCCATTTCCACTGTGATATGGGTAAAGGTTGCATTGTCCCTGCAGGCTTCTGGTGTTCAGCTTTAACTTGCTGACACACAGGACACCTCAGAACAAACTCTGCAACGTCCTTCTTCATCCCAGGCCACCAATACAGATCCTTCAAATTCCGATACATCTTGGTGCTCCCTGGATGCATAGCATACATGGAAGAATGGGCTTCTTCCAGGACTAACTTCCTTAAGTTGTCCACATCCGGCACTATCATTCTTCCATTATAACAAGCTACTTGATCTTTTGAGTCATGAAAACCATCTTGCTTCTCATTTCCATACTCAGATCTTATATGTTGAACTGCAGCGTCACCTAGCTGTGCTTCTTTAATCTGCTCCCTTAGAGTAGGTTTAATATGCATCTCAGCTAACAAACCGGCTAGCAATGACACCTTCAACTGTACATTGTCTTGCCTTAAAGAGATAAGCATATCTCTCCTAGAGCATACTAAAGAGTTTAGTTGTGCTCCATTCATGGTTGATGTTGTTGATTTCCTACTCAAGGCATCTGCAACAACATTGGCCTTGCCTGGGTGGTAATCAATTGTACAGTCGTAGTCCTTGATTAACTCCATCCAGCGACGTTGCCTCATGTTGAGCTCATGCTGAGAGAAGATATATTTAAGGTTTTTGTGGTCTGTGAAAATCTGGAATGTCTCTCCGTAGAGATAATGTCTCTAGATCTTCAAAGCATGAACCACAGCTGCTAACTCTAGATCGTGTGTCGGATAATTCTCCTCGTGTTTCTTAAGCTGTCGGGAAGCAAAAGAAATCACTTGTTTATCATGCATCAATACACATCCTAGTCCATTCTTGGAAGCATCACAGAAAACTACATATCCTTTTCCTTGTTCAGGTAGCACTAACACAGGTGCACTTGTCAACCTCTCCTTCAGCAACTGGAAAGATTGTTGACACTTATCACTCCATGAAAAAGGAACATCTTTCCGGGTTAACTTGGTCAAAGGTAAAGCTATAGAACTAAAGTTCTTAATGAACCTTCGATAATAGCCAGCTAACCCCAAGAAACTTCGAATCTCCGTCGGTGTTTTCGGTTGTTCCCATTGTAGAACAGATTCTACCTTTGTAGGGTCAACTTGAATTCCTGAGGCGGATATTACATGTCCAAGAAAAGATACCTCCGGCAGCCAGAACTCACACTTGCTAAACTTGGCGTACAACTTATGTTCTCTTAGCAGGGTCAAAACTTGGCGAAGATGTTGCTCATGCTGCTGGGCATCCTTACTATAAATCAGTATGTCATCTATGAAGACGACAACACACTGATCAAGGAAAGGTCGAAAAACTCTATTCATGAGTTCCATAAATGCAGCTGGTGCATTGGTTAGTCCAAACGACATAACCGTGAACTCATAGTGACCATATCTTGTCCTAAAGGCAGACTTGGATATGTCACTATCCTTAATACGGAGTTGATGATATCCAGACCTCAAGTCTATCTTTGAAAAGACTGTTGCACCACACAACTGGTCAAAGAGATCATCAATCCTCGGCAGAGGATACTTATTCTTTATTGTCACTTTATTGAGTTGTCTGTAGTCGATGCATAACCGCATTGACCCATCTTTCTTTTTAACAAACAAGATTGGAGCACCCCAAGGTGAAGTACTCGGTCGGATAAAACCTCTCTCAAGTAACTCTTGAAGTTGTTTCTTGAGTTCTGCCATCTCGGCAGGAGCCATTCTATATGGAGTTTGAGCTATGGGTTTCGTATCTGGAATCAGATTGATTTCAAAGTCAATCTCCCGAGGTGGTGGTATACCAGGAAGTTCTTCAGGAAATACATCCTCGAATTACCTGACTATGGGAACTTTAGCAGGGTTGGTCCTTTCCTTGGTAACATCTACCACATGGGCTAAGAATGCATAACATCCTTGCCTCAACAGCTTATCAGCAACCATAGCTGATACAAGGCAGGTGGGCAGAATCTTTCTTTCTCCTAGAAAGATCCATGTGTTGCTTTCATCAGCAAACACAGCCAACTTGGACTCACAATCCAAGACAACTCTATACCTTTCTAAGGTATCCATCCCAAGGATTATATCAAATCCCTGCATATCAAGTGGTATAAGATCCACGTGAATGCGATGGTCAGAAAAGAAAAGGATGCACAGAGAACATACCTCCTGCAGAACGGCAGACCCACTCAATGGAGTCTCTAACAACAAACTATCTGCTCTATGACTAACAGTCACATTGCAGTTACGAATCATTTCACGAGTGATGAAAGAGTGCGTAGCACCCGGATCAATCAGAACAGATACATCACAGGATATAGACATATCAGAATATAAAAGTTTCATCTGACCTGCCACTACCCGTGGATTGACCACTGCCTCAGGTGGGTTCATAGCATAGAACCTCGCAGTCGCCTGGTGTTGAGGTGGTGCTGATGATCCAGCTTGAGACGCTTGTCCACGTCCTCGAGCTGCTCCTTGATGTTGTCTATTCTGAGATCCCTGTTGATTCTGTCTCGGGGGTTGTTGTGTCCCACCGACAGGCCTAGAACGGCAATCCTTCATCAAGTGTCCCACCTTACCACAGTTGTAGCAACTCCTCTCCTGTTGTTGTGGTTTGGGTGGTCCAGTAACTGACACTGATGCAGAAATGTGCGTCCCTTGAAGCGGTTGACTCCGTCCTCTACCTCTGCTTGGTGTCCATTGAGTTTGAAAACTCGATCTGGGTGGTGGAGGGTTAGGTGCAGAGAATCTAGGTTTCTTGGAATCCCTAGATGAAGAACCCTGGAAATGTGGATATCTTTTATGGGTTTGTCTTTTCTCAACCACAGATCTCTCTATCCTTCAGACTGACTCAACGAAGGTAGAGAATCTCTCTCTATTTTCTAAGGCAGACACAGGGGTTGACATATCGGAATTCAAACCCTTTTCGAATCTTCTGACTCTTTCCTCATCCGTAGCAGCCATGTGCGGACAGAACCGCAACAACTCCATAAACTTAGCTTCATACTCACTAATGTTCATCATACCCTGCCTTAGTTTCTCAAACTGAGAGATCTTCTCATCTAGGAAGGTCTTTGGAAAATATCTATTGATAAATTCCCGACGAAACTCTTCCCATGAGAACTCTACTCCAGGTCTCTTCTGCTCTTCCATGTTCCACCAGTGACCAGAACTGCCTTTGAGAAGATAGACAGCATGACTAACCTTCTCAGCTTCCGGAATCATAAGAATCCTGAAAGCCTTCTCCAACTTTGTCAACCATAAGTCAGTATCTGCAGGGTCGGCAGTTCCGAAGTACTCGGTAGCTCCGACACGACGAAGTCGTTCGAATGTCTTACCAATACCTTGTGCTTCAGGCTGGACAGGTGCCCTAGGTGTAGGAATGGGCATCCTATCGGTTATATGTGTCATGGCAGTCATGAACTGCCCGAACATCGTCTGTACAACTGGATCACTCATGTCAGCTGGATCGAACTGGGGTGGCTCTCTTGGCGACTCAGGTGCAGGTTGTTCTATTCTCGGAACTCTTGCACCTCCTCGAGGTGCACTAGCACTACTCTCTGCCACATGCTCATCACGATGTTCCGACATTCTTATGTATCTTCTTCTCCTGAGGAGCAGAAGATTCTATTAGATAAGGAAGGAGTACTAAAGGTAGACTCGACATCCTAAGTCCTATGCCTCTGTAGACTCAACTGAACCTGGAGCTCTGATACCACTAGTTGTGGGCTCTGATCTCCAAACCATGACATAAACACGATTAAAACGTAGCGGAAGCGAATTCGTAATCAGCGGAAGACAAAAATCACAGGAAATTAAAACTTTACGAGATAAGAGCTTGAATCCAGAAAAACTTCTTTCATAAAGAGAGATAAACTGTTTACATCTCAGGATAATTACTTCTCGAGTAATTATATACATCAAGATACAAAATCTCAAGATCACTATACAAAAGACTCCAAGACCTGAGAGTACAGAGGACACATAGGACTGACTCTAACTACACCACTTGGCAGGACAAATCTCCACCTGAGATTACTGCTGCCCCTGGTGCTGCTACTGCTGAGACTGGTCACCTGTAGGTTGGTTCCTTCGTCTCCGACGTCCACCTAAAAAGTTGAAGCCTACGGGGTGAGACAATTATACATAATTGTCCCAGCGAGAGTTATAACTCTTCGCCAGAAGCTTTATTATAACATCAAAGATTATTTTAAACAGTAAAGCCTTCAAAGCATTCTGTAACAGTTGCAGGTATAACAAGATCTCAACCATTTAGGAGATATGGAGAATATAAACACTATTGCAATGTAACATCAATCAACTAACTTGGAGTTATCTCTAACAAGTTATACTACATGGTTGATTATGTTTTACAAACAACATTATGCCCTGTGGAGATGAGGCTTACCACTCATACTCCAACTGATCGCTGAGAAGTCACATCAGTATCATACATAGGTCATTAAGAGAGCTGGATTCTCATGACCTTTACCTTCCTCAGTCAGTAAGAGGATCACTTGTAGGACATCTCGTGTCTCTACTACTATAGCTCACCAGGGTAAACTGGTCCTTCGCTATTCTAGAGTCACAGTGGCGTTCTGTACTCTCTTCGTCATCAGGAGGTTTCATATTTACCTACCACTGATACGGATATCTGTGCTTTCTTCGTCATCAGGAGGTTTCATGTTTACCTAACACTGATACGGTATGGAAATATAGTGGAGGATGGATGGATTCCACATCTACATCACTTTCCTACACTAGGATGTAAGGTTCTACACATCCATGTACCCCACATACTCAAAAGTATGTGCTCCAGGAGTTCCCTAAGGAAAACCTGTTTCACCATCACTTAATTTCTGACAATGATGGATCTATGATCAGGGCTCTACATTATACTTGATTAGTTAGGTACATTCAGTATTCTTTAACAACATACATTGTTCTTCAAACAATAACAGTAGCATAGCAGCTACAAAAAAAAAATACTAAATGTAACAGGCCTAACTCATATCAATCATCATTTCTCATTATCCTCATCACAAGTCATCTCTAAGGCATGACCTTGATGGTATTCATGGCTCTCACAGCCCATTATCAGTATAGGATGCCACTGGCAAGGCATCAGATTACTTTACTTATTCATAAGGCTAACAACATGCCTTCAATGAATATAATATCAACATCCATACCTGGATATGTTTACCTTCATATCAGAACCTGCATGGTTAATATATCTGATAAAGGTAATACAACAATAAGGAATGTACTTCCTATTCTTTTCATAAGAGTTAAATCTTTAACTCAAATCAAATAGAGTTTAATACTCAAAAGCATGCCATCACCCTTGAATTAGGGTTTACTATTCACATCAAGGTGAATTACACTCATAACATCATCATGTATGAGTAACATCTTCATTGATGCTCTTGGATTAGTTAAAGGTTCATCATTTATCATAATTAGGGTTTCTATGATCTCACACAGGTGGGTCATACCCTAATTATGCTCATTCTTGTGCATTGGGGATGCTTCAATTGAGTTTCCATTTAAAAAGGGTACTTTCTCTCTCTAGAAGTACTTTCTCTCTCATCATAAGGTTAGGTGATGTCAACATCACTCTAAAACAGATTGGATTGAGGCATCATAGGCTAACATAGCCAAAAACATCATCATTACGTGATTAGAGTTACTTTCTTTCTCTAGAAGTACTTTCTCTCTCTAGAAGTACTTTCACTTTCATCATACTAATGGTTGATGGTAACATTAGACTAGATCAAGTTGGATAGAGTCATTATGACTAAAAACATCATTCTCATGTAATTAGGGTTTGAATTGAGCAAGGTATAACTCAATTGACCCTTCAGGGGTATATTGGTAATTCATCTCATTGATCATCATCATGGTCAAAACCCTTAGTCAAATAACCCCTTACTATCCTAGATTTTCATTAGGGTTTGATTTGGGCAACATTGAACCATTTACATCATTAAATGATTGAATGAGGTCAACCTTGAATCACATTGATTGATTTCAATCATTAATCATCAATTGGATTGAGATTGGTTGAAAGTGTTGACCGTTTGCCCACTTCGACCCTCCAAGACCGCGAGCCTCTTTCTAACTCCAAGACCGCGAGCCCCCTTAGGCTTCAAGACCGCGAGCCTCTTCAAGGGTTCAAGACCGCGAAGCCTCCCATTGGTTCAAGTTAATGTTGAGACCGCGAAGACCAATTTGAGTTGAGACCGCGAGGGTCATGAAGACCGTTTGCCCTTCTTTGACCTCAGGACCGCGAGGCCCTTCGTGGTCTTGAGACCGTGAGCCTCCTCTCGGTCTTGAGACTGTGAGCCCCCTCACGGTCTTGAGACCGCGAGCCCTCTCACGGTCTTGAGACCGCGAGGCTCTCATGGTCTCATCCGCTTGGTCCTTCAATAAGGCTCAAAGATGCAACCGATAATGTCAACCCATGCTGAAGCCCTCAAATGGTCAAAGATATGTTGACCACTTATAGATTTAGTCAATTAAGATTATGCTTGATCACTTGGTCATTCAATTGACCCATAATGGTTAACCAATTATGGTTGAAATCGATTCAATTAGGGTCTATCAATGTTCACCCATCAACACTCAACAGTGTGCATCAACTCAAGGTTGAACCCTTCAATTGAGCTCCAATTGGGCCCAAACTTGGCCCAAACGGTCTTGCGGTCATGTGGGTGGACCCCACATGGTCTTAAGATCGTTTGCCCAAGATTTCATCAAAGTCTAAGGTGATTTGATAGGGGTTGAATCATGATTGAACCACAAAACAGAATTTTGATTAAATTGATAACTTATTTGCAATTGGGTCCTCAATTGGTCAAAATACTTAACCCTAGACCTTCAAACGGTCTTGGTGATTGTCCTCTCGGTCTTGAGACCGTTTGGATGAGTTCCAAATGGTCTTGAGACCGTTTTCCCATCCAATTTTGGATTCTAGTGCAAATTCATCAAGATCTGACCTATTGAGTTGATGATCATGTCAATATTTAATTGCAATGTAATTCGGTGTAATTGTACCTTTAATTGGTCAACTATCCTTGACCCCAGACCTCCAAACGGTCTTGGTTGATTGCCCTCACGGTCTTGAGACCGTTTGGTGACCCCCAAACGGTCTTGAGACCGTTTAGGTCAATCAACCCTAAAAACCCTAATTAGGTCACCATAATTTCAGTACTGATTTCACCTAGGGTTAGCCCTAGTATTCACCCTTCAAATCTTAGCCCGTTTGGAATTAGACCATCAAACTTTGTGAGTTGTTAACTAACATAATTTGGAACAGTAATATCATATGGTCAACGCTTAGTCAACGACCTTACATGGTCTTGAGACCGTTTTCCCAAAAAGGCAATTTCAGACCGTTTGAAAATCAGCAATTAATTCATTTAAAGTTGTGACTTAAAAAGGTCATATCTCCCGATTCCTTTGGAGTTAGTCTCCCAAATTTTTAGGGTAATTAGCCTATATAATTTGAAACAGATTTATTATACATTCCACGCTCGGTCAATGGGGCCAAACGGTCTTGTGACCGTTTTCCCTGTCGCGGTCTCGAGACCATTTGCTCACCTCGCGGTCTTGAGTCCGAGAGAGCAAACTGTTAGGACCGTTTAAGGAAAAGAAAAGCGGTGGGTTTTTCTTGGAAATCACGCCTTCATCTTCTAGCTCAAGAACAGTACAGATATCCCACGGGTTTGCTTGCAAATTAGCAGGGAAAAGTAGGGAAACACTAAGAGCTATCATCAAAACGCATATAAAGATGCATATAGTAAAGCATGGGTTTAGAGTTATAAAACCCGCCTAAAGCTTGCTTCTTGAGCTCCAAGCTTTCAAGATCCAAGCTTTAATGGCGTCCTTGAGTTCCCACAGGTTGTACAAGGTGAAAACTCCAAGGAAGGATGAAAAGAGACGGCTAGAAAGGTAGGGTTTCAAGAGTTAGCCATGAAGATGACCTTGAATTCGAGTTTTAACCATGGAATTAGGCAAGAAGAGGGGTTTAGACCTACCTTGCACCCCTTGGTCGTCCTCCTTAGCTCCAAGGAAGTCCTTGGTCATCTTTGGTGAAATGAAACAGTAAGGGAACGAAGGGTGAGTTCCCTTGCAACTAAGGGAAGGAGAGCTTATATACATGGGGTAGGATTTTCAACATTAGTTCATAAGTTTCCCTTAATTCCAACTAAGTCCTTCCTTTATCACTTGCTCGTCCCTTACTTTTTATTCTAAGGACAAACCTTAACTTAAGTTATAGAAAAGAAGGCAAGGAAGAACAATCTAATAATAAAGTTCATACTTAAAGGGATATTGCACATATACCCTGATTATTCAATCACAAACCCTATTTCTTAACTTGATAACTCAATTGAGGTGAATTCCTCATCATTTCTTCTCTAAATGATGGCAAGAGTCTAAAAAGATACTTTAGATGACATTCTTTACAAATTGCATCCCTTTATTTGGGTAAATTGCATTTTACCCCAATTTAGGGTTTCAAGCCCTGGGATTGCTTCCACAGCTGCACCTTGGTGCTCTAGCTTGGGAAATCCTTCAAACTTTGCCAAAGAGATTCTCATGATGTCTCAACATCAGAGGAACATCTCATCATGTGCAAATTGCAAGCTAACCCTTTTAACTGGGTAAATTGCACATAGGTCCCTGTATATCAAAACAATGCTACAACTTTAAAATAAAAAGGAGCAAATACTGAAATATACATTTCTGGGAATTTAATTACATGCTCAGAGTTAATCTCAAAGATTTAATTACATATTTAGGCAAAACACCTAGGGTTAACTCATAACCCAGGTCAGGGATGTTACAAAAACTAGAGAGAAAGACAACTTCACAGAGCAACTGGTTGCACTTGGTTCTTCTTTGAGAAGACCCAATACCCCTATATATATAGGAGGGTCATGGGACAGGGTTCTTATGACAAAGTGAAATTTAGCATTAATATGAGCTAATTCAAATTTCACCATCCTTATGCTCACTCATGGTCCCAAATTATTTTTCTTGTCATCATAATCATTATTGAGACTCAAATCCAAAATATGGTGACCAATGTGAATTTTATACACATTATAACATCACAAATTTGATTAATTCATCACTTTTTCTAATGAAGCAAATAGATCCATCAAAATTCCTAATTTGGTTCTCAAACGTTTTCTAGATATTATCCTCACTTTTTTGAAGCTATGGTCCAAATTTCAGCTCATTTGGACATTTCTACACATATCTACGAATTTTTGAAGATAATGTATTAAAAAAAACACTTCATTTGCCTTTTTAATTGGTTTCTCCACATCAGCTATCCAGGGCAAGGCATCGGGGGTGTGTTTTGGCCCTTGGATCTACCTCCCATGGATCCAAGCCAGATTTGATGGCTTTTGTGTCATCTTCAACCTCCCGCTGATTGCAGGGAGGAGTTAATGCGGCCAAACCTCCGATCTCCCGCTCACAACCCCGATTTGAAAATATGAGCGGATAGAATCGCTCATCTCGCAAATTCAAACTCGACCATACCCATTTTGACCATCTTTTGTGCTCTATCCAGCCACCAAAATGAGCTCTTTGCTCTCCCCTCTGACCTCGGCGGCTATGGCTGCCACCATAGGTCGATCTAACCCTAAACCTAGCCCGAAACTCTATAAAAATACCCCCTCTAGATCCGTCATCACTCCTCCAACCAAGCCCACCACTTTTTGTGTTGTTTCCTGGTCTCAACCACCCCTAAACCTTGCCCCTTCTCCTTGATCCCTCGGCGGCACCGCCGCACCGGCCCAGTTGGGTGATTGGGGGCCTCACCCCCTTTTCATCCTTTCTGGCCACCGCTACCTCCTCGAGGCCGAGGTGAATCCGACCGGCCTACTCGCAGCTTCCCTTGTGTCCTCCTACCCCTGGACCTATCTATGATGGCGAGACATGTTGCCTTGCTTTGTGTCTTGTGCGATGCCTGCGCAGATGGGAGCCAGACATTGTGAACCGCCGGTCCAGCTAGTTGCAGCCAACCTAAATAAACCAATCAATCAAATGTTGAAGCAGCATAGAGGAGTGAACCGGCCAAATCAAAGGCCTGAACCAAATTTTTGATCAAGTGAGCCACCTAGTTCATGTGGCTCAATATGGGCCTTTCCTTGCACATCTGACGACCCTTGTTTTTCCATATTAAGGTATTTTGCCTCCTCTATGCTTGAAATTGCAACAAATGATCAAATCTTGTTTTAATTGTAGAAAATACATCCTAGCTCCAAATATTAGGAATAAATAGTCAATCTTGATTAGAAAAATCCAGTGAAACAATTAAAATTACTTTTGAAACATGATTCCAAATTTTTCTCACTGATATCTCTAGATCTTTGATCCTTTGCATATTTAAATTGTCAAATGACTCATAATCATGATTAATCTTTGGAAACCTTAAATTTGGACTCTAATGATTATCTTGTAACCTAGATCTGATATATTTGAATCATCTACTCTTGAAAATGAATCATTAGTGATATAGATCTTTTTATTTGATTCAATCTTGATTATAACGAATAATGAGTAATCTTGATATTGATCTAAATCTTGCAAAACCTTGGTATATTATTGAACCATCAATATGATCTTGAATTCCAACTATACTAAGTATCATGATGATGATTTGGAAATTTGATGATGACTTGGATAATGATCATAAATTAGGGTTAACACTTATGATCCTAGAAAACCTAGGTAACTCATTCACACTTGAATATATTGTATACTTGAAATAATGTTGGACATGTTGAAATATTGATTATAAGTGAATGACCCAACCCTAAGGTTGACATAGGAAAAGTGTAACCCTAATCTCAAATATTAAAACATGATTTTATGAACATCATGATCTTGACCTTTGATCCAATCTTGATGATTTTGGATTTGACTCGAAGGGTTGACTTATTGATTCAAATATCGATCATACTCGAAACCTTTGGTGAAATGTACGCTATTATATGACTCCTCCTTGATTGTATTGAAGATACTTTTATGTATCTCTTAATTGTATACTTGGCTATTTATTTGGATGAGATATTGTTACCTATGATTAGTCTTCTATTTTTCTATACTATATTTTGAAAAAACATGAAAACATAAATTGCATGCCCATTATGACTGCCCGTATATTGATAATGATGATGATATTGATAATGTTGATAATGTTGATATTGAGTACAACAACCCCCTCATTGGAGGCGGGACTTGTACATTGGCCTCCTATGTTCCTATGGTGAGAAGAAGCCCAGTGACTTACCCCATCGTGTTGGGGAGATAATGTCACACAAAAATATATAAGCATGCTTCTCGAATTACAACATAATGGGAACTCGTAATAAAATTTGAATCGTTGAATAACAACCTTTTTGTCGAATGATATTAAATGTTTGGAAATCATTTGTTATACTTTGAAATATAAGTCCTAACAAGTATACTTATTTTCTTATAAACTATTTTGCTTGATTTTGATAGCGTATCGTGCAATTGCATGATTGTGTCTTGATTTTCTTGATTTTAGACAAAATGCAAATGGAATATTGAGTAAGATTGCTTCCGCACTCATACACTCTGATGACAAAGATAAATTGGATATATATCCATATTGGGTTAGTTTTTTTTTAATTATCCAATTTTTGAGTTATTTATTTCTTATTGTATATGCCAGTGTGATTGACCTTATTGGGCCACTCAAGGACGGGCACTTCATCCTTTTTCTACTATCTAGGAAGTAGGATTGGGATGGGGTAAGAACAGTTCCGTGATAGTTGGTATCAGAGCTTACACACTCCCATATACTTTAAGTAAATAATTTCTCAAGTCTCTTACACCCAAGAAACCCTAAAGCCCATAATGGTGAAAATTCAGGTGTCTAGGCTCGATGTTCGGGCATAATTTCTCCTATTCATATTCACAGTTGCTGAGATCCCCCACTCTACCTGGCCTCAATTGATCTAGAACTGGACATAAAGGTTCTCTTGTGAAACCTTAGAGAGTCTTCTAGCATCTCATCTCTTCTTTAAGGACAATCCTAAGCCACCCATATAGATGAAGATTAGGTAGTCTTCTCATCCCCTCATGTTGTCCGTCTTGTGATATTTTACCACATGATGTCTCGATTACGGGTAGCTTATGCATGGGAATAATGAATATCGTTAAATTTTGAAATTTGATACCATGATCTGACCATAATTTGAAAAACTCTATTTTGATAAATTAGAACTTTGAAATCAAATACTCATTCTTAACCCTTCATGAAAACTTGATTTAACCAAAACCCGACTACTTGTTTTCTATGTTTGAGGTAAATCTTAATTTGGTGAAATAAGAAAGATTTATACCTTGTTGTTGATAAGGTCCCTATTTGATCAAATCCGTGTTGCCCTATTATTTTCACTAAACCTCAAACATAGTTAAGCAAACTCTTATCCTATTTGATGCACATCATGACTATGCTATCAAGTGACTAAGTCTTGGACTAACATAACCATGATGCAAAAACCAGTTTCCCTATTGACTATTGATGCCTTTTGCAATCTCGATTTTGATATGATGATTATGGACATAGATTTTGCACCATTATGCTCTGATTCCTTGAATGCCAAATTCAAATCCTTGATTTCCAAATTATATCATTACCTTGATCATGAAAGGAAAGAATTGCAAATTTTGACATTACTGCCCTATTATCTTGAATTTTGATCTTATGAATTTGATATATATGATTTAATTTTTGATACTCTCCCTATTTGAATAAGATCAGTGGATCATGACCAATGTAAGTAATGTGCTAGATTAGGGTAGTAGTTGACTCATGACTCCCCTAACTTAGGTCACATCCCTATGTTGACTAAGCTCCAAATTGTTGTATTATTGATTATTTAGAATTTGGAAAGGTATCTCCTTTCACCCAATTTTGGATTGGTTGACCTAAGCCTAATAGTTTAAAACCATGGTTGATGCTCGATCTTGAATATTGATTTGATAATGAACTTGACATATATCTTGAGGTTGACTTCCTAGATAGACCTAGATCTAGATCATTCATCAACCTTGGAAACCATGATAATGAAATCTTGACATGTTGATCAAACATTGCTTGAATATTGTTGAAAAAATTGAATATAAATGAGTGATCTCCCCCAAGGTCTAAATAGGAATCTAAACCCTAGCTTCAAAATTTTGGACCTGTAACTTGTGATGCTTAAAATCTCGACTCTTGATATTGATTAATGGGATTGTGACTCAGGATTGTCAATCTCAAATAATGATACAAATCCCATTATCACACTATTTGGACTTTGAGATATAGGACTAATGACTTCAAAACCCCAAAATCTTGAAATTTTGAAATGACGACTATATTGACTCATTCCATTTATGACTTAGGGTTTAGCTCTCATGAGGACTAGGGTGGGACCTTCCCATTGATTTTGAGCTCTAGATAATGATATTGAAAGTATGATGTTGTCTCAAAATATTGAAATATGAAATCTCAAATCATGGATGTAAAACCCCACCTAGGCCAATGGAGAGTTTAAGACCCTGAGATATTGGGACTAAAAGTCACCTTGTACACTTGAACTCTATTTTTTTGACCTAAAATATGATCTCTCCAAATTTGTGATCAATAGGATTGTCTCCATATTTGTGACTCATATAATGACTTTGGACAATATATGGGCTCAATTGCTCGATGATGAAATGGTGTTAGTACAAAGTTGATTATGATATGTAACATGGAATCCCAATTATGATTAATTCGATTATTTGAAATTTGAGGACATGATTTTGATTTTATACTTGAGGATACCCCAATATTTGAGGAAATGACTTAGGTTGAATAATCTCAATTTTAGAGGATATTTTTGAATTTTGGGGACAAAATTCATTTTTAAGGAGGGAAGGATGTCACAAAGTGAAATGTAGCATGAATATGAACAAATTCAAATTTCACCCTCCTTATGCTCACTCATGGTCCCAAATTAATTTTCTTGTCATCATAATCATTATTGAGACTCAAATCCAAAATAAGGTGACCAATGTGAATTTTATACACATTATAACATCACAAATTTGATTAATTCATCACTTTGTCCAAAGAAGAAAATAGATCCATCAAAATTCATAATTTGGTTCTAAAACTTTTTCTAGATATTCTCCACACTTTTGTGAAGCTATGGTCCAAATTTCAGCTCATTTGGACATTTCTACACCTATCTACACATTTTTAAAGATAATGTATTAAAAAAACCCCTTCATTTGCCTTTTTAATTGGTTTTTCCACATCAGCTATCCAGGGCAAGGCATCGGGGGTGTGTTTTGGCCCTTGGATCTGCCTCCCGTGGATCCAAGCCGGATCGGATGGCTTTTGTGTCATCTTCAACCTCCCGCTGATTGCAGGGAGGTGTTAATGCATCCAAACCTCCGATCTCCCGCTCACTACCCCAGTTTGAAAATATGAGCGGATAGAATTGCTCGTCTCACAAATTTGAACTCGACCATACCCATTTTGACCATCTTTCGTGCTCTATCCAGCCGCCAAAACGAGCTCTTTTCTCTCCCCTCTCACCCCGGCGGCTATGGCTGCCACCATAGGTCGATCTAACCCTAAACCTGGCCCGAAACTCTATAAAAATACCCCCTCTAGATTCGTCGTCACTCCTCAAACCGAGCCCACCACTTTTCATGTTGTTTCATGGTCTCGACCTCCCCTAATCCTTGCCCGTTCTCCCTGCTCCCTCGATGGCACCGCCGCACTAGCCCAGTTCGGCGATTGGGGACCTCACCCCCTTTTCATCCTTTCTGGCCACCGCTGTCTCCTCGAGGCTGAGGTGAATCCGACCGACCTACTCGCAGCTTCCCTTGTGCCCTCCTGCCCCTGGAGCTATCTACTCCAGAGAGACCTACTGCCTTGCTTCGTGTCTTGCGCAAGGCCTGCGCAGATGGGAGCCAGACACTGTGAACCGCCGATCCAGCTAGTTGCAGCCAACCCAAATAACCGACCAATCAAATGTTGAACCAGCTTATAGGAGTGAATCGGCCAAATCAAAGGCCTGAACCAAATTTTTGTTGAAGTGAGCCACCTAGATCATGTGGATCAATCTGAGCCTTTCCTTGCACATCCGACAACCCTCATTTTTCCAATATAAGGTATTTTGCCTCCTCTATGCTCGAAATTGCAACAAATGATCAGATCTTGTTTTAATTGTAGAAAACACATCCTAGCTCCAAATATTATGAATAAATAGTCAATCTTGATCAGAAAAATCCAGTCAAACAATTAAAATTACTTTTGAAACATGATTCCAAATGGTTCTCACTGATACTTCTATATCTTTGATCCTTTGCATATTTAAATTGTCAAATGACTCATAATCATGATTAATCTTTGGAAACCTTAAATTTGAACTCTAATGATTATCTTGTAACCTAGATCTAATATATTTGAATCATCTACTCTTGAAAATGAATCATTAGTGATCCAGATCTTTTTATTTGATTCAATCTTGATTATTACGAATAATGAGTAATCCTGATATTGATCTAAATCTTGCAAAACCTTGGTATATTCTTGAACCATCAATATGATCCTAAATTCCAACTATACTAAGTATCATGATGATGATTTGGAAATTTGATGATGACTTGGATAATGATCATAAATTAGGGATAACACATATGATCCAACAAAACCTAGGTAAGTCATTCACACTTGAATATATTGTATACTTGAAATAATTTTGGACATGTTAAAATATTGATTATAAGTGAATGACCCAACCCTAAGGTTGACATAGGAAAAGTGTAACCTAATCTCAAATACTAAAACATGATTTTCTGAACATCATGATCTTGACCTTTGATCCAATCTTGATGATTTAGGATTTGACTCGAAGGGTTGACATATTGATTCAAATATTGATCATACTCGAAACCTTTGGTGAAAGGTACGCTACTATATGACTCCTCCTTGATTGTATTGAAGATACTTTTATGTATCTCTTGATTGTATACTTGGCTATTTATTTGGATGAGCTATTGTTCCCTATGATTAGTCTTCTATTTTTCTATACTATATTATGAAAAACATGAAAACATAAATTGCATGCCCATTATGACTGCCCGTATATTGATAATGATGATGATGTTGATAATGTTGATAATGTTGATATTGAGTACAACAACCCCCTCATTGGAGGCGGGACTTGTACATCGGCCTCCTATGTTCCTATGGTGAGAAGGAGCCCAGTGACTTACCCCATCGCATTGGGCGATCAAGTCACACAAAAATATATAAGCATGCTTCTCGAATTACAACATAATGGGAACTCGTAATAAAATTTGAATTGTTGAATAACAACCTTTTTTTCGAATGATATTAAATGTTTGGAAATCATTTGCTATACTTTGAAATATAAGTCCTGCCAAGTATATTTTTTTTTATAAACTGTTTTGCTTGATTTTGATAGCGTATCGTGCAATTGCGTGATTGTGTCTTGATTTTCTTGATTTTAGGCAAAATACAAATGGAATATTGAATAAGATCGCTTCCACACTCATACACTCTGATGACAAAGATAAATCAGATATATCTCCATATTGGGTTAGTTTTTTTTAATTATCCAATTTTTGAGATATTTATTTCTTATTGTATATGCCAGTGTGATTGATCTTATTGGGCCACTCAGGGATGGGCACTTCAATCCTTTTTCTACTGTCTAGGCAGTAGGATTGGGATTGGGGTAAGAACAGTTCCGTTACTGTTCTCCATCCCGGGCAATGCAGGACTAAAGCAGGAGTAGAAGGGTTCGAGATTTTCCACAAAAACAACCAACTAAGCAGCCTGAACTGATCGTTTCACCACTGAAACGGTCGGTTGGGGATCTGAGCCAGTCGGTTGACACCTCAACCGATTGGGACCCATGAAACGGTCGGTTCACTTCTGAACTGGTCGGTTTGTGCTCCTGGTCAGTTCCCGATTGACTTTCCATATTTTGTTTCTAATTGGTATCAAATACCAATCCTAATAATAAAGGCAATTTTCGATCTATATGTTTAAACTATTTCTGAGATGATAATGTAAAACGATAGATGTCTAAATAATTGTTTTACTCAATGACGTATGCTTTTGGGTTGAGGACCTAAATGATGAGATCATACGGATGTTAAGAGTATACATTCTTATTTGGTCCCTAGTCGGTTGTATTGTGGAAATAACCATAGACATCAATAACACTAAAGATTAGATTATGTGTTGGTTGATGAGAAAATCTCATTAGTCATGATATAGTGATATCAAACCAAGCACATAGGTACTTATTATAGAACAAGGTACCAGACAGACCCACCGTGAGAGTGACACATGGAACCATGACTTGGTAGTCACAGTCAGCTCTCACAGTGGTGGTGATGAGTGTGATTCTTAGACCTGAAATCACTACTCTCAACACATGTCGTTGGGTACACTTTGACATCATCAAACGCAGTCCTGAAACATGGGTTGTTATAAAGGTGACGATTGGGTGGCTTTGACACATGGGGCTTTTGAGGGGTTAGTGATAGATATGGGATTTGTCCCTCCTGTGGGAGTTTGATGTCCTTGGTCACTTGATGAGTAGGATTGAGAAAGGCATGCTCATGCATGTGTGAATCAATATGTGATATTGATGTCACACACATCTCACCCATTCTGCTCTGAGATCAAGGAAATGAATGAATGGTGACATGATGACTGTTCAATGCCTTGAGTTCATTCAGGATATCATTGACAAAGGAATTATATATTCACTGTAACACCATTCATGGATTGTAGGATTGAAAGTTGTTCTCCAACTTTCTATTTCACTTGGGTAGCACTGATGTGTGACTAGGCACCGCTCTTTTCTTGATAGCTCAGTATCATAGTGTTCAAGGTGTTGGACTGATTGATTAGAGTATCAGATTGATTGAAACTGTGATTGACTGATTCTACACAATCTGCACTCCCAACTGATCAGCTCATGTGATGAACCGATCGGTTGATCTCATGAACCGATCGGCTCAACTGGTGAGTCGATCGGCTCATGGACAAGGTGAAGTGATTTCTTCAAGTATTGAAACGATCGATTCAACTGTTGCAATCGAGCAAGTTGGAAAAGTAGGATTGGTGAGAAATTTCCTTTCATTTCACTTGCCCAATTTGATAGGAACAAGGATTGGTATTTGATACAATTAGAAACAAAAGCTGGAAAGTCAATCGGGAACTGACCAGGACCACGAACCGACTAGTTCAGAAGTGAATTGACCGTTTCATGGGTCCCAACAGATCGGTTGAGGTGTCAACTGACGGGCTCAGATCCCCAACCGACCGTTTCAGTGCTGAAACGATTGGTTCAGGTTGCATAGTTGGTTGTTTTTGTGGAAAATCTTGAACCCTTCTACTTCTGCTTTAGTCCCACATTGCCCGGGATGGAGAACCCTGTCCCATGACCCTCCTATATATATAGGGGTATTGGGGGCTTCTCAAAGAACAACCAAGTGCCACCAGTTGCTCTGTGAAGTTGTCGTTCTCTCTGGTTTTGGTAATCGAGAGAGAGCCCGAGCAAATGCTACCCAATAAGGGAGGCACAACAAGGGAAAGACAACTGCAGAAAGTGACTGGTGGCAGGAGAGTGTGTTGGTGACTAGTACGCTGATAGGAGGGTGTGAATCCTTCTGATTCCTTGTGCGATAAGGAGATCGGAGTTCCAGGCAGTCTGTGCAGATGACAGTAGAGGCGGGTGACCTCTGTCGCTCGGAGGACAACTGTCAATCCGGACAGTCCCAGTGAGACTAGGAGTCTTCAGTCACGGTGTGACCAGGAGCTGCATAGACACCGTCCAAGACCGGAGGTAAAGACCGCGCAAGGTGCGAGGTACTATCGCCGAGCAAGCCTCGGGACAAGGTATGCATCCACAAACCATCTTTCCTAATATATATACGTTGACGCGATTCCTTTTATTCTGAGTTTTGGGAGAAAATTTTGTTTCCGCTGCTTCTCTACCTCCCCTAAAACCCAACACACACACACTCACACATACACACACACACACATATATATATATATATATATATATATATATATTTATATATATATATATACATGTGGCTTCAATGGAATTTCATGTGATATGTTTCCACTTGAGGTAGATATGTGAAATGGTTTTAATTAGTTGTGATTTCTGGTAACCTGGTTCGATTAGTTTTCTTTCCACATTTTGTTTTGAGTGATCTCACTTTGCGGCACGTCGGGGCGTCAAAGTCTGATATAGGTTGAGATTCTACATCATTAACCATATCAAGCTAGCTAGCAATTTCAACTGTAAGAGCAACTGACTAAGATAATGATTGTTCTCTATCTCAACTCCATTAATTTTCAATAGAGTTCTTTATAGTGTTCCTTGAGAGTTTCCATATCATCTTGCATTCAAACATTAGAATTATAATGTTCATGCTTTTCTTCATGTAGGTTATCACCAATCTTAACAAATTTTCTAGTTTATTCTTAATAAATTAAGAGAGGCAGGCATAGAATGTCAACTAATGATCCTTAATATTAAGATTTTAAAATAATTTTTTTTGAATTTTACAATGTGTTATCTATAAGAAAAAATTAATATTCTTCATATGTTACATCATGGCTCACTGTCCAAGGCTCAAAGAGTTTTGAGAAAGATGACTAGCCCCTAGATCAACACAATTCTCATATTCATGATTTGTCTTCTCTCAAACTAACCTTCAAATCCATTTACCAACATATCACCCATCCTAGAACTACTCTATGCATGGCAATCAACCATAGAGTATGTATTGATGGGATAACTAAAAAGGAGGTGCACCTTGGTAAAATGGATAGTCTAATCGTTCATTTTAAGAAATGTTTATCCAAGGCCTCAAATAATGGGACTTTACAACCTACGTTTAATAAACTAACATTTCAATCTCTACACTTGTGCATCTTTGTCTATATTGGTGACTCATCCAACTCAATTAGATGTGAAATTCATTATTTAACTCTACTACAGAACAAGTCTTTAGTGTCAGTTAATTAATCGTTTTAGTGTCACTTTCCAATTGAAACCCAAGTGGGCGCCGCTAAAGGAGGACCCCTTTGACATCGGTTCCCATCCAATGCCAAAACGCTTCCTGCAACCAAAAACACACTAGCAAAGGGACTATAGGCCTCGATTTTTACAAACATCGACACTATAGAATTGTTACAGAAGTCGGTTATTAAAAGAACCAATGTCACAATGCTTCCCTCCACCGAAAATGTGCCTGCAAAGTGCCTATAGGTGTCGGTTTTTTAAGATAACTGACACCATCTCCCCTGCCACCACGGTCGTGCTTCCTAGCACGATCATGTTTCCTGGCCATATCAACTGAACCGACATCATTTTTGTACTAATAACAGATGCCATATCCCTTGCTTGCCACAATGGTTGTGCTTCCTAGCACGACCGTGGTTCCTGGCCACATAGACATCGATTTTTAATCAAAAACCACTGATGTATTTCTTTGGTGTCAGTTTTGTTCAAATAATCGACACCTATGTTAAGATTTTTTCAAATCAGTTTGCAGGCATGCTGTATGGATGGTCAACAGGATGAGAACATATATGCAATTCAGTTCTGAATTGTAGGTTTACGACATCCATTGATATCAGCTAACAATAGGCCACAAACTTACAAAATTAACAAAATGGACAATATTATATATATGTGATTCACACACATGTATAAGCACATTTAATTCATATTATTTTTTCATCACACACATGTTGAAACCAGTAGCAACCTGTAGTTCCATTCATTTCATCTCTTTTCACATTCAAACACATGTAGAAACATTTATGTATTGATCATCTTCACACACATGACAATTCATAAAAATTCATTCACATTCACACAAAAATAATTATGAGAACAAAGTGATTCTTTATTCATCATTGTCATCATTGTCAATAAAATTAAATCTAAAAATTCCCACTCTTTGTAGGGCTTTTGCCCATTCTTCTCTTGCAACATCTAATTCATCTCTCGTATATGGATCATGTACATCGAAACACTTTCCACCTGTGTGGAACTCAGTAATTTTAAAGACCTGCAAAGAGAATGACACATATATAATTAATAATATATAATAAGATTGATATATTTCATATTATCTAATGAGACTATGTATAATACATGTTGTATCTTATCGATTTCCATTATGGCATGTATGATGATTGGGTCCATAAATAACATCACATAGTAGGTACATGCCCAACCGTTGTCTTGTATAGCACACTATAAATTGAAACATACAAAATATTCAAAAATACAAATAAGCACAGTTCTCATAAATAATATATAAATTGGAGTCAGGAAATTACTTTCACATTCTACCAAATTAGTGACAAATCCTTTTTCCTGGGAACCTTTCCTCTAGATTTTTTGTACTCTTGTAAAGCCCTACATATGTTAATGTAACCCATTAAATTACATAATTAAAT